>JBBMKE010000010.1:21435892-21452192 GCA_037834125.1 Lippia alba | reverse complement strand
AGGCTTGTACGGCAACAACGGGCTTGAGCATGAACAAAGTAAACGGCGGAGAGCGGCGGTCAAGAGAGAAAAACCCCTGGTTAATAGCGAAGTAAACGTGGCCTGAGGAGATATTATATATCTATCATTTTTTATCATTTAACCTGAGGCTCCATGTAAATGGGTATAATGTCAACTTTCAAAGTAAAGACTAGTAATTGAGGATTTAATAGTCTAACTTCCCTTTAGAGCCAAAGTAAATGCAGCCTAAGATTTTGTCTCACTAACTACATTTTTTTTTGGTGGGAGTCTCACTAACTACATGCATGAATAACAATAAGCTTATTTGTTCAGATTATGACTTTGGGTATGGAGCAAATTTAGATCTCCTTACTATTTGTTTCACTCTCCAAGATATCTATAATTTATTGAGATAATTAATCATTATAGTTGACCGTGGACGTGGAAAACAAATGAGCAAAACACTTATTTTTCTAAATCAATCTTGCTATCAATGTCGTATCATAGTCTTTTTCAATATTTTTGTGAGGTTCTTTATCCACTAATATTGGAACCACAAAAAGTTTCCACTACCTGAGCGGCCGAGCCAACCAAAGATTTTGAACTAAATAACTACTGGACAAGCTTTAATTTCTCATTTATTTTATGGGCTCCATTCATGGGCCTTAACGAGCTAATTTGCCAAAGTTGAGAGGTCTAATAAAATTGCAGTGGGAAAAATGGGCCAAATATTAGACCCGGGCCAAAATATGAAAACCTGAAAACATTAGAATACGACGGACAGGCTGGAGATAAGACAAGTACAGTGGTACACAATAGACTGTAAACATGAGATTTTAATTGATATCATTACGGTCTTAAACTTAACCACAGCTTTCAATACAAGAACCCACACATTTATCGAAGAATGATGAATAATGTGATTGGCCTTACTCAAGGATGATGAATAATGTATTTGGCCTTACTCACCCCAAAAGCTAGCTATTGAGGGGAGGGTTGTCAAGCCATTATATATTGGAGATTCACATCTTTGATTATTCGATGTGAGACTTAACACACCCCCGTTACACCCAGGGCCGCGGAATGCGGAACAAATTGGAGCGTGAGCATTGCAGGAATCGGAACATCTGCAAGCCGAGAATCGGAACATCCGGCGGGATGGAGAGACAGACCTAAAATCGGACCTGCTCTGATACCATGATGAACAATGTGTTTGGCCTTACTCACCCACAAAAGCTAGCTATTGAGGGGAGGGTTGCCAAACCATTATATATTGAGTTTCAAATCTTTAATTATTTAATGTGGGACTTAACAAAGGAAATCGTAATCATTAATTAACAAATTGATGTTTCTTTATTGTTGATGTTATTGTCTTTCCACTCTCAAAGTCTGTGGCATTTAACAATGACTTTATGTAAGATAACTATTATAAACTTGCCTTTGATTGTGTCCGTAGTTAGGGTGAAATCCTTCAGTTTGGGTACACCAATTTCTAATTTATAATTCCTTAGATGTAATAGAATTGATCAAGCGTGTGAGTCTTAAGCTTTGTTTTCGAGCGTTACCTTCCCAAGGATGAATGTACATGATGATAGTTCACAACTTTGATATCTTATGCTCATATTAACAAATGTCTAAAAATAAATTTGAAATGTGTTGTAGAGAGAGTATACAAGAGTGATTGATACCCAAGTGGAGGTATGCCAAGAGACATTATTTGGTAATATTTACCCATCTTTGAGGATGTCTAATATAGAAGAGAATATTTGGAAGCATGGAGTCAACCCTAATAGAGCGTAATAATTTAATGAAAAAATATATACAGTGTAATTAATTTTGTCATCGTGTATGATTTAAGGGGTCTATTAAACGAGAGAAGAAAAAATTTGAGACAACATTGATTTCGAATTTTAAAAAAATAATGCTCTGATCGAGTATCACGTGTAAGTTGAATAGAGGAAATATGATGATGTGGTCTCCCATGTTTGGTGGCTACATCATTATTATAATTTTTTTTAATTGATTAATACATTATATATCACACGACTCATATTGTAATAGCTTTGTCACTTAAAAATTATGGATTAGAAACGTGGAAAATATTTACTCATTTTAAGAAAAAAAATATTTACGTTACATAAGATCTTCCGATTCAATAAACTAATGATTCATACAATAATTATTGAAAAGACAATTAGCCATGATAATCAGATGAGCATGAATTAAAAAGAGGTAAAGTTTCATTGTCATAACCACTTGATTGCGATTACAATGTCTCACCTTTTTGGCCATAATTATGCCAATGAATCTGATCTACACCGCTTAACCTAGTAATGAATTAATCAATTAATCAATAATTGCTTAATTAATCCCACCTACTTAAATAATGTAATGTTTACAAAATAAGGCAACGAATACGGTAATCCAAAAGCGGCCCCGCTTTTCCATGCGCCAGGGTGCGCACGACACCTCATCCAGGCTGCGGCTAATACTCACACTCACGCGCCTCGCACGTGCTTAAAGTTATGTCTGTGAAGCTGCACAGCTAACCCACGGCGCATGATAGCACCAAGCCAACAATAAATTTGAATTTTTAAACAGCTACCACATATTACATATATATAAATATAAATATTATAAAACAAGAAAGAAAAAACACAGAAAATGACACCTAATTTCCCCTCCATTTTCTCCACCTCTGCAAAATCTGAGCTTAGGGTTTTCCAAAATTTATCCCCTTCTTTGATGTTCCTCCGAAAATTTTGAATTTTTATGCAAGTTCGTGAATGAACGGAATGAATAAATCGTTGGTTTGAATTTCGTTGAGCCAATAATTTCGTAGGGTTTTTCAACATTTTCCCTTTTTATTGGGTCTGAAATCCCCATTTGGAATGAAGTTCGTCCCACATTTCTGAGAACAATGAGGGAATCTGAGGGTCTGCTTCAAGATTCGACCTTTGGTTGAGTTTCTTTCTCTCTTTATCCCCTGTTCTTTTCGAATTATTGTGTGGGTCAGATTTGTAAATAAAGAAAATGCCGGGGCATAAGCCTAAAACAGAGAAAGGAGATGCGGAGAAGCAGCTGCGGAGAGACCCTTACGAGGTATTGGGAGTCAACAGGAATTCTACTGATCAGGAAATTAAAAGCGCCTACAGAAAGTTGGCTCTCAAGTATGTCAGTTTTAGTTTTTATTATCATTTTAGTGTTGAAATCTATGTTTTTGAGCTAGTTTTGGTTTATTTTGTGAATTTTACAGCCCTATGTGAATTATTTGAGATGTATTTGGTGTATTATTATTATTTATTGATTATGAGTGTAACATTTGAAGTGTGATACTGAGAAATGAGTTTTAGTGCACGAGAACTCTCTTAATTTCTGTTTTTAATATAGATTTGATAGATAATTTATCCTTTGAATGGGTAGTAGATTCACCTAACCGTCATTATGTTATTGATTTCTGTTGTGTTTTAGTTGTTGGTATTAGTTGATGATATCTTGTGAAGTTTTCATTTTAGAGGGGGACCTAAGTATGTGCAATTTTGAAATACAAGTTTGTGGGAGACTTGCTGTGCTCTTCAGTTCAATTGTAGAGATTCTGTCGTGTTATGTTGCATAGTTGGACTCTAGGACAGGAACCAAGAGAGAACTTATTGGAACCAACAATGAAAGGATAAATGATAAATTTTTCTCTAACATAGTTATCATTTCCCTTCTTATCTTCATGTAATCAGCAATCTTGCGAACGAAAACTTTTTCACATGTGTTGATTTTTCTGTTGTAGTTGTTTACGTTTGTTCTAGTGCTAGCTGAGACAAAAGACTTATTGGTTGTTTATGCACCTTTTTCCAAACTGTAGGTACCATCCAGACAAAAATGCAAATGACACTAAAGCTGCTGATATGTTCAAAGAGGTCACATTCTCATATAACATTTTGTCTGATCCAGATAAAAGGCGGCAATACGATGCAGCCGGTTTTGAGGTCAATATTTCTGAATTCACCCTTCTATAAATATCAGTTTGAAGATTAAATAACCTTCAGATTATTGAGTATAGTTTCCAACTGGAATGTATACTTTTCGTCAGGCTATTGAATCGGAAGGCCAGGAACTGGAATTGGATCTCTCTAGTTTAGGAACTGTCAACACAATGTTTGCTGCCATATTTAGGTTAGTGGGTTACTAGCCTCAATGCCGTTCCCATATTGCCATGTTCTTGATGGCACATAAAGTAATTTTACTATGTTTTTGCAATCAGTAAGCTTGGAGTTCCTATCAAAACTACAGTATCAGCAACGGTTTTGGAGGAAGCATTGAATGGTGTGGTAACAATTTGTCCACTTCCACTTGGACAATCTATGTCTAAGAAGGTAGAATTATGCACCTCTGTTTCTTGTTGTGCAATAGCCTCACATATAGTTTGTTCAAGCTATTTTTTTCCTTTTTTTAAACAGGTCGAGAAGCAGTGTGCTCACTTTTACTCTGTTACCATAACAGAAGAGGAAGCTCGGACAGGATTTGTTTGTAGAGCTTATTCGTCGGATAAAAGCAAGTTTAAGGTACACAAAGCTTTGTGGGTTTTACAACTTTGTGTAAATTGTTGGTTTCCGTTTCCTCATGAGTATTGGTGCTTAGTTTTTTATATGTTTATTCTGTTAACAAAAGAATCCTTCTTGTGGGCAATTGGGCATACTTTCTATGGCTAACTATTTGAGTGAGAGTGATACTTGATATATCTTATTTTACTGAGTTCTTAAGAGAACTATGCCCATCAAACACTGTATCTCATTATATTGGCTATTACACATGGGGATTCTAGACCGAGGGAATTATATAATTTTCAAAGTCTCATGATCCCTGAATACATTTGTCTAAGGCTTGTAACCTTTTCTCCTCCTGAAAGTGTGGTTCTGAGTTGAAATGATTGATTTTGTAATTTGAGAAGAAACCTATTACCGGTGCTGATTGTGCATAGAGATTGGTGAATTTAACCATCTGACGAGTTTTGTGTAGTGAGACTTTGAGATGAGTTAAACATAATTTCTTTGTCTCTGGGCTTTTCCCTTGCTCAGATCTTCTCAAACAATTGGACACTGATTATGCAGTCATCTCAAAACTGTCAAGTCATAATCATCCATTCTTATTTGAACAAGAGGCACCTATAGGACGCTAAGTACGCTATTAAATTGGTTTGGTATTGAGACACCTATAGGACGCTAAGTACACTGTTTGCATAGTGAATTTACTTGATGTTCCAACTACAAGAGTTGATTATCTTTAGCATGAACAAATCTGAAATCTCAGTTAAGAGGCAATTCCATGAGCATTGTTATCCTGTTATCGTTTCCCATAAACTGCTGTTGTTTCCTGGAATATTGTTACATTTAGAAAGAAGAGCCCACCCCCTACCCTCGTTGAAGAAAAAACAGAAAAGATCCTTGGATTTGCCTGTGAAAATAAGTGCATTTACCAAAAGAAATGGACAGTAATTTGAATAATGGGTTTCTACTGCACCTAGTTCGTGATTTTGTCAGGCTACATGATGCAT
Organism: Lippia alba; assembly: GCA_037834125.1. Lineage (NCBI taxonomy): Eukaryota > Viridiplantae > Streptophyta > Magnoliopsida > Lamiales > Verbenaceae > Lippia > Lippia alba. Next base: position 21,446,647 of record JBBMKE010000010.1, on the reverse strand, counting down.
TCTTGTTCTTTGGGAATTGGAATGAATGGTTTGTACTAGTTATGCTGTCTTCGTCGTGATATGAAATGTGAGCCTCCACTCTTTGGATTTAACTATCTTGTCGTCCTCCATTTATATGAAATATGCCAAATACACAACTGTAACTCATGTATGTTGATGGTAGTTACGAGTTAGTTTTTGGCAGTACTTATGAATCCTAAGTGATGGATTAATGTTTCATACATGTTATTTTTTCTGTAATTGTATGGGCGTTATTGTTAGAAAAGTGCAAGGAGGTATGTACTTGTGCTCCATTTCTAAGTCAATGTGCTGCATTCTATACTGCTTAATATTTGAATCTACTTGTGCTATGATATGTTTCTTAGTCGTCTTCATTAAGCTTTTTTGGATTGCACAGTTATTGTACTTTGACCGGGAAGACGGTGGCGGACTAAGTCTTGCTTTACAGGTAAAAGATATCTTATCCTAGTTTCTGCATTTCCTTGTGCACGGAATATAAAGCTACAACTAAGCATTTTCTGCTCTGTTTTCAAGATTTGTTCACTTCACGATGTATTGTTTCAGTATCATTTCCACTAAATTATGATATCCTTTTGTTTGTAGGAGGATAGTTCAAAAACAGGGAAGGTCACATCGGCCGGGATGTATTTTCTAGGGTTCCCCGTTTACCGAATGGACCCAACCCATAACTCGGTAAGTAAGCGGGATCTGTTGAAAATGCAAATATATACATTTTAGTTGATGTTTTAATTTCTTATTAATTTCAGACGTCAGCTGTAAAAGATCCGGATGCTGCTTTCTTCAAAAAGCTGGATGGATTTCAGCCATGTGAAATAAATGAATTGAAAGCTGGCACCCATTATTTTGCAGTTTATGGTACCTACCCAAATTTCTTAGTAATTTGTCTGAATTCCTTGAGATGTGTTAAGTTTTTGAATGATTTACAATTGCTTAGGTGATAATTTTTTTAAAAGTGTAAGCTATACCATAGAAGTTCTTTCTGCTGCACCTTTTCCTGAAGAGAAGGAGAACCTCAGATCTGTTGAAGCTGAAATTTTGTCAAAAAAGGTGGAACTTTCTAAATTTGAAACCGAGTATAGGGAGGTACGTCATCAATATACTCTATAGCATAAATTAGCATATATCTGTGTATATTGTGTGAATTGCATCCACAACCCTCGAGGTCTGAAGTTAGAGGGAATTACAAAAAAGTCCTTCACATTTGGAAAATTACGTACATACCCCAGATATTTCAATGTGTATGTAAAATAGACGTGTTGTGTGAAGAATAAAAAATAACCCTCAGGGATCTTTAGTAAACATATCAAACTTCCGGGTCTAGCTGTAAAACTTGCAAATGAAGAAACTGAATCATGAATAACTTGTGCTCATTTTAATTTATTTCAATGAACTCTCGTGGCATCTGGTCCTAAAATAAGTTCAAGAGAATTTGGCTCTAATTGAAGTCCAGGTGTTGTAGGTTATTTGCAAACGTGATATTATCCTATAATTTCTCTGAAACACAGGGTGTAGTTGTAATTCAACCTGTATATCTTTATGTGAAGCTGCTTTTCTTCTTATTTTCTGAAATTGGATTGGTAAATAGGTTCTTGCCCAATTTACGGAGATGACAAGTAGATATGCTCAAGAAATGCAAGCAGTAAGTAGTATCTTTGAAAATCACCAAGAACATCCCTTTCTTTATTTGCCTATTTATCTATTTATCTTGATATTGTGTTTACAGATTGATGATCTTCTTAAAGAGAGGAATGATATACATGCTTCTTACACGACTCTTCCACAAATGAAGCGTAGCAGCAGTAGTCGGGGCAAGAACAAGCCAGTATTTAAGGAGAGTGAAGATGGCGCCGGGAGAGAGAAAAAGCACTCTTCTAGAGAGAGAACGAAGAAAAAGAAATGGTACAATCTTCACTTAAAGGTTGACAAAAGGAAGCCTTGTGGAATGGAATGAATATGGCTGTACTCTTCTATATGAATCGTCCTCTCTGTGTTCTGCCACAGAAGTAACCATTTTCATGTGTTGTAAATTGAATATCTCATTCTTTTAATATTAGCAAAAATCTGAAACAGGGTAAGATGGTAGCATCTTTTTGGCCCTTTGAAGTTGTCTTCAAATTTGTACTATTTATGGTTTGTGTATACCGAATTGCCAATATTCCAGGATCAATTACGTAACAATTGATAATATCGCACAGTTAGGCAGCAACAATTCCCTGAATTGCAGTATCTATCTTGATAAGTATGTATCGAGGTATAATGTGGTGGAAATCAAGTATTGTACATGCTAATTCGGTAGAATGTACGATATTTCTTGTAAATATGGTCGAATTACTATGACTACCATTTCAAACTTTTTTTTTCAAAAGGTTGAATCTCCAATCTTAAGAGACCTCCATACCCCGGCCCGATGAAGCAAGTAGGAGGAGATAAATCAGGTACTCAAAGACCTGTTAAGGGGGAGGTGTGTTTCTCATTAGGACTACGAAGAGTTTACCCTTAAAGTCCAAATTGGACTCAAGAATAAAACTTCTACATTGCAACCCGTGGGAATTGAACATTACACCTTGTCGCAAATCTGTCCATCCGAAACCAACTGAGTTATGCCCCCATTTCAAATTTCTTGAAATGTCGTACTGTAGTATATCATGATACGTTGAACACCGTAATAAATAGTGATATTATTAATTAGGTTGTATAAGCTCATGATTATTTATCAAATTTGTTGATTGCATTGTACAAACTCAAATATTGAGTTCAGTTTGGATTTTGTACATATTCAATCTCGAATTTTGTAGGTACAAAGTGAAGTTGGAATCAACATTAGAGCGATACCTTGAATTTATTGTTTGTTATATAAAAGAAAAGATACGTAAAATTAATCAAATAAAGGAGATAATTATATAATAAATTTTTAATAGCGTATTTCAAGTACTTAATTATTAGGCCAGAAGGATTTGATTCAATTGGTTAAAAAAAAATTCTCCAAAAAAAATGATTCAAATTTGAATCCCTCTAAAGTGTTAAAAAAAAAGATGTAATTAATTATGAGAACTTGAAAAGTTCCATTTGAGTTGTACACAGTTTGGTAACAAAAATCTACACATACATAAGAGAAATTTGCAGACAGATTAGGTGAATTAATAAATTAATCCCTTTAGTCTGAACATAATTTCCGAGCTTCGCAATTAACTCTTAGAAGACGATACTGTTTCGGAGTCGCATGTAATTAATTATTCCGATCACGTTCATGCATGCATGCAAACAATTAACATAAACAAACACATCCCAGCAAAATTAAATTACTCATAAATTCATTTTCATTATAAAAAATAATCTTCTTCATATAATGTATATAATAAAAATTATATAATATCCCACCATTCTCCAAATGACAAAATATTAGAAAAATCAATTGGAGTTCATTTGGTTGGGCGTGTCGCACCTCCTCCGCACCTCACCCTGTTTCCCAGTCTTAACATGGAGAACGCTAACCTTCTCCATCGCCCGCGCATACGCCCTGAAAAACTCCGTCTCATTCCTCGCGTACAACTCCACAAACGGCTTCGTCCTCGGGTCCATCGCCATCGCCGAATCGCTCTGCAGCAATCCCACGCCGTTCAAAATATTCTTAAAGTACGCATTGTCGAATTTCCCAGGACTCATCGGATCATTGAACGCCGCCAATGTCCCATCCCTCTTATAGTTAGCGCATAGCTTCCTGAGCCCATCGGCATACGTAGGGTTCATGGTAGGATCGACAGGTGATTTAGGGCTGTAGTTGAAGATCCTGTTGGCGAATTCCGAGCAGTGGGTAAACCCGAGGGTGTGAGATCCGGTGAGCGCCACCATCTCCTGGACGGTGAGGTCCTTAGCGGCGAAGAGTTTGATAATGTGGGAGAGTGTCATGTTGGGGGTGGCTATATGGCCCTCGACGTCGGCGGCGTGGGAGACGAGGCTGTCTTTGCGGCCGAGGCGGACTTGGTAGTTAGGGCCACCGGTCATGGAGACGAGGTCGCGGGTGGCCTCCGCGAGGACATCGGCGCAGGAGACGACGCCGGGGCACTCGAGCTCGAGGCGGGTCTTGGCGCGGATGACGACGTCGAAGGCGTCGCCGGGGAGGGCCTTGTTGATGTCGCTGTCGCGCTCGGCGGTGTTGAGGTTGTTGGAGGAGATGAGGAGGGAGGCGTCGCAGCCGCCGATGATGCAGTCGTGGAAGAAGACGCGGAGGGCGCCGGCGGCCGTGGTGGGCACGGTGAGCTGCTTCTCCACCACCACTTGTTGGACGATGTTGGCGAAATTAGGGCAGGTTTTGCGGTAGTAGTCGAGGGTGAGGTGGGAGTGGGCGGCGAGGGGGAGGAGGAGGAGGAGGAAGGTTATTGTTGTTGACGCCATAGTCATGTTGTGCGGCGGTGGAGCCGTCGTGGTGGTGGTGGTGGAGGGGAGGGGAGGGAGGTGTAGACAGCTTTGGTTTTTTGAGAGGGTGTTATGTTTTTTAAGGGGATTGTTTGTGGGGATTTGTGAGAGGAAAACGCAATGGTTGGAGGAAAATGTCAATCCCTTTTCATGCAATTACAGGTGCTTCAATTCTTGGCAAACCGATTTTCCCTCTTTTTCACCCAATTTTTTGAGGCTATACTTTATTTTTATTCTATCAATTAATATTTTGTGTAAAATTATGAATTATATATGTTTTTTCAACTAATTGTTAATTTTGGGCATTATTTGTGTACTCTTTGATTTCTTATTTGATATTTAATTAGAGTTTTCAGCATATTCTAATTTCTTTTGTCAACAAATATTTCTTTTTTATAATTCATTTCTTTTAATGCCTTGGTATTGTTATTTTTCGCTGTTAATCAAGAGGGGGTGTGAATTGATCTTAATACAAGTTTTCGCACAAAGGTTTGAAAACCTATGTTGCACGGACACGAACACGGCAACACGGATACGACACGACACGGACACGGCGACACAAATTTTTTTAAAATTTTAGGACACGACACGGCTCCGACACGGCTATATTTTATATAAATAAAAATATTTCATATAAAAAATAAAAATATTGTATAAGTATAATCTACGTAACATAAAATATTTATAAAAATATGTAATATTAAAAACTCAAATAAGTTTTGTTATTTTAATTTTCTCTCCAAAAAATTTAAAAAATATTAAAAAATATGTAAAAATTACCCCGCCATGTCGGATACTTTACCTCGCCATATTTGAAACCGTGTCCCTTTTTTTTTTTCGGACACGCTTTCAGCTGTGTCCAACACATGTCGAATGCGTGTCGGAGTCGTGTCCGTGACATTGCACGACCCCAAAATGAGGCGTGTCCGGGCATTCCAGTTGAAAACTTAATCGGCTCAATCAATGAGCCATGCAACACATTGATGTATAAATGTGAATACCATAATTTCTCTTGAGATTGTATGAATCAACAACAGAAGCACAAAATTTTCTATCTTGGTCAAATTAATCAATGATTCACAACTATAACTTTGATAGAGTTCAAGAATTTCAACTTCAATCAATGTTGTTGCAATGTCAAGAAGCTGATCTAACAAGCAAGACTTGAGCTTCAATAGTCAAAAAGATTGTTTGTCAATCTTATTTTTTTTCCCATCAATCGCAGGCCTTGGTACAGCCCTTGTGTGCCTTACTTTACTCAAGTAAGATTAGAATAATGAATCAACAAAGGAAGGACAATGCTTTATCCAAGATATATATTTCAATCATACAACAACAACAAGTCTCAAATAATGATAAAGAAGTGAATAAGAGGAGACAAGAGATTTAGAGAGGTTTGGCCTCTATAGCTGTGTAAAACACTAGCTAATGAGATTAATCATCTACCTAAGTTATCAAACTTCGGATTTCTGAAGCGAACACTTTTATAGCAAGTGAAGTTACAAGATACAACAAGTGTAGAGCTGAGTGAATCCTGCTACGCACAGCCCGGTACAAATCAGTCCAGCTCTTGGATTAATCCCAAAATTCCTTACAAAAGCTACCCACCAAGAGCAAACACACAAACTCTAAAAGGTATAAACACAAAATAGCTTGTACATGAGTTGAATATATAGAGAGCTCCTAAATAGCCATTCCATTCCAATTTGAATTTCCAATTATGTGGAGTTCCCAATACCACTATTCCAACAGCTATATTTTGATACTAGTTGACTTCAAATACCAATAGTTATTTTCTCTTAGATGGTTTCCAACGGTCAACTTAATCTTTGTTTTTATTTGTAAAGGTTAGAGAAGTAATAATATATGCATGATTTTTTATGAATATATCAGAAGCAAGGTATTTGTTCCGATACAGTTCTAGGGAATTCTACATGCTCTTCCAATTTTTCTTTGTGAGACCTACAATATAATATTTTTTGTCAACTTATTCAAAAAATGAGAATTTCAAAGACTAACACTTGCCTTCCATAGATTCCACAAAACCGTAAAAAAAACTGTCCCCCATACGTATGAGCAAGTGTATTACATTTGCAATTTAATTAGACACTTATTTAAATTTTATAGCAATCCCACGCCAAATTTAAAATATTATTTCTCTTATTATATTGGTTTAACCGAATTAGATTCAGATTAAAATTATCTGTTTGTGGGATATTATGATAGGAACACTTTTTTTTTCCGCAAATGATACGAACACATCTGAAACATTTTCTTAATTTCCCCTCAATCATGGGCTAGAATAGGTTAAACTATATTCTACATGCCAATGTGATGGGATATAATATTTCATCATGTGAAATAAAAATACTTTGATCATGGCCGGAAAAATTAAAAGTCACAATTCATGAGTTGGTTACCGACTGAAGCCCCAATTATTACCCAATAATTATACATTTTAAACGTTTTTTAGCTGATAAAATTGTCAACTAATATTATTTTTGTCATTCTTTAAATATGAACTGTAGGGTGTTTCAAAGAAGTACCAACCATAATTCCCCGAGTCATTTCATTTTGTTAAATCATAACATCTCACGTATATGAATAATTTTAAAATTGGGATTACAATTATTAGTCGTACGGCCCTGCGTACAGATACCAATCCTATCAAATCTAATTTCTGTTGCTCAAAATTTTCAAAGTCGATGATTGCTATATGCGGCTCCACAGTGGAAAATATCATATGAAAACCTAATTTGCTGTCGCACTTCCCTCCATACACTAGTTGCACCAGAAAATCACAATTCCATATATAATTGTATGTAGACTGACAACTCTTCTTTTTATCAACCCTCAATCAAGGGGTCCATTTATCTCTCTGTCTACGAAGGACTACGACATTGTCCATAATTGTATTGTGACAACCAACATCAACCAATACCACATAAAATCAAACTTGCACTGTCATGATCTTACAACTTTTATCATTTCCTTTCAAATTCATCTCAAGAAATGAAACTGGTCCATATGAAATCCTCATTACTGACCATAATCATGAGTACAATTAATATTTCAGTAATCTTTGTTTCAGGTGATGAGCTTTGTTCGAACCCTTTTCTGCAAAAATATGATTCCCCGTCCTTAACAGAGCAAGTGAAAGAGCTAGCGAACGAGGAGGAAATGAAGGAGTGGATGATGAAGATAAGAAGGGATTTACACAGGAATCCTGAACTAGCTTTTGAAGAGTTTAAGACGAGCTCTCTCATAAGGGTTGAGCTGGATAAAATGGGGGTTCGGTATAAGTGGCCGGTGGCGCGTACCGGTGTCGTGGCCACCGTCGGATCTGGTTCGCCTCCGTTTGTGGCTCTTAGGGCAGATATGGATGCTCTCCCCATTCAGGTGGGTCGGTGGGTGTTAACTCTTTTCCTTTTTTAAAAAGTACCGTGTTAACTTTTCATATGTGTAGCAACAACGATCCCTCTTTAAAAAGAAAATAATTCTTGATGTGTACTCATGATAATAAGAAGCAATTCAAGCAGCCTAAGTGATTTGCAAACACGAAAAAATACTTCACAACCCAACATTTCACTGTTCATTTTCTTTTCCCCACCAATCATCACTCAAATTCCAATAATTTAACTCTTTTTCACCTAATTTAGGAATCCTGGCCAAAATGCTCTTACCAATATATTGTATGACTAAATAAATTTCCCCCTGTTGAAACCCTAGTTCAACTTTCTTCCAGAATTCTACTAATATTCGCGATAAATGCAGCAACTGTGTGATTGCCATTCCACTGTGTATTGACCGGAATTTCTAAATTAGATGGCAAAGAGTTGAATGATTGGAGTTTGGGTGGGGAAAAAAAAGACGGTGAAGAAAAGAAAAGGTAAGCAATTTTTAGTGTTAAAGTAGAAGTATAAGTTGTAAAAAATGGAATTAGCAAGAAGTGGTGAGTGTAGAAAAACATTTTCATATCTATACCTTCAGAAAAATTGCAAAAATTATCACAATTTTTATGCTCCTGAGTTTAAAAATTACAATTTAGTTCATTGGATAGGTTATTAGTGTTTAGGGAGAGCGTACGCAATGATCATTTTACCATCTAATATTTAACAATTTAGAAAAACTTAGATTTATCATAGGCTTGGAAGGGCTGCTAAATGCCTAAATTTTATTTATTTGGAAATTTACCATTCATAAAATTGAAGTCTTTGATGTTTTTGTTTTTTATGATTTTAATTTTCAAATGAGGGCAAAACTCTATCAATATTGAAGACCAATTTTGTCACGAACTCTCATAACAACAAAACCAACTTTCTTACGGAGATGAAGAACGAAAGATACTTAACAAGTTGCAATATTCGAATAAATACAAAACTTAATCACAAACGCACAAATACCACAATATTTTATGAGTTATGACTACAGATACAGCTCTTGACACGATACAAATATAAATGATGCGAATTCTTTTTCGAATTTTTTTTTTGTGAATAGAGGTGGGGGCCGGGGCATGTGTTGGCCCGGCACCTATAAATTTTAATTATAATAATAATAATTATATATATATATATATATATATTGAAATATTTATAATTTTGTCTCCGCTTTTATCCTCTTATTTTTTATATTTTAATTTCCACTTCCTTTGTGTTAAATTTTGGTTTCGTCTCTATAATTGAAAAGAATCCAATACAACAAAATGATGTTTCTAAAAGTATTTATACATGACAAACACACTTAATTTTACCAAAATATAATATATATGTATGTATATGATGCCCTGAAACTACAAGAATTATATATCTATATAGGAGTTGAGGGAATGGGAGCACAAGAGCCAAGTAGACGGCAAAATGCATGCCTGTGGGCATGACGCGCACGTAGCAATGCTTCTCGGAGCCGCCAGAATCCTGCAACAACTTCGTAGCTATTTGCAGGTCATACCCAAATCACCTAATTGTCGCATCACTAATACTTCTAAAAATATTAACGATCACGTTGATCATACATCAGGGAACTGTTGTTCTTATATTCCAACCAGCTGAGGAAAACGGGGAAGGAGCAAAACACATGATAAAAGAAGGTGTGCTCGAAAACGTGAGCGCCATATTTGGGTTGCACACGTACAGTACATATACGACAGGCACTGTTGCGTCGCGCCCCGGGAAGTTTCTTGCCGGTTGTGGGAGCTTTAAGGCAGTGATAAGGGGAAGAGGAGGCCATGCAGCGATCCCTCAAGATTCCATTGATCCAATACTTGCTGCATCGACTTGTGTGATAAGTTTACAGAATATTGTCTCCAGGGAGACTGACCCTTTGGATTCTCAGGTAATTTTTGTGATGATTTTAGTAAATGTTGAATCCTGGACGCAAAAGTGATGTTGTTTGATGTTTTGGGATCAGGTGGTTTCTGTGACTATGGTTGAAGGGGGAAGTGCGTTTAATGTAATTCCTGATTCGGTCACCATTGCTGGTACTTTTAGGGCTTTTGATAGACAGAGGTTTTATGCCCTAAGGGCAAGAATTGAAGAGGTACTAATCAATACATATAATATCTTCCCTTGCACAGTCGCATAGCATTTAGTTTTTCTATATTTCATTATAAATAAATTCGAGTAAAGTTACTCAAGGGTCTTAGTTTAGTGGTGACTGGATTTATCACAGAAGATGGACTTTACCTAATTTTCTAAAAGGTTAGGGGTTCGAAGCATACTTTTTTAAAAAGTTCTTGGGAGAGCTTTACTTGTCGTTTGGCTCAAATATAATAAATAAGATATAGAAAAAGAAAAAGAAAAAAAAAAAAAGAGTCTGAGTTGTTAAGATGCAAACTTTTGACCAATAGTATTTGTGTATTCAGTCACTTAGGTTAAACTTATTGAATCCCTAAACCACAAATAATGGTGATGATTTATAATTGCCATACGATTTAGCTCGATTAATATCAAAAGCAATTAGCATTCATTGACGTTGAAACCCTATGTAGTATGCATTAATGAGCATGATAATTGTCTCCTATGGTTTAAATATCCAATACACATTATAAATCATGACCAGATAGTACATATATAGTTTCTCAAATCTCAATAAGGGCTAGCTTGATATTGTAAATTTAATTATTGGGAAAATTTCTAAAATGGTATACCAACTATACCTTTTTTGTGCTTTTGGGACTCAAGCTTTTCCGATTACAAAAATGCCCCACGTCTCCAAAAATCTTGCAAAATCATGCACATTTTCGCCGGAGTTGGGAAAACCGGCCGGAAAGCTGACATGGCATCCCACATGGCCAATATATTCAATATGTGGCTAAACCAC
>JBBMKE010000010.1:21375753-21388437 GCA_037834125.1 Lippia alba | reverse complement strand
TTCGCCCACTGGCGCGTGTGGGCTTTCCTCGCCCTCAACCTCTTGCTCCTCGCCATTCTCTTCACCTCCAAACCCCACATCCTGCCCCCAAATCAAACAGACGATCGCGAAAACCTCCGACGATCGGAATCCACCACCAGGAGACGGCGGAGAACGGCGGCTGCGAAATCGCCACCGTTGGTTGCTGATAAGCGTGACGAATCTGTGAAAACTGAAGCCATTAATGCAGAAGATGAGGACGTTGATGGTAAGCAATCGGACGGCCAGGATCAGATCTCGAAGGAGGAATTGAACAAGAGAGTTGAAGCTTTCATAGCCATGTTTAGGCAGCAATACTTGGTTGCTGATGCAAAGGGTAAGAGTTTTGGTGCATGTTTTTCACACAGTAATAACGTGTGTATTACTGCGTGAATTAATTAATTAACATAATGTATGATTTAATGTTGGGATTGGCATTTTTATTTATTTATTTTTACTATTTTGGTTGATTTTATATATTTTTGTTTATTTTAGATAGGTGATGTGAGGTTTTATTGAGGTTTACTTTTGTCTCAGGTAATAATTTGAATATTGGATAGTTATGATTAATGAAGACTTTAGTCTACATATCCTCTCCCATGTTTTTAAATGATGATTTATTTTTTCCTTTCAACATTTATGTGCTAAGTGAATTTAATTTTATCAATTAGACACATTCTCTCTGTATATAATTATCAATGAGTATATTATAAATGTTATTTGTCTGATTAGTTTATTCAATTTAATGTTGGTGAAATACTCCTAATACTAATATTCAACCTTGAGAGTTGGATGTTTGAAAGGGCTATTAAAAGTCTTCCAATTGCAGATCACTTGTGTCACCAAAGTAAGGCCCAAAATGTATTTCACTTGTGTCGTCCAAAGCCCAAGTTGAGCTAATAATGAAACCTTTTTCTTCTTTTTATTGTAAATATATATAATGAAACTATCAATTTCTCCTAAGAATTATCAATGATTTAGGTGTTAAATGCTTCATAATGAATAAATCATACATATCACTGGGAAAAAATACCAGATAAACATAGACACTCAAGAGAAAAAGTGTGAAAGATGTGTGTTCAATTTACTACGACTCGTCAAATAAAAGATCATTTTTAGAGAGTTATAATAACGAAATCCCAACATATATAAGCCATGTTCGAACAATATATTCAATCTACACAGAAAGTTAGAAACTCAAACTCATGTAGAAAGATTACCTATTTTCTCCTTCCCCTCTCATTTGGTCGCAGAGGACATTTCCTTCAAAACAAGTACCAAGATGATCAAGCCCCAAAAACGAAACCGATGTTCAAGCAAAATCTACCCCAAAAACTTTTCACAGCTAAAACCAAAACGCACCAAGAAACCAAAGTTCAAACAACCTAGAATTATTTCTACAAGCACCAAGATTTAAACTCCCACTCAAAACCCTATGGCCCAGGCTAATCTGATTTTGGGACTCTTCTCAATGGATTTGAGGTCCACTTCAGTTGAAAGGGTGATGACCGATTTTGGCGACGATTCCGGAAACAATGCACGCTGGATAAGGGCATTTGCCCTACCAGAACTATCAAGTCGTGTTTTCACCAGGGTTGCTGAGGTCAATGCATGCTGAGTTCCAACAGAGACGATGTTCTTGTTGCTTGAGAAGCTATGGGTAACCTCTGCCCCCAAAGCTGTGTTGGTAAATGGGGTGACTCTGAGGCAGTATGATGCACACAAGGTATCACCCTTGTCATTCCTAAAGCAAGGCATGAAGTTATTAAAAGATTTAATTTCATCAAATGGATGAGCAATCTTTCATTTTTGGATTTGGATAAGCTCAGCAAAATTAGGATAAAAATCATGTATATGAAGCAATAGAAACTACTTACAGAGTTAAAGCAGCACTAAGATCGCTATTTGTGAAGCTTGCTTCAAAGTTGCATTTGGTGATGGCTCTTACCTTTGTGTCAAAAGACGCATCACTCCCCAAAGCGAGTTTATCATTACCCAAAACACCAGAAAAGTTGACTGTGGGGTTAGGAGTCAACCCTACACTTGCAGATATCCCGGCATAGTCATCCAAGTATTGACGTTCCAACTGCAAAACTCAACGCAAAACAGAATTAGAAAGGGCCTGATTTTGATGGTAAATGGTAATGAGCTTGAAATTGGACTTACCTTCACACAACTTTCATCAAAATCGTCGAGGTCCTCGACCTCTATTTGATCCGAAATAAAAAGCGTTCGACGCTTCGTGCTACAATGCCCTTCGTTCTTGAATTGCCCAAATTAAAAAAAAAAAACTTTCATCAAAATCGTCGACGCACAACATTGTGCTCACCTTTGTCTTCAATCCAAGAGTAAGCTCATGATCAACTGTTGTCATGCCAAAGAGCTGGCATTGGATACACAAATCAGTTAAAATGTTACAGAGTATTAGTCAACAATTTGCAAGAGAAATTTAATAAAGACAACATAGAAAGGCATACATTTGAGTTTGTGTCCAATTTCACATCAATGGTGACATTATTGCCCTTCAACTGAGCGCTGACAACACTCGAAGAAACATCAACATACTGTGCTGATGATGCAGCGAAAGTCTGCAGCAAGAAAGGAGTACGAAAATACATATTTGTTAGAAACAGAGAAGTTATATTACGCATATGTTTCACAACACTCATACATTTGATAAAAACTAAAACAGAGAGAGAGGGAGGTCACATTTAACCAGGATATTTTCTCTAGCTCAAAATAACCAGTTTAGATTGAGGGTTTAATGGTATAAAGAGAAACAAATCAGAAGACGATTGATGATAAGCTACATTGCACTTGCCTAGCCAATGAGATAGATACTTCTAATCTAAACAATTTTGCATTGGTTCAATATCATGACAAATTAAATGAATTAGATATATGAATTAATAAGCAAGCAAAATTTTCCACAACATCTTCCAGCTTACACATTCTATGCTTTCTCCTAATAATTACTCATCCAAGCCATACAGGTCCGTCCAGACACCATATCTTTCCAAATACACAAATTCACACATGAAAACAAATTACTAAATAACAGAAGCAGATCCACAAAATTTCACCAAAAAAGAGGTTGAAAAGAAGCTTACCTCTCCATTTTCAGAGTAAATTGTGAATGCATTCTTCTCGCGGCTGTTGTAATCCTTACCCAAAAGATCTAGTTCCACGGAAAAAACACCAAAAATCAGACTAAATCATACAAACAAGCAGTTCAAAATTCAAAATTGAATCCGTCATTATTCATCACTGCAGTAATCCACGTTCGACAGATCTATTTCCATCAGAAAAAAACACGAAAAATAAGAAATTAAACACACAAGCTGTTGCAGATTCAAAATAAAATCGGTAATTATTCATCACTGTTGCAATCCATGTTCGAATTCCATCCGAAAAATAAGACTAAATTACACAGACAAGCAGTTACATATTTCAGAAATAAAATCAATTGGCGATAGATGAAGAAGAAACCTCGTTGTTTTTTGCCGATATCGGAGTAGAGACCTGGACCCTTGTCCATGATTCAACGAATTCTAGAGAGGGAAAAAATGAGTACTGTAATATATGAATTATGAAGAGTGGCGCGAAGGGTTACTTATATTGTGCTCATCAGGACTTGCAGCCGTCCGATGAAGTCTTGGGTGAGTAGTAGTTGCGTCAGGACCGTTCGATCCGCTTGCTATAGTTGTGGAACATTGAGGGGTATTTTGGAGATTGCATAGGTGTATTGTTCTTGGTCACGGAGACATTGCGGAAGATTCTAACCTAAATCTGGTTTAGCCGGACCTGCAAATAAAAACGAGCCACATGAAAAATTAATTTGTAATTAATAATTTAATATAATAAAGTCAATTAATTTTCTGACTCTACTCAACTTAACAATATTTTCCATGTTGGCGCATTTTTAATTAACAATATTGAGTTTAATGATTATTTTAATTAAAATTTAATTTTTCATGTAGTGCGTTTTTATTTGCGGGCTCGACCGAAAGGATTTGTGCTAGAAATTTTTTTATTGGGTATTGGAATCTTTTAAAACCTTCGCATAAAGTTCTATTTATTATTTGTTGATACCATAAATTGTAATCTATTGTTCCTCAAGAAAGTTACTAAAATTTGGTATTCGAGTAGGATAAAAACATCACTTACGATTCTAATGATATAAAAAAAATTAATTGGAATTTGTCAAACTTAATCAATTATATAAGTGTGTATAATACATTATAAGCAGTTATTGTTAATGTATCTTGGATCGATGTGGAATAGATCTGAAGGAATAAGCCGAAGGCCTTTTAGGGGGGCATATACAATTAAATGTCAATTTGCGGGCGTTTATTCTGTTGCTAACAAAAATGAGCAATGTTTTCAAATATGGATCTCAGGTCAAATCGAAAAGTCTTACGGATTACTGTTTCTATTGGTTCAATAATATTAACCTTTCTCTTTTTATTAAAATTAAATCAAATAAAAATTCTAATACAACTTGTCCAATTATTTCACCATTCCAAAATGTTTCGTGACGAGCTTAGCTTAGAGAATTTGATGTTTGAAATAGGAATCTAAACCAGATATGATAGAAAATTTTGAACCGAAGCTCACGTATTTTAGATAAAAAACTAAAAATTTAATTTTAACAAATTCATTTGTAAAACTTTTTTTTTTTTATAATTCTCATACTATGAACATTTTGCAAGTTGCACCTATTTCTAATTAACTAGTCTCTGCCCACAGCTATTTCCCTATTTCTGTCGTCTACTATGAAATTTTTGTTCAAATTTCATTTTTTTCCCTCCTATATTTCATATATTTAGATTCGAATTAGTCATAAAACTTATTTTTATCAATAATTGTTGTGTTATCAAATATTCAAATAACATTTGATTATCTAAAACAGAGGCCATTTCTTTCAAAACAAGTACCAAGATGATCAAGCCCCGAAAACAAAACCAATGTTCAGCTAAAAAACCAAAACAATACCAGTTCCAAGAAACCAAATTTCAAGCAACCAACCAAGAATTATTTCTACAAGCACCGAAGATTTAAATTCTGATTCAAGGCTCTACGACGAAGGCTAGTCTGATTTTGGTCAAGGGCTTTCAAGTCCACTTCAGTTGACAAGGTGAAGGCAAATTTTGGCAACTCTTTCGGACACCATGCACGCTGGACAACGATATTTACCTTACCAAGAGTGTTGAGTCGTGTTTTGACTGTGGTCCATGGGCTGAATGCACGCTGAGTTCCGACAGTGATGGTGTTCTCGTTGCTTGAGAACCTATGGGTGACCTCTGCCCCGAAAGCTTCGTTGGTCAATGGGTCAACTTTATGGTAGTACGATGCAGTCAAGGTATCACCCTTGTCATTCCTAGAGCAAGGCATGAATTTATTAAAAAATTTAATCAAATGGACTTCAAGGACTTCAAAACTTATCAGGCATATAGGGTAAGAGGATGAGCAATCTTTCATGTTTGGATTTGGATAAATTAGGATTAAAATCATGTATATGAAGCAATGGAAACTACTAACAGAGCTAAATCGCTATCAGTGAAGCTCGCTCCAAAGTTGCATTTGGTGACAACTCCCAACTTTGTGTCAAAAGACATATCACTCCCCAAAGCGAGTTTATCATTACCCAAAACACCAGAAAAGTTGATAACGGGCTTAGGAGTCAACCCGACACTTGTACATATCCCGGCATAGTCATGCAAGTATTGAAGTTCAACCTGCAAAAGTCGATGCAACACAGAATTACAAAGGGTCTGATTTGTGATGGTAAATGGTAATGAGCTTGAAATTTAGCTTAACTTACCTTCACAGACCTTACATCAGGAACTTGGAAGCTAAACATTGTCCTCAATCCAGGAGTAAGCTCATCAACTGTTACCATGGTAGAGAGCTGGCATTGGATACATACACAAGTCAGTTAAAATGCTCCAAAAAAGTATTAGTCAACAATTTGTAGGAGAATTTAATAAAGACAAGATAGAAAGGCATACATTTGGGATTGTATCCAATTTCAAATCAGTGGTGACTGGTGACATTATCGTGCTTCAACTGAGCGCTGACAACACCCAAAGAAACATCACCATACCATGCCGACGATGCAGCCAGAGTCTGCAGCAAGGATGGGGAAAGAAACGGAGAAGCTAGTTATATTAATTAAGCATATCTTTCAAGACACGCATACATTTGTTAACAACTCGTTCGTTTAGATTTAGGATTTAATGATATAAAGTGAAAGAAATCAGAAGATGATTGATGATAAGCTACATTGCACTTGCGTAAGCAATGAGATATTTCTAATCTAAACAATTTTCCACAACATCTTCCGGCTTAAACTTTCACCTAATAGCCATACAAACACCATATCTTTCCAAATACACAAATGCACACATGAATCAAATTACTAATTAAATAACACAAACAGATCCATAAAAATAACGAAAGTTGAAAGCAAGCTTACCACTCCATCTTCGGAGAGAATTGTCAGTGCAATCTTCTTGTCGCTGCTGCAATCCTTTCTCAAAAAATCTAATTCCATCGGGAAAAAAACAAAACAAAACAAAAATCAGACTAAATTATACATACAAGCAGTTAAATATTCAAAATAAAATCGGTCATTATTCATCACTGTTGTAATCCTTGTTCAGAAGATCTAATTTCATCCAAAAAACACGAAAAATCAAACTAAATTACACAAACAAACAAACAATTATGAATTCAACAAATTCAAAATAAAATCCATCATTATTCATCATTTCAACGAGATGAAGAACAAACCTCGAGCTCTTTTTCCGATATCAGAGTAGAGACCTGGACCTTTGCCCATGATTTCAACACCTGCGATTGAAAAATAAAGGAAAATTTGCAGACAAATTTGAGAGGGAAAAAAAATGAGTACTGTAAGGCATCATTTACTTAGATAATCCTTCCGTACAGTTAATAAATTGGGATAGGGGTGGATTAATTCCATTTCTTAAGGACTTTTTACTTCAATGGGCTATTGTAGGTGGTCTTTACTTTATATTATAAGCACAATAGATTATGAGACAATTACTCTTTTACCCTCACATAATCACACTATTGGGGTATGAATTGAACTCCCCAACTAAGCATTTCGGACCTCTGCTTCCTACCTCATTTTTCGGGGACTCTAAGTTTTTTCATTCTAATTAAGCAGAAAAAGAAGTTGACTTAGTACACGAAATTGGATTTAAAAAGAAATCAAATGATCAAGAATTGCTTTTGAAATCTGTATAATAATTAATAAACTCCCAGAGCTCGTTTACTATTGTAGTATTAGTTGGTTGGGTTACACAACCTAGGCTTCACAGCCGTTTACCTTGTAAGTTGGCACTTAATGGCCCATACCCGGAGCCCCGGGTATTTCCTTGGAAAGGCATGACAATTTAACCACAATTTTTGGTGCTTTTAAATACACAGGGGAGGTTGGTTTGTGCAAAATCTCAACAATGTCCCTGCTTATTGGGATAAAATTACAATATTGTCCCTAATTAATTTTGTTGAGTTCCCGCCCTCCCTGAATAACCAAATTTATAAAACAACATAAAATATTCCCAGGCTGCTACATGTTCATCTCACACCATACAGATAACTTATGCTACAAATAGAACTATGGCTTCATAAAATAACTGATTCAATAATAGTCATGGAATAATTAGAAAACACAACTACAAAATAGACATATATTTTGGAAGGGGGAAATTAAAGTAGAAAAACAAAACTGTGGAAGATAATTAGGATATGTGATTGCAACAGTGATATTGCCGTTGGATATGGTAACCAAGAGAGGGTCACATTGGTCTTTTATTGAATTTGAAGAATAAATGAACAAGCAAGGTAAATACATAATATATGGAGATACCAATGGATAAATTTTCAACAATCAAAATAAAGGGTCATGGGTTTATATAACCCAAAAAAATACTATTCTACAACCTAGGTCAATTGATAGCTGACAATGAAAGTAAACGAGCTCTAACCCCCACCAACCCAAAAAAAGAAAAAAAGGCAAAAGAAGAGCCTAAAGCCTTAAATCCTGAGAATTGTGATATCGAGACACTGTTTTAGATGATAGAAATGGCCTCGGCTACTATATCCACACCACCCTCTCTTCTCCACTCTTCTTCTTCTTCATCAAAGTTCTTACTTTCCGGTAGACATTTGAACTCAACTCAGTTCTTCTCATGTAAAATCAGTTTTCGTTCCCGTTCTGCCCTGAATTTCAAGAGGAAAAGCCCCAAAATCGTTTGCAGAGTTGAGAAAGAGTACAAATTCCCCGAACCCATTCCAGAATTCGCTGATTCCGTGAGTATTATCCTTCTATCCTCACTTCTCCTCCTGTAGTTAATTAGTTGACTGAAACTTGTGTTTTTTGAGTTCACTTACCATATCCTACTTTGAATTTTCCTTTTCCCTTTTCTGGTTTCCAGGAAACTGAAAAGTTCAGGACACATTTACATACGAGGTTGTCGAAGAAGAAAGATATGTTCGGAGATTCTGTAGACGAAGTCGTCGGAGTTTGTACTCAGGTAATTCCGGCAGCCTCTTTCTATTCTTTTTTCTGTCTGTCCATATAAAGTTCGTAAAGGTCTGATGTATTCAGAGATGTTGTGGTTTTGCAGTAGCCCAACTATATAATTGATTTTACTTGTGTTCATTAATTAAAATGGTGATTTCGTTCACAGGGATAATTAGTCATTTATCCTATATGCATTAGGAAAACAAGCTTGGGTTGTGATTTAGAGTTTCAGGCATCTTAATCTGTAATTTAAATTAATATTTCAAGCTTCTTCCTGGGATTGGGAGAACATTCTGAAGTTGGATTCATATAGGGAAACCCGGGTCCTGCTCGGGTTTGGGATTCGGATCGGGAAGCTGTGGAGGGTTGGCCGGTGAAGAAACTAACTTTAGAATTAGATGTTTCCTTTCCACATTCTTCATCCAAATTCTCTTGTTTCTTGATGAATATGGACCAAAACCAGAGAGCAAATTTGAATTTTGGAAACATCAAGGCATCATTTGTCGTTCTTAACTTGGGATGATAATTTGCGGAAAACATAGAAAATTGACATTTGGAAAGTTCCTGAAGTATATTGAATGAATAGATAAGCATAGCTTTCCTTTTGTCCGTCGGATGCCTGTTCAATGAGTTCTGTAATGTAGCTTTTTCATTGTTTGCAAGGCTGGTGAAATTTTACTGAGCTATTGTGTTTTGATGTCAGATATTCCATGATTTCTTGCACACGGATTATGGTGGTCCAGGAACACTTATGGTCGTTCCTTTCATCGACATGGCTGATACCTTGAATGAGAGAGGTTTACCAGGCGGACCTCAGGCTGCAAGAGCAGCTGTTGTATGGGCTCAAAAACATGTAGACAAGGACTGGAAAGAATGGACTCGACCATAGGATCGTTAGGGATGTGTAATACATTGAGCTATAGAATCCAAGCTTTGTGAGCTCGAATTTTGTTGTAGTTTAGATAATAGGAGCTTGGAAAATGTCATAATGTGAGAAAAAGACTTGATTTATTAAATATTATCCTTCTCTGTTCTTTTTCTCTTTCTTGCCAATAGAACAGCCAAGTAGAATTTTGTATTGGTTTTGTTTGAGGATCATTTTCAAATGTCAAAGTAAAGTTGGCTACGACAGCAGTATTTCGGTATGCAGGTGAATTTTCTTCGTCGATTGGTTTACCACAGTAACACAGGCTTGTTTCGGAGACAGACCATTGTCCAGGATGAGGAAATCAAGAGCAAACCCAGTGTTCAGTTTGGGAATATAAATACAAATTTTGGACAAAATAAAAAAAATAAAAATAAAAATCAACCAGACAAAAATAGAGTGGTCGTATCAATTCCGAGTATATAATTGTCACTGAATATAACGAGTATTGAGCAATGTAAAGTGTTGGGCTGTTGTCTTTACAAAGCAATAGAACCCATTGGGCAATGCCAGTGGACTGATAAAACCTAAATCAGAGAAAGAACTGGTTGAATTACACAGCAGCAGATGTTAAGCTGTCCAGTAGTTTCTACACTTATAAAGGAAGATTTTCCATCTCAAAGTGGAGAATGTAGCAGTGAATGTGATCCAAAAGTGAAGTTCAAGACATATATGGAGGCAGTAGTTAGAGCAGCTAATCATGACACAAATCACAGCATTCTCATAACTGCTGTGAACGGCTGCGCTGTAATAGTTCTTCCCAATCTATAAAGCGCTCCAGCAACTCTATTTCCTTCAGGACTAAGCAATCATCACCTTTCCCAAACCAGTCATAGCGTCGTTTTGCCACATAATCATAAACAGCATCTCTCAATGGAGTTGGAATAATCATCAGAGAACTCAATGCAGAATAAGGAAGAGGCAAATATGACATAACCTTCAAAGCAGCTGCAGATAAGTAAAAACAAGAATCATCACTAATCAATTTACCATGCCCTTGTGAGGATAACTATTACCTAATGAAGATAAAATTAAGGAGGAATTACCAGCAGAACCTTGGTGGTATGATCCAGGTCCCTCAACAAACAGGAAACGGCGAAGAACATCTTCCCTTTCCAGCCCACAAATACTCATGTAGGGCTCTGCAGCTTTCGACTGCACACAACAGAACTTGATCTTCTTATCTTTGTCAGCTTGCATGACCCACTTCACTCCTGCATATTGTAAAAGTCACAAACATCAAGCATTTTAATCTGGAATTACAAGCAAGATGCCTTGTGGGACAAGCAACCATGCGGGTGTAAAAAAAGTGACCACATTTGAAGCAGTTTGTTTTGGACATCACTATCCTTTCTCACTTTCAAACAATACAAGCATCAAATCTCAACATTGGCAAAGCTGTAAAAGCTTTTACACAAGTAAAATATTTCAATTATAAGAAAATGAGAGTAATGTTAGGGTTGGGCGGACAGATGAAATAACTAAAGTAGCATTGTGAGAGCAATATAACTTTACATTACCAGGATTATACCATTTTGCGATCCTACCCAATAAACAATGACAAACTAGGCTCCTAAAAGTAATCTAAAATCTCAGGCACTTTGCTTGAATATCTCACCTTAAAGATAGACAAAACTGACCAATTCGAACTTTCAAAATCAAATACATACAATAATTATCAGTCTTTAATTAGTATTCATGCGTAATCGATACATTTCGTATCCAAGCTATCATCCAAACAGAAAGTTCACAAAGTCTTTTACATTACTGAAAAATTAACAAAAACGTCGAAATTGTTTTCAGTAGGTTTTTTCATTTCAATAATCCTAAAATTCACACACGTTCTACAAATATCAATTTCAAAATGCATAACCTCATATTCAACTCATCCTGCCTCATTTGAAGTTCCAAAACATCCACTATCGCAAAAATAAAAAATCACTAAAACACCAAACCAACATAAAAACTTCGAAAAACTCTGTTTCCACCCTAGGTTCCGATCATTCCCCTTCATCGCACATAGAAAACGTATACTACACTACTCAGACAATAAACCAGTAAATTTACCGGTATGACAGAGGTGGCAGACGCCGTCGTACACAACGACGCGGGGACGCAGCAGCGCCGGTAACGTCTCAACCTGCGTCGTGGCTGAATCATCTTCATCAATAATATACACCTTATCAGCTCTCGACGGCGGCGCCGTAGCTACGTCGGAGAAGCCGCGCAGAATCAGCGGCGCATTCCAACTCTTGTTCGTCTCCTTGAACGCCGTCGCAATCCGCCTCAGCGCCGTCATTTCTCCTTGCAATACGCTATGCGAAACTATTGGTGTTCGAATTTTAGTAGAATCTTCTTCCAATTTTTATATGATTATATCAGTGCTTCAACCCAAGTCGGCGAATTTTTTTATTACTATGAACACCATATGCCCCAGCCCCCATTTAATTTTGCTACACTCAATTTATACTAATTTCAATTAAGCCCATTGATATTTTATTTCTCACATTTAGGCCGTCAAATTCATCGAGATTTACAAATAATTTAGGAATAACAACTTTAACAGATAACTTCATACAGTAAGGTATATATGCTTAAGTTGCTTCACAAGAATAGTACATTTACCACAATAAGTTAATAATTCAACGTCATACTAATTTAACCCGAACTTTAATGCAGCTACAATTAAATTAGAAATGGAAAGCTTTAATGCAACCACGATTAAATTAGAAATGGAAAGTGAGAGTTTTAAACCTTAATATTCGAAGTAACTCAACCCATATAAATGACGACCACAATCAACATGAATAGTACATGCAAATTTTGTAATAAGTGTATGTATGGTGCGCTCTATCTCGCCCTTAAGAACTCAAAGAGGCAAGAGCTGGTTGTTGAACCATTTTGAGTGTCAATATTGCAGCTGTATTTACTTACTGAGAGGCTACACTTGAGCCAATCAGCTCGGCCAGCTGCGATTATGAACTCCGTATGCTAGTTTGATCAAAAGTCTCGGACCGAAGAAACATAAGCGAATTGAACAATATGTTATCCATCCTACATTGCAACAAGTTTCTCAGCATTGATGAAGCACAAGTATAATCAAACAAAACCAACCAACACAAATTTCTCAAGAGTAAAGGACAAATAAAAGTAATATAACATCGAAAATCGATCAAAATTTCCA
>JBBMKE010000010.1:21333717-21344818 GCA_037834125.1 Lippia alba | reverse complement strand
TCAAACGGAATCAAACTATAGGGACTAATATGTAAAAAATGAAAGAATAGGTCCTGATTTGTAATTATGGCTAAATGTAGGGTACCTAGATGTAAATTTCCCTTAATTATTGCTCAAAAAGTTTTAATTTCAAACTGAAGAGAAAATTTTATAACTCGCGAATTAAGGTATATTGTCGTCCGTCAGCTTGAAGGTGCTTCCGATATACTTTGCAAAGACGGACGCCATGGTTTCGGTCTTCCTGCACCCGAATTCACCGACGGCCCCGATGACCTCTGCTCCCGTGATCTCTCAGATTTCAAAATCGCCTGCAGAAATTTAATCTTCATCACTACAAGATATTCATGTATAAGTTTCTGAACTGAAACGTAATCCGGCGGGTGAGATTGATTACCTGATCATTTACACCTGGCGGAGACTCCGTAGAACCTGATTGAGATTGGTTATTCTTCATCTTCGCATTCTTCTTCGCTCTCAGAACTTTCATAACCTCTGCACAAATAAAATCCAAAACAATTCAATTCAAGTTATATACCCGGAATAAGACTAAGGCATTAATCTGAAACATGCAGATTAATGAATTACTTAAATCAATTTTCCGGACGACCTTGAGTGGTGACGAGTCGATAAGCCCGGCCGAGGACTAGAGTATCCGTCGGCCGGAGAAGTTTAACGCGCGTGAAACGAACCGTCCGGTTGTTGTCGGTATCCAACCTCTCTCCGCCGCCGCCGCCGTCGTTGGGCTGAAGTGGAATAATAAGAGAAACATAGTGGCCGGGGTTGGTTTTCATGACCTCGCTGGCGGTGACGGGCCAATACATCCTCTCGAGCTTCCCGCATGGATGTTGTATGACCAGCGCCGCCGCATCCACCGCCTGACAGTTCCCCATGGGTGGTTTTAATTTCTCTGTATGAGGTTATCTGTGTAAGAATTAATTTCGATTTGTGGCTTTCTGTTGGGAATGTTTTTGAGGAAGAGGAATGGAATGAAATTAGTGAGAGTGAGATAAGGGAAGGAAGGTATGAAGGAGGGTGATGTTACATTGTTACCGATGGTCCCTTTTTCTAAGGAGAACCCACCACCACCATGCAGTACTACCCAACCCAGGGTAAATTATATATATAGGTGGATTTATTGTTTACCAATGTAAGCTCACATTTTGTACAATTATCATTCAAACTTATTTTTGTATTATTGCCTTGTGTTATTAATTTGTGTAATTAATGGTACTTACTAGCTAATTCCTATACACGAGGGACTTGGGTATGAACGACTCCTTTCAGCCATATTGCTCTATTCACGATATAAGGATTTAAAATTGAATCTTACGTAAAGGATCTAACGTCTCATCTCACTAGAACAACTGACATTTAATATATATTTCATTTTTATTTATACCAAATGAGATGTTATCTCTAGCGTCTCATTCTACTAAATCAAATGAGATAATACTGCATTGAGTGTCTCAAATTTCAAATATTTAATATATTTTTTGGATCAATATTGGAAAATTTTAAAATCATTATTATCACTAGATAGTTTATCCTCTTTTTTTTATTATTATTTTTTTTTATTGAATTAATTCGATTTTATTAATATTGAAAAATGATGTGATAAGGCCGGGAAAAAATATAATGTTACCTTTATATTTTGATTTGATTAAATAATTCGGATCACAGCACGAAAGATATAAATCTTCAAATTAATTTTTGTGTTGGGAGAGAGAGAGATCGAGCAAATCATTCAAAAGTCTTACCGTACGTTGAGGGCAGCAAATATGTGCCGGCAGCTATTGTGGTGAAAACGCCATGTGGCGAGCCGTCAAAGGCCGCTCAAGATTTGGATTAATGAGATGACTTTATCAATTATCATGAGCCATGCATATATAATTGCTACTTGTTTAGTTGCTTTTATTATATAAATTGAAATAAATAAGTTCGAATGGGGTAGTTTAATTATTAGGCTGTGATGGATTTTAATACAAGATTAAAATACGTGGCCAGATAAAATAAAATAATAGTATATACAATAAGGCTTGGCAATTTGAGGTAGAGCAAACTCTCTAGAGCTCTAGAATGAAGGAAATTTAATTAATACATAACACTCATATTAATGTGACACAGAAGCCAAAGACTTGATGATGTAGTTAGCTATGAGGAGAGTTGAGAATAAAGACTAATTACATAACAACATAAGGAAAAAAATTTAGAATAAAAATTTATATTTTGATAGTTTCAATTCAACTAATTTTTAAGAATTGATTCAGAGTATTAGCCTTCTCCAAATATATTTAATTCATTGGTGGAAATAATTTTGAAAAGTATTGGAACACTGTGTTGACAAGTTTACAATAAATCCGGTGTATACAAGCATGGGAGCTGGTTGCTTCGCATTCAATCTGTGTTTTGAAATGCCGTCGTGTTTGAGCTAACTATTAAATATTTCTAAATTTAGGAAAATGGCATATCCCTTAAATCAAGAACATTAAGTCAACTTAGGCGTACTTATCATTCACACCCTCCCTTTATTTTATAACTTTTTCTTCGAGAACTCAACTTTTGACTAGATAATCATATATCATAATATAATTCTTACAAGTTACCGACTAATTTTCTATTTAATAACTCCCCGCCGGCTACATTTATAAGATTTAGAACCATTAGATTGTCTGAAATGTTACGAAAAAACAACAATTTGAAAGAATACATATTAATATTTTTGAAAATTATATTTTTGTCCAACCAACTTCAACCAAGAGCCGGGAATTAGGATCAAGAATAAATATTTGATTTTCTTTTTTTGCAATAGATAAAACGCTAAATAAGTTGCTAGCAACACCAATCTCTCAATCCAAGGACATCAATGTCTCTACCTAAGTCGGGCTGTTACACACCCCAATTTTCTTTTATCTTCCTTCATTCCTTGGACATATTTTGCCACGCTATCCGCAAAATTATTTCCCGAACCTTGATCTATTAGATAGTGCATTTTCATGGATCCATTATCAAACACGGGCAATCATCAATAACAAGTCCGAGAGGGTGGTTAGAGGTTGCCTCTCTTTTAACTAATTTATTATCACTTCGAATCATATTCAATTTTAATTTTTTAATACTATCTATCTCACACCAGCCTCAATCACTCTCGGAGCTCTAGTAACTTCGTCATAGTGATGGACGCCGCACCCACATTCATGGCAAAGCCAACTATTCACTTACTATCTTTGTCCCTTGTAACTCCCTCGGCCATGGCATTTCTTTAATTTCCAAAAAAGCTCCCGTCATTATAAATCCTTTTTAGGAAGAAAAAGAAAAAAATTTAAAATGGCATTCCCAACAAAATTATATATCTATAAATGTTTATTTCCGTCGAATTTTATAAATTTTAGCTCTATAGATGCTCCAATAGGATGATTTAAAAATGAACTAAAGGCATCTGAAGATGCCCATATAATTTAAAGAATATTTAGTGATGAAGCACAAACAAGAAGCTTCACTTTATCAACGTGCTTCATTAGCAGTGGTGTGTGCAGAGTATGGGAAGTGATGTGGAGTAAATATTATTGATTATATACTAATCTTATTTAAAAATAATTAATTGCAGCTTAAATGGAAAGGATAATCTCAAACTTAAAGGCGGCTGCCGGTGCCAACTGAGTCCACATAATTAGTTTGTTTTTAGTTTTTTTTTTCTCGTTTTTTTCCTAATAAATATTTAATCGCTGCTTTAAAAATCTTTCTTGGAAAACCCTAGCTACCAAGTACCAACTTCTATATACAAATTAATTGTCAGTGTTGATTTAAGTAGTTAATTTTTTTTAGAATAATAATAAGGGTTTGAATCCCAAATGATATATATATATATATGTATATATTCTTTTTTATTTGAAATTACAAAAGGGTATCCGTTCATAGTTTCACAAATTTTTTACAAATGTTTTGGATTATATTGTAATTTATCAAACAAGAAGGATTAACTTGTAAATTCAAGTAATAAACTAACAAATTTTTATTAATTTGAACCAAAATTTTCCTTTCTGTATATATGATTATTTATCAGTTCCTGAGAGATTAATTAATGCAGAAACCCCAAAATCTTGTCGAAGATCTTTGACTTTGTAAATCAGCTTTACATTATTATTATTGAATTGGAAACCCAAGGCTTGATGATATCTCCAGCAGTATATATGACTTACAATTCCGAAAAAAGTTCTGATAAAATCAATGTATGTGAGCCATGTGAGGTGTTTGGGAACCTAGTCCCCAACACTTAAATGATGAAATGGACTCTTTCCTGTTCAAACCTGACCTTAAATTGGGGACTACAAATATTAACAATATTTTTAAAATTTTATCGGCCAACCAACTTATATATATAGAGAGAGAGATCGGACAACTGCACGCTTCCGGTACTTGTCCGTGGGCTCCCATTCGACCCGTCATGAAACATGGATCAAGGAGTCTTGCATACGGAGAGTCAACGGATTGGTAAACCTTAGGTTTATTACCGGGAGGATTTCGAACTAATTGGATATTTTATTCATGATTTTTGACAACTTTTCTAACTTTTGATTAAATTATGGATTTTAATTAAAAAATTACTAATATATTGTAAAAAATTATCAAAACAATTAGCTTGAATAGCAACATTTCTAAAGATAATGCAAAATTCTTAGATATCAAAAGGAACATTATGCCTAATCTAATAATGCAGCATATATTCCTTTTGTGGAAAGAATTAATAAATTAAATATTTAAACTAATTAAAACGAATATTATCTCTAATAATCCGATATTGCGATGGTAGTTGGCTAGCTAATCAAGGACCACCACGCGTTTTGGCTCGACACAAAAGAATTGCATAAAGGGATTAGTAACTAAGCTCTTTTGAATCCAATCTAGTCTTTATAAACAGGAAAAGGGATTTTTTAGTGGTACTGTGCTGAGAAAAGATTCTTAGAATTTATTAACATGCAAATAGAAAAATTCTAAGCCGACTAATCAAATAAATTATATAAATAAACATATTATATTTGTTATTTTATATATTATTTTGTAATATTCATGTCAATCCCACAATAAACTTAAAATACTCTCCTATGATGTATAAATATATGAATAAGACGATACAAAAACATTATGATATAGTCAGCGTGACATGAATATCTTAAAATTTTTTAATTGAAAATATATTCAACACGGTATGATTTAATAAAATGTTATTCTTATAAGTGTTCAAGCATCTGGAATTAAAGAGGACATCTCGCTGATATTAACAGAGGGGATAAGTAGGAACATTTGGTATGAAATGGGGCCAATCGAAAAGGGACACGTCATTGGAGGTGGTCTTTTTGCCTCCTAAGTAATTCGGATGACTTCATGCCAATTTGCATGGGTGCCATAATATTTGGAGACAGTAAAGCATGATAGTTGGTTTAGTTTATCTGATTTGAACGAGAAACAGTGGTCATTGTGTCATTTCAAGAAAATGGTGGTTGCCCATGTAAATTAGCCTTTTCTATCGGGACAAATATTTTGTACCTTTTAACTTTATACTGTATTATTATTTCGACCCCATGTCTCCGCGGAATTTGTTTTTTGGCCTAAGGACAAAAATTTCATACTGGCAAATGGACTTTGGTTGGTTTGAAATATATTAGAAAACCACTTTGCTGTACCAAACCGTAATAAAAGAAACTTTGTTTTATATTATGTAAAATATCCTATAAAGCCAAGAGAAGATTATATATTATTTTAATTTACGGGGATGGTTTTGGATTTTATATATTATTTTTTGTAAGTTTATATATAATTAATAATTTTTATTATAAAGCATTATATTTTGCTAAATAATAATGTCAATTATTGTTGGCGAATTTGAGACTTTCTTTTATTGATGTAGTAATTTATTTATAATTTACATCATCAATTTTAATTCGAAATAAGTCTATTTATAATCGGTTATAGTTTTTTTTTTCTTTTTTCTTTTTACAAAAGATTAAAATTAGAAACTAATGAGTAGTCCAAACATCATCCTCTAACGAGTTTTCTAAATTCTCATTGGGAGCGTAAAAAATAGTCGTCTCCCTCACCTTATGACTCGTATGTGTGGGGGCATCCGCACGAGCATTACCACTTCTCAATGTATGTGAGAGACAACTCTCTCACGAAAATTTCAGTAGGGCTGTATAATCTAAACTAATATTCCTCGATGGGTGGATGTTTGTTTCAATATTTGTAATGAGGTCCACGACAGCCTCATAATCTGTTCCAAAAATATTTTTTTCAAAATTTCTATTTCAAGTAAGGTAAAACTCTTTTTGAATTATAAGGAGTTCTGCCACAATGATAGAGATATCTCCCAAATTGCATGCAAAAATCAAATATTCAATGACCGTGATCCGCTCCTCGAACAAGATCCCACGCCGGCCGCAGAATTCGTCTTCTAAATAATCCATTATAATGATTAATTCTCTAATTGAATTGTATAGAAAAGCTTCAAGAATTGAAATGAAAATTTAAAAAATCTGGGTGTTCAGTATCTATTCTTTTTTTTCCTTTTTAATTCATTTGTTTGGGCAATCATAGGACGATGAATTTGTGTAGAATTGGTACAGGGGCATAGGTCCAAGAAGGCCATGACAGAGAAGCCATTTAGGGGAGAAAAACAAAAGATATTAGACCAAAAATGGCATTTGATAGTTGTAAAGTAGTCTTCATTTTTCTCAAGTGTTTGTAGATGTGCCATGGTCATGAGTGGTACATAATGCACGTAAAATGGTACCAACGAATACGTTATACTTTATTTTATTTTATTTTAAAGGAAAAGGAAGAAAAGAAAAACAGAAATCAAGATTTTTGGGCTTAGTGGGCCTAAAGATGTAATTAAGGTTGAATTTATTCGATCCAACATTTTTACAGAATTTGGTTTTTAATAACAAAGACAATATGAAATGAAAAATTAAAAGAAAATTAAAAGCTAAAAAAAAAAATCTTATATAACTAAGTATAACATTGTGTTATCTAGCATTGTGTTTGATTCAACATATCCTAAAATAAATATAACCTCAGCATTATTAAGTTTTTTTTTTCTCTAACTCATCCTAAAAACTCATGTTATGTGTCTCACGTAACTCACCTCAAGAGATTAGTTGATGAGGTGATGATTATCTAGAACAATCGAGGATCAATCCGGTCAGATACCAAGTTAAGTATTATGTATTTAGTCTAATTACCTTGAAGACTAAATAATGACAGTTTTTTTGCATGGATACAAACTATGTTATGCCTAATTAGCACTCCGAACCCTGTGATTTGAAAATTCTCAAAGAAATCTCTGTGATTATATAAATTAGCACTGAAAACCTTGTGATTTATTAAAGTTAGCACTCAAAACCTTACAACCACGACAGTAGGGTTTGAAATGCTAATTGAATGTTAATTTATTACAATCACAAGGTTATCTTTGAGAATTTTCAAATCATAGGGTTCTGAGTTTAATTAGGTATATCACAAGGTTTTTGATGTAATTAACTCAATACTGGGGTGATGTTGTCCAGTCATTTTTATATAGTAAATAGTTTATTATTTTATTTAGGACGATTAACAGTGCCCCGGGCCCGGGATAGTAGCACCATAAAGAAAAATGTTTCTTTCTCAATATGCAAACCTTCAATGTTCATTATACACAATGAGTCAAGAACATAACTTCAAAATGACCTCTCTTCATAAGCATTCATAAAGAGAGATTGTACAACTGATATGAAGTGGAAAAGCTGTCAAAATTAGAACCCACAAAAAAAAACTTAAAACATACACAAACTTTGATCTGACAGTTGATTTTCGGATACGTTAGAACTAGACTGATGGGAAAAACTTGTTGAGATTGAGAGGCAGAGAATAGAACTCTTCGCTCCTCGTATCTGTCTTATACGACCTGAACTTGTCCCACCAATGCATGCCTCTATCTTTCCTCGTCGTGTTGTCTTTAGGAGGCAATGTAATATCCAAAATCAGGGCCAAAACCCCGGCAACAAATGCTTCGGATGAGAAAGGAATGTTAACCATGTCATTGAACTGCGAATAAAAGAACAAATATTATAATTTACAACGAACACGAGTTTATGATTAATCTCAAATGTTTGAGGTTGTAATGAGTTTTGTGCTTACCCATCTTGCATTCGTGTGAACAGGACCATAGCCCTTAATTGATTGGTACTCGTTGAAGTACTGAGGGATGGATAAGCCCATGAAGATTGAGAATGCCAGAATGAACTTTGTCCTGAAGCTATTCAGATTGCAAAACTGCAGGAAAGCAAGACCTCCAACACCTTCGCGTGTTCATTCATACATATATACGTTAAGGGGCCTATTCAATTATACAAATGGGATATCTCTGTGTGTGTGTGAATTACACCTGACACACCTTGAGATTTGACTGACTTACACAAACTTCCCTCAGCTTTGAAAATTTACAAGAAGTTTCCACGTCAAATATTTTATATCTAGAAAGATGAATATTGATGATACTATATCTAATTTTTTAATAATACTCTATGGTATCCTTGAAACTTACTAGTCAATATTCGACTTTAAGTTCATGGCTATAATAGCATGCTTAGTCCAAGTACCAAAGCATAGTGGGGGAGGTTAATGTAATTTTTCAAATTTATGGAAAGTTTGTGTATTTACGTGAAATCTCAGGACGTGCCAGTGTATAATTATCCTGGTGATAATAACATACCAACATAGGCAAAGAGAAGGCAATACAATGCAGCAACAATTGGTGCTGGGATTGAAGCGAAGACAGCTCCAAATTTCCCTGAGGATTATAACAAGACTTAGAAATCAGAACTAATTCAAAATTTTCGAGGCTACTTGTCGATGAAAAATTTTGTGAAGCAAAATAATTAGAGGGATACTTGCCAAGTATTGAGAAGAATATCATAAAACCAGCAGATATTTGTATCACCCTTCGGCTTCCAACGCGTGTCAGCCCAAGCAAACCAGCATTTTCACTATCAAAACATAGACAAGACCTTTGAGCTGGTAACTAAAAACGTTCTTCATAATAATAATAATAACAATAACAATAATCGAACTTGAGAAGAATCCTACACGGATACTGACGATCCATTTCCAGTTCCAAATATTCCAGAAAAGAGTATCGCCACACCCTTCAATGATCAATAAGAACGTATACATTAAAACCTCAGAGAAATTTGGAAGGAAAGAAAAAGAACATATATCATGCGAATTCAAAATTTTATATTCATGCATAAGCGTATAATGTGCATTTTACCTGCCAGCCAACACCACGGCTAAGAACAGAATGTGGCAAAGGAGTTGCACTAGCATACCTTGAAACAGCAATGAAAGCACCAGTCGACTGCAATTTATAGTCAATATCATGACATTTTTGAGGTAGAAATCGAAAGGGAGAAGATAAAAATGGGAACTGACATACACTGAGGTTTGGCCTAATTACACAAACTTCCTCTGAGGATTGAGAAATTACAAGAACTTCGCACCCTATTCCTTTCTTGACATTTACACTTATTAGGCCCAAACTCGGGGTATGCCAGCGTAAGTATTCCCTACTTAAATTGTATAAGTTCATAAATCTGAGATAAAAACCGACGCATCACCTCAACAAGGGCCACAAAAGAAGTAGCCATCATGGCAAAAGATTCTCCAGCGTGAAATGTAGGGGCTCCCCATTGAAATGGATAAGGAACTCTTATCCTGTTCAAAAGAGTGATTGGCTTAACACAAATAATGAGGTTTAATTTAATCTTCATATGAATGTTCCATTCAATTAAATGATTATGGTTACCAAGGAGCACCGCTTATAATCCCTGCACGGTCAGTTCTGCAGCTGAGTTGAGTGGTTGGCGAGACGTGCTTGTATGCTCCACCAACAGTCAGTAAGTGAGCATATATCCAAACAATCACCACCGTAAATAATACAGCAAAACGATCAAATACATTTTTTCCGCCTTTCAATGCATGTGGTAAGTACTACAACAATAAAAAGAGAATCAATAAGATTAAACACAACAATAAAAAGCGAATCAATAGGATTAAACCACGAGTATTATCTATAAATGATAATTACAGTGGAATACCTTATGTTTGACCTAATTACACAAACTTCCTCTTACGTTTAAGATATTACAGACACTTCCCCTCTCAAAAAGAATTCAGTAAATCTGGACCCGAGAAGATGGATGACATTATTTCCAATTTTTTATGAATACCCTACTTTTCCCTTAACACTTACTTACCAATATTTGTTTCTAAAGTCATGAACATAATAACATATGTGCGGCCAAATCATAAGGTATGCGAAGGGAAGTCTTTGTAATTTTTCAAACCAAGTTTGTGATTAGGCCAAACACCAAGTTCTGCCCGTCAAATTATCATCCCAAGTGTTCAATTTTCGAACAGCAATCATGAAAATTTTATGTCATTAAATCTCACCTGGGAGAAGATTACGAGTAAGACAAGCTGAGGTAATCCAATCTCCACACATTTTGTAAGCTGCAAACATAGATCACATCAAACAGTTCTCAAGTCAAAACTAAAATAACCTCAAACAACTATTTAATCTCCATTTATTTAAATCTATGTATCAAATTTTACCAGAGGAAAGCCTAACTCATATAGCCCGAACCCCGTCAGTGCTACCAATGGAACTATTGAAAGGGGGCTCATGAACCTGAAATTTCAGAACAAAAGAACTGCCATCTCATACAGATATTTTCTAGACAAATTTCATTTTAATTACATTAATTTTTTATTAGAACTCAACCTGGTAAGGTTACGCCATAGGCCGCTGAAGCCAATGACAACCTGAAGTGAGGAAGCTACAATCATAGCCCCCTGAATCCCCCTTATAATCTTCCTAAATTTCTGTACATGGATCATACAATGCAAAAATCAATTAACTAGTCTGTAGGATTTAATCTTGAGAGGAATGACAAAGATTATACTACATTAGGACTTGCTTAATTTGATAAATCACCTCACGAGGATCTATTATGGAATTATATCGACCGGCCAACACAATCGACAACGTCGCCGGTAAGAAAGTGTACGA
>JBBMKE010000010.1:21274089-21290031 GCA_037834125.1 Lippia alba | reverse complement strand
TCGCTGAAGGCGCACGGTGAGGGGGATTTGGGGACTCAAGCTCTGATTTTGGCGCTTGAGAGGCTCAACAATGTGTCGCTTGAGGTCTCGGGGGACAAGAAGTAGTTGTTCTTAGCTGGTAAAGTTTTGAGCTTTGTGGAATTTATATACGAGTTTGTTCGAGTCGGTGTTGTGTGTTGGCATTTAGCAATAACCTTGTTGAAAGGATACTGTCTATGATGGATGTGAATTAGATGGTTTAATACAAGGCCTCTGGAATTGTGTGCTTCTGTTTGTTGCATCTCTTTTATCAAATCATGAGACTGTTTGCATACTTGAATATTAAGATTGAACGAGTTCACACGTATAATCATGAAAATCCCGACTCTTTGTCGTCAGTAGGAGTATCAACTAATCAACATTGCAGGAGGAGCCATTAGTGTGAATAATGTGATACCCATTCAAGATAGTTGAAGTTTGTGATTCTGTAACAAAGCTAATCACTTTTAGTTATGATTAGGTTGAAAGCTTTCTTAAATGTTTTGCATTAGCTTTTTTGTTACAATTCAAGAGAGAGATTGTGAAGTGCACTTTCTATGAGCTTGAAGAGTTCATCTTGCACACCTATAAGTGACACTAACACCCAACCTTCTGTCCATTGGAGGTGAGGCCTGCACAAATCTGAAGTTTCTTATAGCCAAAACTGGCTTTGGTTATGATGAAAAGAAAAAACAGAAGACAGTTTCTGTTTTCTTCATCAAAATTATGAGGAAATTTAAAACTTGTGCCTGCACATTTATGCTATCACTCATGAGTGTTCCTTCCTACTCACAAGAACACAGTATAGTAACAGAAATCAATTTATTTCTGTCTTATATAAGGATTCATGCATTCCAACATTCAGTATTTAGAGAGGAATGGACCAGAGGGCTCTGCTCGATAACTCGATTGATTTATTTGATTGTGAAGCCGAGTTCCGTAGCTTAGGCATATCAATTACAGAGCTCAGCTCGCTTATTTAGCAATCTATTTATTCAAACCAACAGGGAAACAGGGAAAGAGAGATCAATCTGAATCTAAAAGGAAATAGTTCTTGATGTGTAAGGAAATAATTAGTTCCGTTGAACGATAAAACCTTAAAAGAAAATAGTTCTAGATGGGTAAGGCGACAATTAGTTCTGTTGAACCATAAAACCTCACTTTGGCGATGCCACAGCTCTAAAGACAACACAACGTATATAAAGCTCTAAAAGTATACAACCTCACATACAACATTGATTTTCCAATTCTCATTATTAACAGTTGTAATTGAAATCTAGTGGACATCTTTCCCAGCAACAAGAAACTAAAATTTCCACCATTTTAAAGCCCCAGCTTTATTCCCAAGTGTGTGTTATAGACCCAACACACAATCATCTCTTTCCTTTATTGGTTGCCACTAAAACAGACCAATCCATCATGGGGGCTGCAGTACACCATGTCATACAAACATGGACTGTGATCTCGTTTGTCGTCGGCCCTACTAAATTATAAGTAAAGAAAAAAAAACCCAGAAAAAAAATATTAGAAAATTGTACAAGCAGCTTATGAGGATTGTGAGTCATCAGCTTCAAGGTAGAGGGAATGAGAAGCTGCAAGAAGGGCAGCTCCAATGCCGGAGCCATCGTTTGAATGCTGTACCACAATGCTGTCTGCAGCTTCTTCTCCCAACAGTTCCTTAAGACTGCTTTCCATACAGGTCCTGAATTTCGTATAGTGCTCGAATAATCCACCGTCCAGTGCTATCACTGACTTGTGCCCCCCTTCTTCTTTCAAAGTGTCTTTTCCTAGTTTCTTGAGAATGCCCAGGATCCCGGCTGCGGAGAGCCGGGCCCCACGTGTGGCGATGATGTCGCATAGCTCCACAACCATTTTCCTCATTTTTAAGGAAGAATTAGGCACCTGCATGAATTGAATTGGTGGAGAGGGATTTGAAATTAAATTAACAGAAAATAAATAGATGTCGACATTCATGGATGGGTGATGCAGAGTATTTTCTTTGTTTATTTACCTCTAAAATATCTTTTAGTTTGGTCCCAACCACTTTGAGATCAGAAGAAGTGTCGTGATGCATGGCGGACATGTCCGGGGTCCTGCATGTTGGCACTTGATTAAAGAAAATATCCAAAAACAAATGCTTTCAGAGAAGTTTTTATTACAAAATTCAAGCATTGCACAACTCAAAGATAGAGCGTGTTGCTTTGCTGCTTATGCTTTAAAAAAACTAAAATTAGTTACAAGTTTGAAGAAACCTGGGGCTTTTCTTCTACTCTTGAGTAGCCCTGTTCTACTTTCTTCTTCAAACATTCCCAAATTTTAGAACTCAAAACTTTTTACAACTTGGGCTTCTACTTCAACTTCTTCAACGCAATTGCGACCCTTGTTAATGTTATTGAGAAACTCTTCATATCATTTTCACAAGTGTACGAAGATACTAACATAAAACTTGGGCTGATGCTATGAGGATCATTAGACTTTTACGTAGAACTAAATCCCATTTATTTTGTTTTCTGAAAACTCTCTCTTCAGTAACGAGGTGCTTTGAATGATCTGTTATAACATCTTATAAAATGTCACTAATATGAATCATGGCTTTGCAACTATGTGGTCATTCTCATCCTCATCATCTTCCTATAGGGAAGGAAAAGATATATCTAATAGCATATGGCACAAGAATTGCTACTCTCACGGACATCAAGTATTAGAAACCAACGTATTCTTTGAGCCACACACATCAATTTGTACTTGGCCACTAAAATTGCTATTTTAAAAGTCACCGAGTATTAGAAAACCTCTGTATTCATCGAGCCACGTCCATCAATTTGTATTTGGTTTCTGGGTGATGAAGTTGACAATAACTATCCAATCAACAATTAGTTTCACCAAGAAACAATAAGCAAGAAATAATCATCA
The DNA here is from genome assembly GCA_037834125.1 of Lippia alba. Classification (NCBI taxonomy): domain Eukaryota; kingdom Viridiplantae; phylum Streptophyta; class Magnoliopsida; order Lamiales; family Verbenaceae; genus Lippia; species Lippia alba. Next base: position 21,287,100 of record JBBMKE010000010.1, on the reverse strand, counting down.
GTTATTTCTAACAAAGGGAAGATATAAGTTAACCACAAATGAGATTATCTCAATATATACTTGCAAAAGAGATATTTGTTTGTTAGATTTCTCATGATTCATAACGTCTTCTCCTCTACCACTAACTACTGATGGTGACTTCCAATGACAACAAACCATAATATAAAACTATTCGACCAATCAAAATAGACCTTTAATTTGGGGATGAAGGATTAAGAATTGATAGGATAAGACGTGAATAAAAGTCTCTTCCATGGTAAAAACAAAAGAAAGATACACGTGTTACCCACAAAAAAGAAGAAAGAAAGAAAAACGGAAGAGGCATGCAAACTATAACAAAAGTAAAAACTATCAAGACTTCCATAGTTTTATCTTTACCTAAAAAACAAAATTGCTTACCTCAATATGAATGGAATTTTGAGTTTCGGTGGGATATCATCGCCGAAAAATGATGCTTCTTCAGCCATCCTACACAAAACTCTACGCACAATTTCTCCCAAATACATGCCAGATATTGTCTTCTCAAAAATCTACAGCAGCAACACAAGAATCAAGATAACACCATATACTCAGCAAAATATCATTACCATTAATAACTTACAACCATAAATCATTAAAGTTTACCTGTTCTCCAGGGTTTAGACTCTCAGCATCAAGACTTTGATCATATTCTGTAAGGGGCAGATGCGATGATCGAAAGTTACCCCATTCCATGTTTACAACCTCCAAGAATACAAATTCAAACCTCATTCAATACAACTTTTTCATCTTAAATAAACAACGAATTCTTTTTTTTTTTTTTTTAAAATAAAGCCTAACCATTTCCCCAGTTTTAGGAAGTGAACCCTGCCACTTTGGGATGGCGTGGGCCCGTTCGACATAGGCTGCATTAGTTCCCGTTCCCAGAATCACAGCAGCAATCACATCTGGACACGCATATCGTCCTCCTGCCAATGTTCCAACAGTATCGTTGACCTAAGTCAAGAAAATGGATTAGTTTTTCCTTTTCTTCTTCTGTTATTTAGTTGGAGAGTATAATAGTAAATATCATGTTATCGTAATAAACTAAGACCCACTAATGCAGCCACGCGCATATCAAGGCCGACCCTCTCCATTGCTTTAGTCAGCTCTCCCACAACATCTTCTCCAACCTATTTAAAAGTCGACAATTGATAAACCAGAGCAAGAAATGGAAAAACCAAACTGAAGCCTCACAAATTATTTAACTATGACTTAACCATGTACTTATTTTAAATGGTCGAAATTTTATTTAAACTTGCATATGAAAATAATTCTTCTAAATATTTCTAATATACTAATAAATTTATCATACGTGGACGATATTAAATCTAAAATAAGATAAAATTGTGTCATTACCCAAAAGAAAAGAGCAAAGTAGGTGAAGTGCTGAAAGAATGGAAGGATGAGAGGAGGGAAGAAAAGTGAATGAAAAAAAAGGAGAGAGGAAAATAAGATAAGTAATTGCCACACCAAAAGAGGAGGCCAAACCAGAACAGTCATTGTCTCATTTTTTGCTCAAATAATGGTATAGTTAGTTAAATTTCAACTTCAATGAGAAAATGGAAATCCTACAAGCTAAAAAAAGCAATATTCAGGGACAGATTACACAAAAGCAAAAAAAAACTGACCGCATCTTCTATATGGAAGCCTTTTGTCCACTTTATTAGGGTTCCTGAGGCTAATGATAATTGTCTAACAGGGAAAGAGAACGTGAAACCAAGCTCCCTTTTCCTATCAGGGGGATAAAACTCTTCACCTTCTGTAGCAACAAACTTTGCAAGCGCCTCAGCAATAAAATCGAATAATTCCTGAAATCACAACCATTGAAAGAAAGCATCAGAGTATGGAATTAATAGAAAGATAATTTCAAATTGTGACCAAGAATTGCTGATTGAAGACTCACATGGGATGATCCAACCATCAAATGGGGAGGAATTGCTACTTCTTCAAATTCTTGTTTGATGACACCCTTGTCTTTACCACCTAAATGCACACGGATCACACGGAAGTTGGTCCCACCAAGATCCAATGCATAGAACACACCGTTTTCGTCCCTGAACAAAAATATCCAGATAAAAGTTTTACGGATGAGGCAGAATAAGGCTGTGATAATTTTTATTTAAATTAATTATGATAAAAATACTGTAGATATAAAAAATTATCATCATTTGAGCAATCTTACTTTTGAGAGATGAAACTGAAGGAAATATTCAATCATAGACAAGATTTTCAAAAGTTACAGGCTTACAGCCACAATTCTTAATCAATAATCATCCAGAGAATAACAATACGATGAATCACCAAATATTTTATCAAAAATTCCTGGGCATCAAATGACAAATGGTAGAAAGATATTTATATCAACGTATACTTATGTACATAGATACATAATTATTAAGTCTTCGCAGAACTAAGATCATCCATCTGAAAGAGAAAAGGGATAACTACACCAGCATACCCTAACATTTTCCTTGATTACACAAACTTCCCCAAGGTCAGAAACAATACAAAAACTTCCCCTAACATACACTATGTTTGGCCTAAAGCATGCTTTTATAAGGACAAAACATGACGTGAAAAGGATTTGTAATTTCTCAAACGAAAGGTAAGTTTCTGAAATTAGATCAAACCTCAAGGTATATCAGTGTAGTTATCCCTAGAGTAAATGGTTAATTTGTAACTAAATGATATTACCAGTGAAAGAAACCCTTTATCTTAGTGAAAAAACCAGTGCAAACTTGGATCCATCATAGAGCTACATATCAGGCACAAAATGACACAAACAAACTGAAAACACCACATCAATCTCATGACCAGAGATGCAATTTCCCCAGAACCCTCAACCAATTTTCCAACGCACAACACTCCAAAGTCCACAACTTCATAACAAGACTCAATCTTGCCAGCAAATATAATGAATTAAATCACTATATTAAAACTCAAACACAAATCATAAACACAAGCATTACCCAGTTGGGAGGTTGTCAACGTAGCTGATAAGCATCTTCAGCTTACTGCCACCTTCAGAGGCAAGTCCGGCGTGCATCTCCACCGTCATAGCATCTGCAACCTGGCGGAGCTTGGCCGTGGGGGTGCCACACTTCTCCTCCAGCTCCCTCAGGATGGCCTCCGCCTTCGCCCACCTACCGGAGCTTCTCATCTGCCGCCGCACCACAATCACCGCCGCCGCGCACACCGCCGCCGTGCATACCGCCGTCGCCGCCACCGCCACCTTCCCCATCTTATCACTTCAACAACACACCAGAAACAGAACAAAGAAAACCCAAATTCCAAAACGCGCGCTTGATTGTAACAAGAACTCCCGGATGTGTTATTTATACATCAAGGTTGAATCTTTGGCTGATTTTGGATTGAGTCTCGGTGGGCTTTAGTTTATTCAATCTATGGGTAATTAATTATTTCCCTGAGACTGAAAGGGAAGAATTGAATAAACCCGATTACCCGAATAGTGTAAAAAGGAAAAGAAAGAAAACAGAGATGAAGTTGAATGGAGGTGTATCGTACATGGGTATGGGATCTCGCACAAGGATTTGGACTGTTGTGACAAGATATTTGTTGAATGAATTTTGAGGAGGAAAAGTGTTGGACCGAGATTCAGATATAGAATGTTAATCTGTAGTCCACTGTAATAAATCTACGTTTATCAAAGATTTTACCTTATCTAAATCTAAATCTTAGTCTTAATCTTAATCCACTTTTTACTTGCTTTTCGGTAATGATTAGATTATAATATGGGTGTTTTTTTTTTAAATATGATATGGGTGTTGTTAATCCACCGCTTTCTAATTGAAGAAAAATATAATAAATCTACTCACTTTCAATTATGAATTTATTTAAGGGGAATTCCCTGGTCAATTGTTACTCAAATTTTTATTTACTTCTTATTTTTAAAATTATTTTTCTTCACTCTCCATATGATATCAAAACCCATGAATCGCGTAGCGTACTCAGATCACAATATTGCGTACTTAAATCGCAATATGTTGTATGTGTTGTACAAATGGAGAGTAAATGAGAAAATTATGATTCTTATATGAGGAGTGAAGGAGAATAATTTTGAAATTGAAAAACAAACCAAAAAATTTTCAACTAATGGCGAGTTTTCAAAAAAATGCACATTTATTTAAATCCAGATCTTAACTCTACGGGATAATAACAGTGGAATACCCTCTTTCACGTAATTAAAACCATGTCCTTTGAAATTTGAAAAACAAAATAAAGTTTTCCATTCTCAAAGAATTTAAAATACTTTTATAATTTTAATTATTTATTTTGTCCTTGAATTTTTTTCTTTTTAAAATAATATTTAAATTCGGATCTGATATTTTTGTATTGATGATTAATGAATGCTAAATACATATTAAATAAGACAGGATAATTTGATAATAATATCCGACCCGTTTTAGCATTATATTAAAATGAAATTTTCAAATAACAAAATAAAATGTGAAACAAGTCTGTAATATCACGGAAACACTACTATTTGCCGAATTATGTATTAATTTTCTAATACCCATTTGAAATGTTTTAAATTAGAATCTTGAAAAGAAATGTCAATTAAAAGTGACATAATGTTTTAGAAAATAATGAAAGGCATATTATTAAATACAAGAACACATATATGGAATTTTATATTTAATAAAATGTCTTAAAAATATCAAATTCAATCTTTAATAGGGTCGAGCTATTTCGTTTCATATTAAATCTATTTATCTCAAAATATAATCACTTACAACAGAATGTCATCCAATAAATTTTAGTTTACATTTTATCCTATTTTCTTCCCAATCAAAGTATAATATTTTCCCCTTTTTAAAAAAATAAAAATAAAAACTTAATGTATTAATCTTGTACTTCAAATATAGTTTCTAAAAATTCTTTACATTGCAAAGTACACGTCATTGCCTAACTTGAAAGTGATTCCTGTCCTTTATTTATTCTCTAAAGTTTTGTAAAGTTGCCATTTCCAAATAAATCATTTATTTGTCTAAAATGCAAAGATTCTTCATAATTGTAGCATCGGAGAATTTATAGTGTGAAGTAGAAATCAGAAAAACAAACTGCATTGGATATTTGATATGATGGAAATTGGATATTGTCAATGAAATTCAGATAGAAGTAATTTTGAAGTTCAAATGCGTTCATTTTCCCCGAGTTTTGAAAATTCACATATTTATACGACTAATTTAATTAGTCATTACGATATATAGTAGAAAACAAACATGTTGCTTTGCCAATATATACTACAGATTTAGTATTAAATAATTTAAAACTGCAACGTACTAAAAAAATATTAATATTTTTTTATCATCCTTGTAAAATGTATCGAAACCCATTATTTTGTATTACAAATATAAATGTGAATTTGGTCAAACCAAGTTCGGAATAAAAGTCCACTCAAAAGTCTGTCAAAATATTTCACTTAATTCCGTATTAAATTGAATGTCCGTGACAAGCAATTTTCCCTTAAAATATATATGAGGTGATGTTTATATGATAAGTAACACATGTCAGCTGCTGAAATTGACCAGGTAAGTTAGCCCAAGGCTTAATTTGCCGCCTATAAAAAGCTGAATTTTGGAGCTCTTTCATGGCGCTGTATTAATTTTTCTCCTCATTTTGCCTTTTTGGATAAAAAGAATCTAGCTAAATCTGTGTGTGGCACACACCAGTCACCACGAAGTATTATATGTATAGACAAACTAACTTGTGGGCTGCTACACTGCTAGAATTATTGTTTTTAATTAATCGTGTAATTTCGATATTTTAGCTTTGATGCAAAAATTGGATTTGTTATCTATGGGACAAAATTGTTAGGTATTAATGCTAATAATTGTACGATGACTTAAACCAAATCAATTTATCAAGCCGGCTCTTAAACATAAAAGAAGAATAGATTCAAAACATATTGAGAATTCTTGAAAAGGCGAAAGAATAAATAATCATAACGTGAAATGATATCATACTTAATATTTATAATAGTCTAGGCCCTCTAGGCAGTAGAATTACGATGAAAAATATGAAATATGGCGTCACACCCTTTTGTGAGATCTCCTTATAAATTCATCAATTTTGCACTAGAATTTTCAACTTGGGATGCTCTTTCATTCAATTTAGGAATACAAAATAAAATTTTCAACAGCTTTTCCAATTTTATTATATGATGAAAGTTTGATCAATTTAGAATATGCGACACATTAGCAGCAGGTCCAGTAGGACCAAACAGAGGAGATATTTATGTTGTTTATACATTATAAAGTTGAAGCTGAGAGGCCAATTAATAACCACAAAAAGTATTAATACAGAGTGCAGAGTCGCAATCACATATCAAATTTTGCAGAGATGAGTGTTAATAAAGCACAATGAATGTGAGAAAGAGATGGACATGTTGGCATCATGTGTTTCCAACCAAATTCAGCTTAACATAGTAAAAGAGGGTTTGGATTGTAAAAGAATGTGGACCCTGACATGTTATATGTCTTTATTCTTTAATCCCACACACATTATTCCTCTCTCTTTTTTTCCTTTCTCTCTCTTTTTGTTTTAGTTTGAACTCAATTCAATCGAATTGATATAAAAAGGATTTTTTTAGATATAGTGTGATTGTTGTAAATTTTATAAAGATTAAGTAATTAAATATTAGTGTAATACGCGTATATAATTGGTTGTGTTAAGTTGAATCGAACCTCAATTAGAGTTACGCACATCGTTGGGCCAGACTTGGCTGGATGCCTTTCTTGCATGGGCTTACTTGGCCTTTTGGGTGCTAATTTGGGCCCAGCCCAACTTTTTTATGGGATCAAATTCAAATGTATTGGCTGTGTCATATGTGATGTGATTACAATTTTCTGCATGATAAAACTTAGTTTCTCGGTAATGTTTGAAGTTTGTAAGGATAACCACTACGGAAAACTTTGTTTAAATATGGAAACTTTTATCGAGAGTTTTGGATCCTTAATAATTTTCTTTATTCTATATCCCATTTTTCTGGATTTGAATCGGATGATAAGTAAAGTTCTCTTTAAGGGTCTTTTCTATTAGGTAGCTTTTAAACCCTGATCTCTAAAACAGATAAAGTATGCCTCTCGTAAAATAACCGGTGACTACTAGGCCAAGACCCATCGGAGTTTGGATTCTTAATAATGAAACAACTATGATAATCATGATCTTAAAAGCAGGGACGAAGCCAGGATTCGCCGGGAGGGGGGGGGAATTCCTAATGTAAATAATATTTTTTGAAAAGCGGTGAAATCGTAATTTATTTTAAAATAAAAGGGATAAAATCTATAATTAGGGGGACGAAAATTTAAAATAAGAAGGCAAAATTATAAAATTTTCTAAAATTTATAACTAATAAGCGAAAAATTTTAAAATTTAGGGGGGGCGAAAATAAAATTTTTTAAAATTTAGAGGAAGAAAAACAAGAATTTTCAAAATTTAGGGAGGGGCTGGGGCTGAAAAAATTGGGTGAGCAATCATGGGCCTATTGGCAATTATGTGGCCTTAAGTACTGTTCCATTCTCCAGAAGGGCCATAGTGAACACCTGAATATGGGCTTGTAATATAGATTTAAGGGTAAAATGGTATCCAAAGCCAATTTTGAAGGACTGTTCCTAGAGCTCACAACTCGAAGTTTTGTAATTTTAATTTTTAAGCAATCTTTAATATGTTCAATTTTCACGTCCTGAAGAAAAAGAAAAACGACAGAAAACAGGTCCAATTAACAATAAAAATAAGGGTGAATTACATTTTTTTTTGTTTGTTTGGGTAATGTAAATTATATTTGAATACCTTTAGGTTTGACCTAATTACAACACAATTTTATTTTTTTCAATTATTATCAAATAGTCCATGATTTTAAATTTAGGTCCCAAACGCCCTACGGTTAGGGTACTCAGTGACCAATATGTAATTTCAACTTAATATGTGGATTGTTTTGTAACATAATAAAATAATGAGGGATGCATTTGTAATTTTTAGTTAAATTTAAATTAGTTCCCTTAGGGACCTCAAATAGAACCCCAACGGTGTTTAGAGACTTCTGACGGAAACAATACCTTAAGTACTATATAGTAGTAATTGAAAAACTAGGAAGTACGTTGTAATTAGACCAAATCTGAGGGTACTCAAATATAATTCGTCCTAGCAATAATAACAAAGATAATATATTTGACCTAATTCATCCCACAAACTTTTGTGATCAGGTGCATTATGTCAAATACATTTATGCATCATGATTCAAATTAGGTTATATTGTAGGTTTGTCTCTCGGTCTATAAATATTTCGATTCCTACAAATTTCATGTTCTAATTTGTTCCACATGTCCTCCGCAGATGAAGATGTGTTAAATATCTCACGTCAAAACCTAAAAAATGTAATGTTCAATTCATAACAATCCTTTTCTCGATAACTAATTTTTGGGACGAATTATGTCAATCACATTATTTACCGAAGGATAATAATAATAAAGCCAGTGCATGCCTAGGTTATGTGATTAGTAGAGCGTTTCTTTTTCCCTGCAAAGGGCGAGGGAGGGGAATATGATTAGATACCTCTTTCCACGATTTCCCATGATATCATAATCCACACGAATTCTAATTTAAACTGGTAACCAATTAGCATGAGTTATGTTTAGTTAATTACTTCTTCTTCATCTTATCTTCACCCATAATATAATCCACATTCTTGGTGGGGGCGAGGCCTACTAAGCTAGGGGGAATCATATATCTCACCAACACTCTTCTGTATATGCATTTCTGACGAACACATATATATGTATTTATCTCTTCCCGTATATATTTATATTTTTTGTTTTTCATATTCCACTTATTTGGGTCGAAACTTGGACAAAACATTTAGATGTATGTGAAACTATTCATATTAATGGTAATTTTGTTTTTAAATATGAATATGGAATCTCGAATTATATTAACACAGTACCGAACTATTAAATTACATCTTTAAAATCCATATATTCTTATATTATCCGTTCATGTTTGGGGAAACATGTCGTGACAACCGAAGAGATAAAGGAATAGTATATGAGCAAAAGGATTGGTGGAAGTTAATAAAAAAAAATCTCGCCTTTCTTTTATATATGATCATAAAGAATATATAATGAAAGCGTTGCTTACAAAGGTGGACAAAACCCTATATATGTTAAATTTGGGCAGGCAGCAGGAGCTACAGTGCCTAGGTCTTCTTTTGAGGATGTCTCTCTCTCTTTAATCTGTCTGTGAAAGGTATGTAAGTGGGTTGGATACGATGATGGCCTTCACTACAAGACCACAAGAATGTTCCTTCTTTTGTGAAGAAAAATTAATTTTTTCAATTAACAAATCGTCATCTATGATGCATGCACACTTTTAAAAATAACATTTTGTCGTATTGTGTCGTGTCGGACACCATCTCTGACAATCCTTACGAGAGAAATTCAAAAAAAATTTATGTCGTATTCGTGTAGTGTGTGTATAGCCGTGTTCATATCCATGCATCGTAGTTCGTCATTGATCAATTCGCAATAAACTGAGAGTATCTTTGGCCAATTTCTTACACATCCAATATAATTGGTAAAATTTCATCACAAACTAATGAGCAAAGAGCAGCGAAACAATATTTACTGACGAATGAAACTATTATCGACGACCGAATGGCTTGTTAAAGCATTAAAGGGTTGTGGACAAGAGAAATGACAATAATTCGTGAATATAACAGAAAAAAGATAAAAAATCGTAGATATATATTTAATAGACAGATAGAAACAATAAACATATGTATACATTATTGATCCATTGAGATAAGGGTAAAATTAAGTTCCAGGGAGTGTGTGGATGAGGGTGTACGAAATTGTGTGCTTGTGGGTTGTCTGATACAGAATCCATTTTCATCCGTATGGTTCTATAATTATTATCTACATTAATTTTTTAGGGATGAAAATAAATTATCCAAATATATATTTAATTGGAGAAGGGTTTTTTCTTGGGGGGTAGGGTTATTAGGGCATGCATGTGAGAAGCATGATGGCCCAGGATGATTTTGCCTAGCTACATTTTTCGTATTAGTTTATATTTTGACAGTAAATTATTTGCACCTTATGATTAATATATCATATCATGCTTTTATTAATGAAGAGAAAATATATATGGCTAATGGCTGCAACATGCATGGTCCATGCCTCCTCAGTTGTTTGGAGAAAGGCATGTAAGTCGCGCCATTGAGATGCATGGGAGTCGCTTTAATTATATATTTACTCAGCAACTTCTTTAATTTTTTCTCAAGAAATACTATTTCCTGTGTGATGTTTCAATTTTATTTTTAATTTAAAAACCCATACAAATAAATACTTCGTAAATATTAATGCAACAAGTTGTAACGTGCTAAAGTTGGTGAAATGCCGCCTAAATTGAACAACTAATTAACCCTGCAAAACGTGCTAAACTTGGGAAGTAAAACTGTAAAAACAACAAATTTCTGTTTTCTTATGAGATCTCTGCATACAGCGAATTAAACATTTATACTTGAGTACTCTTAAGTTTGGCCTAATTATAATATAGTCTATATTCATTCGATTATTACCACATAATCCTTGATGTATTGTTTTTGTTTAAGGTCCCTAAACGCCTTTAGGGTTCCATCTGAGTCCCCTCAACAACCTAATTTAAATTTAGCTAGAAATTACAAATGCATATCTCATTTTTTATTATATTACAAAACGATTCCTATATTAATTTAAAATTAAATGCTGGTCCCTGAAACCCTAACGGCGTTTAGGGACCTTAAATTAAAATCATACCTCAAGGACTATATGATAATAATTAAAATAATAGTAACTGCGACCAAACCTAAGGGTACTCTACTCAGATGTAATTTACCCTACACAAGAAACTAGGGTATTAGTTAGGGCTACGTTCCTAATTTTTGTAAGCCAGCCACACTTGTTCTCCTTATTATCTCTTCAAGACGCCGTATGTATTTCATGATTTACTGATCAAACATCCCTTGGAGACTAGAGCTCATGAGTTGTTCTTGGTTATTAATTACCAAAGTATGTAGTTGAAGTTCAAAATGAGAGAGGTAGAACCGAGAAAGGGGACCAGGTGAAGAAGAAGATGCATGATTGAATAGGGTTTGAGAGAAGGGAAACAAAATTGGATATTGTCTGCATATTGATGAGTGGCGTGATCCTGCCTGCACGAGGGGGGTGGGTATCTTTTTTGTATCAAAATTTGGATCAAACCCCACCCTACTTTGTAGCTTTGCCACCAAAATATAATAATAATAATAATAATTATTATTATTTTCATTCGGAGAAGACAACACATTGCAACTAGCAGTTTCCATATACGAAAATACGAGTGCAGTCTGCTGCTACACACGTTCTCTATTGGAAACAAGCTCTGATGCGCTTCTGCCTTCGACCCTACTCCCATCACATCCTTCTTTTTATTTTTATTTGTTGCACAATGCCTTGCCTGCTTCTTCTATACGGACTCCATCAATTTTTCCTTTCACCTCCACCGTTCCTTCTTTTGTTTCTTTACATACATATATTTATGTTTTTTTTTATCTTCTGTAAGGAAGTAGATAGATATGAACGCAGTAGTAGTATATATGAAGCCAACACAATTACAATTCAAACTCTAATGTAATGGCCTATCCATTCTTCATCATGCATGTGAGATATAAATAATTATAGAACATGGATAATATAATTATAGGTCGAACCTGGTCCGATCAAACTAGTGTAATGAGGGAGCGGATGTTTTTATACTTGTAGTGTACTTGATGGAAATTTTAAAAACGACAAAGCAAATGACAAATCTAGATCGAATTTTGACTAGAATTTTCATAAATACATGAAGCAGTTTTTAATCCTCTAACTAGGTGTCCAGTACTACTTGAGTAGATCGAACGTCTGCAATTCAGAGCGCGAGGATTAATTTCTTATGGTCCATGCACTAATTTGAAAAATAAAAAAGGATGTGGGAAATAAATATCTTCTAGTCAATCATTCGCTTCATTTCAATAGCTTGCAATTCAGCGTGAGATCAACCATCTATTCAATAATTATTAAATACACTAATACTTAAAAAGTAAAAAGAAAAAGTTGTGGACAGTTTAATTTGGACTAAATATCTCCGAGCAAGTTGTCCACACTCTCTTTGAGTTGCATGCAATTCAACCTGGGGTATGCTTACCCGGCCCACCTAATTAACAATGGATAACTAAATTTGAAAGGTAAAAAAAAAAGAAAAAGAAAATTATGGGCACTTCTATTCAACTACATATGTGTGTGTGCGGGGTAATTCTAATCAGAACATATAACTCGATCTGTCATCAATGCAATGAGTTGGTGAGTGTTTTATACTTACTGTATGGTTAGTAAGAAATTTAGAGAGAATAACAAATCAAATGACAAATATAATACATCTTCTTTTAATTGGTTGAGTTCAATTAAATCAGATTTAAATAAATTTTTTTCTGTGCGGGTGGAGGTAGGGTAACTAATTAAATACAGATGACTTCACCCATAATATTTAGGGTTTTATATATTGCTTTTAATTACGTGTTTCGAAGTTATTATTACTTTGGTGCAGAATCCACGTTCCTTGTTACAAACTCAAGTTTTGTGGATGGCAGAAACACCAAAGATATTGCAGAATTGCATAACTAGTCCGTATTTAGTTTATGTTGGCAAAATATAGGTCCCGGAATAATTTATTATGTCAATTATTTGTTCCAAAATTTTAATAATATTAGTGAACTAAGCTTACTTGTCTCCAGAAATTAGGATATTGTTTTTCTCATAAATTAATATGACACGTATTGTCACATGACACATTCAATTTATGTGGATACCTTTATTATCATGTTGAATATTGCCTATGCCTATCTCTCCCTTTTTTTTTTTTCTATTATTATTGTTACAATCTCTCTCTCTCTCTCTCTCTCTCTCTCTCTCTCTATAT
>JBBMKE010000010.1:21192412-21202783 GCA_037834125.1 Lippia alba | reverse complement strand
AAAGGAATACCGGCGGGGCATTCAGGGGGAGATCGTATCGTCTTAGTGGATAATATTCTTCTGAGAAAGTTCTTCTATCGTGTACTTTGGCGTACATATTCTTGAAACACGAGCATAACAGAACAGTCGTTTTCTCTTTCTTTTTTTATTCACTTTGGCAAATTAGATGCAGTAATTTGAGCCTATGTTGTGATTCTAACCGTCTAGTCATTTTGTTAGAGAAACAGCTCACTATACAAATGGAGTAATATATTTTCGGAAGATGAGTTTTGTATTTGTGGACTTCCGAGATGCACTTTTTTCATCTCGACTATTATATGACATGATGATTGTTCTGAGATTCTCCATCTGAGTATTATTGTACTAGTAAACTAAAAGATAATCCAAAATTAAGGGATGGTTAATTCAATTGGTCCTGAGTAGCTTGCTGAAGCAAATGTAATCAACCAAAATACTTATAATTTGCGACTGGGGTGGGAATTCGATGCCTATTCAAATTGATCAAATAATTTTTAAAGTTTTTGGCATATACAAAGTTCAGAATCCACTTCATTCAATTCGAGTTTATTAGCATACTTCATATCCGGGTAAAATATCATTAAGGTGTAAAGAACACCCAATTGATGATAGTTGTCTATTTATTTGGAGTTAAATTGGGTCGATTGCTAAATTATGAAATTTTATTTATAAATGATAGTTGTTTTCGCTCATAAAATTAATAAAATATCAAACCGTTATGTACACTATTTGTTGGTACCTTTCAACATATTAGTACATAGTCATTATTCGGATAATGAAACCGGGTAGATAACTAAAACTTTCGAAGCATATAGTCATGATTATCATGGTTTTCCTGAAATATAGGCTACTTTGAATGGACAGCAATTGAATAGTTTCCTGGACGGTCCAGAGAAGATGTTGCAATGCTTCACCACCCACTTATTCCCTTACTAGTTCAAATTTATCTAAACTATTTTATTAATATACTCATAATTAACAGGTCTCTTACTGCTCTAGCTGCAATATCTAGTGTTGGGAAAAAGAAACCAAATCAAAGAAATTAAAAGAGAAAGTAAAAAATAAAGAAAGAACAATGTCTTGGCAAACGTACGTAGATGATCACTTGATGTGCGACATTGACGGGCAGTCCGGCCACCGCCTCGCCGCCGCCGCCATCATGGGACACGACGGCACCGTCTGGGCTCAGAGCTCCACTTTTCCGCAAGTAATATATACTTAATTTCTTGATATGATCAATAATGGGGATCAATTAAACAATAATAATAATAATAATAATAATAATAATGCAGGCGAAGGATGGGGAGATAAAAGGAATCATGACAGATTTCGAAGAACCAGGACATCTCGCCCCGACAGGGCTTTTCCTGGGAGGAGCAAAGTACATGGTCATCCAAGGAGAGCCCAATGCTGTCATTCGCGGCAAAAAGGTACTCATTTTATATATATAATAATATATAGATTGAAATTACATTATTCTACTGGAAAAACGAACCTTTTAATCATTTATACCAACTCTGCTATATATATATATATATAGAAATCGAATCATTATGATGGAGAAAAAATCTTTTAATCATCCATACCAATGCCGGTTAACATGTATATACATCTTTTGTCGCATATTTCAGGTCACAAGTACTACTTCAATTTTACTACTATGAATACCTTATATAATACTGTGTCCCAATAATCTCAATTTGAGTTGTGATCGATTAATCTGAATTGTTGGGAGGTATTTTGACAGGGTTCTGGAGGGGTTACGATCAAGAAAACAGGTCAGGCGTTGGTATTTGGGATATACGAAGAGCCAGTGACGCCGGGACAATGCAACATGGTTGTTGAGAGGCTTGCTGATTATCTCATTGACCAAGGACTCTAGATCATTTACATTTTTGTTTTGTGTGTACTTGTGTGTTAATTAGGTTTAATTCATTTTAGGTTCTTAATTTTTTGTTCTTTTTATATTTCTTAACTTGCTTTCTATAATCTTTTTCTTTCAAGTTTGGAGGGAAACATAATAATTAAAAAGGCAATAAAGAGAAGAATAAATTGGCTCGTTTTAGAAATTAGTTTGTCTTCGTTTAATTCTCAAGCCTCTGAAGTCTCATCAGAACATTGTGTCGTCTATTACCAATCAACATTAATATTTTCTGAATATATTGTTGAAATTAATTAAGTAATTAATTAGTTGCTGGTATCTTTGTTTTTGTTTCTGAAATATATGATTTCCAGATATATTAGTATCTCACAACTACAATACAAGATCTTGAGTCGTGGGAGTTGCCCCAAATGTAAGTTATCTATGATCTACTGGGATTTCAATTTAAACACAAGGTAGTTTTGTAGAAGGTAAATTGTTTACAAACATTTTTCTCCCCACCCCTAACCTTCGCATTTTAATGTAAGTAATATATAATTTTTGAAATTTGTTTGCAAACATCTCATTTGGCTGAAAATTTTCAATAAAAGTTCTTAGAGGGAGTATTTGAGAAGAAACTTCAAAGAATATATACTATTTATACCAAAACTCGAAGGTTTGGGGAATGAAGTGCATACCACCAATTATATATATATTTTTTAATTAATAAATACATAACAAAAATAAAATATATTAAAAAATAAAATAAAACTGACATGTTTAAATAAATATGGTCTCGATACAAAGTACTATATTAAAAAACAAACAAGAAAGTGTAATAAAAAAGTTATAAAAAAATTAAATATTCAATATTATGATTTTTATGTGTATCTTTGAGTAATTAGTATATTTCACTTATTATATCACTGTCACGCTATCGAAGAGAAAAATCAAGGAGTCTCTACTTCAGCGACAATATCCAAAGTTGGGGGATCACTATTATCGGTGAAAAACATATATTTTAATATATCTTTTTAAAGTGGAGTGAAATATATATATAAATATATATGTAATAACCTCTGTAGCTGTCATCCACTCAACCTAAATTTTGTACACCAAAAAAACAAAAAAGTCATGTGATGTGCCAAAACATTACGACATACCTTTGCAACTATAATAGAGTGCCTCATCTGAAATAGTGAAATTGTAATATGCAACCATTCGGTCCATTCGGACAATTGAAAACGGAAAAAATATGAATGGGTGCAATGATTGCCGGAAAGGTGTTTATGGATAGGTTGCGTCTATTTGCAAGAATTAATTTAAGCATGTACCATTTTTTTTGTGAAAACTGAAGAGGTGTTATTACGTTTTCAATTAATGCGAAAAGTTATTATGCCTTTGATCGGTTACCAATTTTGCTATAAGTTGCATTATATGAAAAGGTGTAAATCAAATGAGGTATACTTGTAAAGTTAGAAATAAAATTAAAAAGTTGTGAAATCAAATTGAAAGGTACACTATGACATGTTTTTCAATTCACCATCTAAACTATTTCGACTCCAATACCACCATTTAAATTATTATTTCTTGACAAACCACCATACCCACTTATTTATTAATAGTTTCAACTCTTTTTCACCGATTTTTCTCTGAAAAATGACACACACGTGACTTGTGTGAGAATACCAAGTGTTAATCTATCTATTCATCTATTAAAATAAGAAGAAAAAAGACCTATCTTTGAGTTAAAACTATTGAAAAAAAATCTATCTTTGAGTTAAAACCGTGGAGAAAAAGTCAAAACAACTAAAAATTTAGTCAGGATGGTGGTTTGTAAATAAATAATAGTTTACATGGCGGTATTGGGATCGAAATAATTTAGATGGTGAATTGCAAAATTGGTCATAGTTTAGATGACAAAAAATAATTATCTCTAAAATGTTGCATACATTATCTATGACCTTAATACACCTCTTGGAAGCCATTTGAGCCAAAATTCACCCTTTCGCGTATGCATTTTCATGTTCAAAATTCACCATTTCCCGTATGCATTTTTCTTATTATTTTTAAGTTAAAAGCAGAAAAACATTTCTTTTTATCTTAAGCTTGCAAACACACCTGTAAAATCAAGTTTTTCTCCCCTTTTTCTAAAAATCATTCTAATGCTATAATTACTAACACGTCGGGGAAAGCTTAAACTAATTTTTTAACTAAATAAACAAGAATCACCTGCAAAAACAGCATTGATTGCCAAAGAAGTCCATATGGCGTACAGAATGTCATTCCGCATAAAATTACTCTGTTTTGTGTGCTTTCTGAGACACTCTTCCAGCAAAGACGAAGCCTCCTCAGTACGTAGTTTCCGAACAGGAAATCGGCGGCAAGTCATCCAATTAGAGTTGCTGATATCGACCCTTTCGAATAAAGGATTAAGCCATCTGAATATTAGCTGACTCCAAATTCCAGCACCAAAAAATGGATCCTTTTGGTCCTTTTGGCTCTCCAACCAATTCACAAGTAATGGTTTTTTTAGCACTATCCATTTTCTTGGCTCGATTACAAGGTAGAGCAATGAGGCACAACAACAAGGACAACGGCAGAGAAGCGAAATCGAGTATGTTGGCTTTGGGTTCAAAGTTCGAGATTTTTAAGTTTTTGAAACGGTTAAAGAGGTAAAAAGAGACGATAAATAAAGCAAAGATGAAGGCAAAACCCACCACATAACAAGTACTAATGACCACCTTTTTGGATAATTGTTTACTGAATAAACTGCGGTCATAAATGCAGAAAGCCAACCCACTACTCTTGGACTTAGCCTAATACGCACTGGAAGCATAGCTCGCATGCGCTGCCACCGACACCGGCTCGTAGTACTCTTTTCCCGGCGCCAGCACGTCACATATCTCTTCCCGTAGCAGGTTTTTGGAATGAAAAATATAATTCTTCCAATTAACTGCAAGTTTTTGGAATGAAAAATATTTTGAACATGACCCGTAAAATGAACCCATTAAATATTTAAATCAATCTAGATTGTGATGGTACCTTTTTTTAAGTTGTTTTGATCCCGATTCTGGCATTGTGAATTTAGGTTTTTCTTCCGCGTATTTATTTTATATAGTAGTTTGTTTTAATAAATTAATTTTATTCTTTTATTTTTATTTTTTTGAAATAAATCAATAAATTTATTAATATAATCAAGGATTTTCATGTCTTTGAAAACAACCGGACCATTTGGCCGACATGACCAACACAATTACTTATTCTATGGACATAAGAAAAATAAATATATGGTGAGCCACAATACCTCACGAATACTAACTACTAATAATTTCGCAAATTCGATGTGTGTAAAAAAAATTTTAAAATTTATTAAATTAAATTATTTATTTTTCTAATAGGAAATAGTTAAAATATAAATTAAAAAAATATTAGGAAAAAAAGAATAAAATTGATGTGACAGAAAAATTGAGTTTATAGATAAATAGTTACACGTTCTCTACGTGATGGAGAAAAAATTGAAAAAAAAAAATTAGAGACCAAGTCCAATAAATAAGTAAAAAAGAAAAAAAAGTTGAAAAGTCAGAGGTAGAAAAGGAAAAAGTCCAAGACACCACATCTAGTGCCTAGTAATGTAGCCAAATTTTTTGAAGAGGGATATCAGATTGAAATAAAATAAATTTCTTTTTATTAAGATATAAAACTATGACGTTTTAATTTTTTTTATAAGAAAACCCCAAACAAGTCATAAATTTTAAATATTTAAAATTGGTTGCATGGTAAAAATATTAATATACACATAATATTTGGGTCCGGGCTTAGACCTGACCTGAGTATTACCCACACATTTACAACCCTAACCTGTCTTCTTCCCAGTGTTGTCTCTCCTTAACTCTTTCACTATTCCATTGCAACTTCTTTCCTCTTCAATGGACACGTTGAAAGGTAATTTATAATTTTAACGTTTTTCATTCCAGGTAACAAAAATGCTTGTAGTGTTGGAATGAAAAAAATTTGTTTTGTTCTAGTTTATTTTGCACAGAAAAATGGAGTTTTATTATTCTTCTCTGGTTGTGGTGGCACCCGTTTTTAAGTTGTTTTGATCCCGACTCCGGGCTTATGGATTTAGGTTGTTCTTCCATTTATTTATCTTATATAGTAGTTTGTTTCAATAGATTAATTTTATTATTTTGTTTTTATTTTTCTGAAATCAAGTAATAAATTTACTAGTATAATCAAGGAATTTAATATCTTCCGGAAACAAGTTGACCGACCATCTAGCCAACATGGCACAATTACTCATTCTAGGAACACAAGAGAAACAAATATCAGGTGGGCGACAAAAACTCATGAATATTAATTACAAATAGGTGTGTTGTTGCATGCCATAAAATGGGGGTTCAATTCTGCATAAACAACGATAATAATACTTACTCAGTTACTCTCAATATTTCAGGTATAATCTCAGTTCAATATTAAAGAAATCTCTTTAAAAATTGAACGAATACTAATTATAATACTAAGGCGAAATAAAACCAACATTCATTCCATCGCATGTATACAATTCATATTACTGCCTATTAACATAGCCAAAAATTTTGAGGAGAAAGATCAAATTGAAATTAAATAAATTTCTTTCTATCAAAAATTTAAAACTATGAAGTTTCCAATTTTTATATAAGAGAACTCGAAAGAAGTCATAAAATTCAGATGTTTAAAATTGGTTGCATGGTAAAAATATTAATATACACATAATATTTGCAACCCTAGGCCCGGCCCAAAAGCTGGCTCCATTTTTTTTTTCTCCATATTTTTAGCTTTCCTCACACTTGTTGTCTCTCCTTCGCTCTTTCACTCTTCCAGTTGCAGCTTCTTCGCTCTACAATATCTTGTAGGGATGAGCAGAAATCGAACCGAAACCGAAAACCGAACCTAACCGGAACCGAACCGAGGCTAGTTTGGTTTTGGTTTTGGTTAATATTTTTCAATTTTTCGGTTTTTACCGAAAAAACCGAACCCAAGTGAATAAAGTTTTATGTTGTATGGACTTGGAGTCTTGGATATTTACTTGCTTGCTAGCAGCTGCAGTGTTGTTATTGTATTTCCATTGATTTTAGGCTATCCTTGGACTTGTTGTATGCTTTCTTGCTGCATCATCAGGAGGTGGAACCTGAAAGTTGAAAGTCTGGAGTAGCTGTACCTAGATTACTTGTTGCCATATAATTCCATTTGTTTTTGTATAGAATTATTTTGAGTCTATGTTGTCATATAATTGTATTTCGATTTCGTTAGCTTTTAAGTTTTTCTATTTTTTTTAAATTTATATTTAATTTCGCGTCTTCGGTAAATAACCGAAACCGAACCGAAATATTTCAATTTTTACTGAACCGAAACCGATTAACCGAAATTTCGGTTTTTTACCGAATGCTCACCCCTAATCTTGGGGCCAGTACCGTTGTTGGAAATGCTGAGTCAAATCATACAACACATCAATCAGTCCTCTCTCGAAGATTTGTAGCTGCTCGATTCTGTTGTCTACGATATATAGCCGAAGACGTGCAACCATGTACTTTTCGACCTCGTCCTCAATGGGTGTTGGAGGGGGATTCATGATGGACAGTTTTTGTAGAAAGAGAAGATCAAAGGTAAGAAAGAGAAGCAGGGAGTTCTTGGAGGAGATGAAATGGTAATGAGATTTTGCAAAATTTCAACGAATTAAATAAGGGAAATTTCGCATCCTTTGGCATCCCTTCGTCGTCAGCTCTGCACTACTAGCCGGTAAAACTACTGGAAAGAGTGCAGACAGCTTTTCATTTAATTCAACCGGTCCATCAAGTATGCATCACCATCTATTAAGTTTGTAGTGTAAATTTTCATTTTATTAGTTATTCAAAGGTCTGTTTGTCTAGTTAAAGAAAAATAATTCGAGAAATTATAAAATAACGTTTAGAAAGTCGGAAAGGTGTGTCGGAAAAGAATCGCCGGAAAAGGATCTCCGGAACGCCTGTCGGAAAAGAGTCACCGAAAATTGGTTGCCGGAATAAAGTCGCCGGAAATGAGTCAGGGCCGAAGAGTCGACGCGGGAAGAAGAAAATTGATATCTGTGTCCTACAATTTATTAAGGGCATTATGATACTTTTACAAGATTTAGGGGGTTTAAAAAAAATAAAAAGGATAATAAAAATGTAATGTAACTATTTTTGAAAACAGGGGGTTTTGAAAAAGTAATCAGTCTTATTAAAGACCATTTATTAATTTGCCCAATAAACAAAAGGGTTATAAAGGATGAAAATAAATGCACGCAATTAAAAATGCTAAAATTCACATGATGCTCTAGAGTTTCAAGGTTATTAATGTCCCTACTCCCTACTAAATGTCTCGCTTTTGAGATGTACACGCTAGATTAACCAAGACTAGATAAATAGATGTTCAACCAAAGAATGCCGTAACAGGAGTCCGAGCCACTCCTAACATTCAGTTGCTGAAGAAAGACCGTAACTCACTTATGAAATGCTAACAATCAATCTGACAATATAAGTTAATTAGCGTATGCCCCGTGCGATGCACGGTATTGATAACAATATAACTTATAACATTATGTATGAATTTTATAAATTAAAATAATTTAACATAAATAACTAAATCATATACAATAAAAAATAATCTATACAATACATATTTTTTTATAAATATTTTATTATAATTTTATTATGCTAAAGTATTTCTTTATTATAATTTTATTTAAGTATTAAGTAAGACATTATAATTCATGAGGATAGTAAATAAATGAAACTCGTGTCAATATCATATTTTAATTAGTGTATTCACAATCCACAACAATATATATATAAAATGTAAAATGTAAATTTAAATTTATATATAATATTTTCACACACAAAAATAATAATCTTATCCAATAAGTATATATTAAAGTTAAATTTCCTAAATTATATAGAAGTATAGCATAGTTTAAATATTTCATTAAAAAGTGATATAATAAGTATATATGTACACAAACTAATTTATGTAGTTGAAATTATTTTTTAAATTAAATAAAAAATAGGTAACATGTATGAAAAAACACTATATATATAAATACAACATAATGTATACAACATATATATATATGAAATTTTTAAATACATGTAAATAATAAAATGGATATTATATATTATGGTTATCTAGATTCTAAGCATTTTGAACGTATAAAATAGAAAAATAAATGAATAATACTAAAATAATTTAAAAACTAATACGAATAAAATCAAAAAAATAAAAGGTAAGAAGCAAGATAGAAAAATAGGCAAAATATAAAAGGTTTATACAAATACTTAAAAAATAAAAAAATATATAAGAAACTTCAGCACACGTATAAATGCAAAATGAAATAAATTATAAGAAAATCAAACACATTAAATCTTTCTGGTATTATAATTTAAAATCATAAAAATATGTAAAGAGACACCTAAAAAAAATAAATGTGCTAACTGAAAATGATATAAGTAATCAATAAAAAGATATAATATAAACTTTATAATGAAACAAAGAGAAAATAAAATTATAAATTCAATAAAAAAATTATAATATACTACACATGTAATCAATATAAACAAAAGTATTAAATACTAAAAAATTATTTGACATAATAATACATAAAAGTTAAGATGTTAAAACCCTAATAATCTAGAAAAAGAAAATTAATTAATCATCTTTATTTAAGCAACTAATTAATCTTCTTTATTTATTTATTTTTTTGATACACAACGCCCCGAAGGGCTACATCACTCTAGATCAAAAGCAAGGGAATCAACAACAAACGAAGAAAAATCAAAAGAACCAATGCAGGCCGAAGTCGAGTTCCTAGCAAGGTTGTGGGCCACTCTGTTGGTGCCACGCCGAATAGACGAAAACTTCACCTTCTCGAAAGATGAACAAATCAAACGAGCATCCGAGATGATATTACCAATCACCGAAAGATCCTCGCACCCATTCTTTAGAAGATTCATAACAGTTGAGTTGTCTCCTTCAATGACTACCTTCCTCCACCCAAAGTCACGGCCCATCTTTGCCGCCGAAGTGCTGCGTATGCTTCGGCTATGAGCGAATCTGACACATGCTTCCTACGATCCGTCTCCCACCCGATACAAACACCTTGCTCATTTCGAGCAGCCACACCCACTCCAATTTCATTCTCCCGATTAAATACAGCTCCATCGAAATTAATCTTAACCCACCCTTCATGTAACGCCCCAATTTTCTAATTTCTAAAAACCAAGAATATCTTGAAAAGGATATTTGATTAGGTGGTATATTGTCTACATTTTCGGGAACATAATAGTTATGTTAGTGTTGTCACGGTGATCTTTATCTGCATCCAAACTACTCCATGGCACTTCTACCACCTAAGATTCCAAATTTTAGGTAAACGCGACACGTGTGTGTTCGAGAGAACTAATAATTAATCAATTTAATTATATACTTGGTAAAATTAT
>JBBMKE010000010.1:21154638-21166070 GCA_037834125.1 Lippia alba | reverse complement strand
TGGTACGTGTATGGACCCTCCATTTCGTACACGTGTCGGGCTATAGTGCGGGGGATGTGGCGCCTCCCGTTGGGGTGCTACATGGAAAGATTCAAGAACATTTACAATCAACAGTCACCAGAAACCAAGGTTATAATGAAACTACAAGAGCAACTAAATCAAAGAAGAGAAATATATTAAAGAAATTTAAAGCCAAAACCTTCTCCAAGTGTCGCACTGCTATTAGTTCTCTAACGGCAATATCAATACCATGTGGGGCAAAATCTGATCCCTGAATCCAAAAAAGTAAGTTTATCACTGCCACTTCAAATTTACAGGAAAATAATATCAACTTGAACAAGTGAAAAACCATTCTATGAATCAATACACAGTACCTGCCTATTTTTCTTGAAACCTCAAAGCATAACTAGTTCTCTATGAGCATCAACCACGACATATAAGCTAATAATCTGTACCAATGTGCCTCTTTAGATTGAAACTAAATACATTTTAAATATGGATTCAACAGATATGCTATTGGATGAGAAAATATGAATAAAAACGCCAGAATCCAAAATTTGTATTAGCAATCTTGCCTTATAGTTTGAAAGACATGGTGAATAACAAAAGAAACTTGCTTTAGAATCATTCAATGAAAGATAGATGAGCGCATGAGAAACAACTTGGAATCTGACAATCAAAGTACAGAGGCAAACACTTAAAAAGAATATCAACTTCTGAGGTTAACCTCTATATTATGATGATTAGGGGAAATTAAATCAGAATCTCATGTTTTCCTATTCCAGCTAACTGTAAACATCTCTTGTAACCATTATGCAGAATATAATCCTTCACACAAATAACATAGGCGTCCAAAAATTGTAGGATTAAATTAACTAACATGTATAGTTTGTCAATTGGTTCGTTTTCAAGAACAGAGAGAAGTCATTACATATTACAGTATGAATATCTTCAAAAAAACTATGTTATACATAAACCACAAGGGCTCTAAGGCAACTACTTCGCATATATTTTAAATAATTAAATCATAAAAATAGGCATAAGTTCTAAAAGTGCTTGCTTACAGTGGTAGCTTGAATTCCAAATAATCCACTATGATTGTAAATGCTGTTGAAAGCAGAAAAGGACTGAATCTGAGGATGCTCATTCAGGACACGAAGATCTGCTCAACAGTTGAACATATAACAAATCAGAAATCAATCTGCAATAGAGTTTATCAAATGGAGAAAAATATGAAGAATATACACCACAACTGGGACTTTTGAGGATATAAAGCAAGGGGTAGAAAATTCGAAGACAGAAACGGATACAAAATTATATCATGTTGTACAACATGCTTCATTTAGAGTATTAAAAGCGTGAACTAAGTGCGGTGTATACCCACACACAGTTAAGGATAAAAATGTATGTTGTGCATGACTTGAGTTACTCATTTAGTTTAGTTTACCCTATCATGAATACGACTTACATAATCGTGAGTACATTCCCTTTCCAGGACCACCAGCTGAGAATGATCCACCTCCTCCCATGAGCATCTATATGATAAGTCAAATCAGCATCTTCTTACAGAATGAATTTCAAAATTGAGGAAGAATAGAATAGAACAGAAACTAGTCAAGTGAATAAGCATCAGTGGAATATAAAGATATCAGAAATTTAAGCAAAAGAAATCTTAGTTGCGTCTTCACAAATCACAAGGAAACTAACTTTATGGGGTTTACATTAATTGTTTAAAGAATCGATCAAATGACTGCACCTGAAGAACCGTCAGTATTACAGCATCCTTTTCTTTAACCCAGCCGCCAGGAAGTTCAAAGGCAAGAGCAAAGTGAGTCACCTGATCACAGATGGACAAAGATACATCATTCACCAGTTTCTCAATCAACATTCAAAATAGATATGAGAGAAAGACATATAATGAAGGATAGTTTTGATACACACCCCTGTATCACCTTGACGGCGAAAATCTCCTCCTGTATAAATCGGCTTGGGTTCTGAAGGTCGAGAAACTTTAGGCAGATCAGATAAGAGTGGTTCTGCATATTCTAACAGTTTATCATGGTCAACACCTGAGGCCGCAAGAACCATCCTGGGAGCAGTGTAGTTTGCCTAAACCATATAGTAATAAGTTAGAAGACGTAATGATAGCTAAATATATAAATGAATCTAAAGATAAGGAATGAATGATGAAGCTTAAATAAAGTAAGTGTCATAATAAACACAAAAACACTTATATCTTTGATACTCACAGCAACAAACTCATCCAAAACAGTGCTGTTCAATCCGCTAATTCCAGATTCTGATGCCACAAGCGCATTGCCGTATGGACCCGAGTAACCAGTTGCATGGATAGCCTCCAGAAGCAAGTGCTGCGGGTTTTTTGCCAATTCACTAATCTCTGCACTCACCTTATGGAGCTGAAAAAGGCATAATAAATCTTATAACCCACATATGAAAGAAAGCCTTCTGTATGAATTTCAAAGATGAAGAATGTACCTGTTCACTAACTTCCCAGTCCAAAAACACTGGGTTTCTGACACAGTCAACAAGTAGCTCTACCATTTGGGGAACATAGGTCTTTAGTGCATCATAGGTGTAACCCATATGCTCCCGGGATACTGATGCAGCTACATTGCCACCAATTGCCTCAACTTCTCGTACAATACGCAAGTGACTTCGGTTAGTTGTGCTTTTAAACGCCATACGCTCCAAGAGATGTGTAACCCCATATGAAGCTGGAGTTTCATGGATTGAGCCACAATCAACGTATAAGCCAATTGACGCTGCAGGGTTCTGATAGACAAGCTTAATCAAACACCACATTGCTCCCAATAATAATAATAACAACAATACTCCCTCTCAATGAGAGAGAAAAATAAAAATCAACCCTACCGCTGATGTTTCAGATGCAACTCTAAGACCATTTGGGAGAGTGGTTATCTGGGTCTTTCCAGGCTCAACATAATCTGGCAATGGAGCGGGGAGCACAACATCCTTAAGTGGGAATTCTAGTGGTGGAAGTGAAGATGACTTCTCGCCTGTCAGCCAACCGAATAGACCTCCTGTTGATGTCTTGGTTGCAACGGCACTTGTACTAGCATATCTGGCCAATGCTCTGCAGCCTGCACGGCCCTGTCACCAACCAGACCTTTGATTTATTTATAGATGACAGCAGCAAATCCCACCCTAAGTATCATTTCGGAGATAGGAAACTCAAGAATGTTGTACAGTATTTAACACTCTAAAAAGGAATTCCATATTGTTGCCATTATACGGTCCTAACTAATATTTCATGTTCAAGGAGCTAGTGCAAAAGAACCCAAACTCCCCACTTTCCAGGGGCGAACAGATATCGATTGTGTAACCATCATTACTGAAACTACGGTATCAATATAACCCACCTAGTAAGATACATATAACTTTTAATTATGCTACCCGAAGCTTAGAATATACGTACTGCAATAATAATGATTCAATTTATTCCCAAGAAAAATTCTTATCAAGCACAATACAAAACAATTATGAATGATGAATGCGCCAGTCAGATAATTATAATAACAGCTTCCTGGTACATAGAATTACCATCAATGATAAAGTTACAATTTCATCATAACCAGAACAAACTATATTTCCTCCACAACTAAAGTTAAATGCTCCTATCTGGCATATACGATTCCATTAACAGCTCCGAGCCTAAGCTAAGGATCAAGAATAAAGATCTAAAAAACAGAGTAAGCAGCCATCAGATCTAAGAACAGAATCACGAGCATACTAAAAAGACAGAATACGTGAAAAAAGACAGATAAAAAACATCAATCAGTGAGTTCGTGCAATCTGTGTTTTCCGAATCTAGGTTTTAAAATGGGGATTTAGTAATGATTACAGAATACAGACCTTGAGAGCCCTCATTCGGGAAGCCGCTGTTCTATACATACTCAACAACTGAAGCTCGATGGCGAATTCAAAAGGCGTGAGCTTTTGTGAGAATTAGGGTCTGAAATTGCAGAACGAGGGCGGAGGAGAAGAGAAGACGACGGTTTGGGGAGAAAGCGGGGAATCAGGATCCTCACACGTGCGAGTGTTCATTCAACTTGGACCGACACGTGCGGAATATGAATTTGATTTCCGGAGTTCTTCGATATTTAGCTTCTTTTTTTTCCCCCACCCATTTCCATTTTTCTTTGTGTTTTTAGCATACAAGAAGGAAGGGATTGAATTAAACTATCAAGTCAGAATATACAAACCATACACTGCACGAGTCGGGATATTTGAACAACTTACACAAATCGAAGCTGCATTTTTAGCTAGTGAGCAGATTACATTGTTAGTCTCATGTTGAGTGAACTAAAACAAATACGAATTAAAATAACGAAATAAAGACTTGATATTCATGATAATATAACCAATATCATCTTCAGGATAATTGATTTTGTTTATAACAGACTAATTAACAGTCAAGCAATCTCCTGTTGCGCCGCCCAAAATCCCTCCCCAAGGTTAATGGAGAAAGCATGTTTAACTCTACGTCTACCCAAAAGTTGCCAAAATTTGATAGCCCGTTGTGTATGTTAGCTGAATATCTGTAAGTTTACCTGTTTCAGCAAACCATGCGATTTTGGCGTTTCGTTACACAAGCACAATTATTTAGTATAATTCCTCAAATATGTGACTTGGTAGCTTATTCTGGAATTTTATTTTATTTTCGAAAAGAAAAAAAAGGAAATTGATGAGCAGTTCTCAACTCTTCATTCTATTCACATCATTAGGATCTTGAAACAAGTAAACAATGTCATGAATCTTTCTTACAGAGTCTCATAATGAGGGTGCCTACTGCCTAGCCATTGCAGAAGCATCCATGAGTATATATTTACAAAGAATACCTAAAGTGGAATAGACCAACTAGATTCTCCAAATGCATGAACCAATAAATTTATGCTCAATCATGCATTTCAAGGACTAGGAACATCAAATTGCTGCTGGCCAGCCACCTTTCCTAGGATCACTAACTGCAGTTAGTATTCCATGGAATACGTTGTCGTTTTTCGCTTTCCGGCCAAGATCCACCGTGTTTGTCAGATTTTGAACCACAAGCTGACAGATTGCTCCTCCTGCTTTAGCCTTCAGTTCATGGCCCCTTTCTCTCAAGAATTGCTTTCTCTCTTCCGAAAGTTCAATATGTTCGCCATCGACCACAGTCCAGTTCTCATACGACACAACATTTGGGATCAGCTGCACATATTCCACAGGGAACACAAAATTAAAAAGAAATCATCTTCTTGTCCTTAAGACTCATGAAAAGATTGAATGCAAAAATATGGAAATTTTGCAGTTTTCATAACATATTAGTACCGATTCTTGATTTTTGTCTAAAATAGAAAAACTGGTAATTAAAGAGGTGAAGTGTTTTGAAGTACCCTATGGTAGATTCTTGCACTTTGAACGGCTGCTAAAGGCTCCATCCCCAGTACAAAATGGTTGATGAAAACCTGTGCCACTGCTGGAATAATATCTAGACCACCACTGCCACCAATAACCCCAGCCAACTGATTTTCCTATTAACAACAACAAATGCATTTATCCATCATCAATATCCAAAATTTGAATTAAAGTTAAAATTAAAATAAAAACAGAAACTTACCTTGAGTACAATGAGGGGTGTCATGGATGACAAGGGTCTCTTATTTGGTCTAATGAAATTACTAGGAGACGGCGGAAGCTTATCTGGGGTCACTTCCGTTGGTGTACAGAAATCATCCATTTCATTGTTGAGAACAATGCCGGTCGAGGGAGAAAGCACCCCTGCTCCAAAAGGATAATTCACCGTCGTTGTCAAAGAGACCGCATTTCTATCTTTATCCACAACACAGAAATGGCTTGTCCCGTGATCCCTAAGCTGACTCCATCTGGAAAACCGTGCGACAAGATTTGGCGATATGGATAAATTAATCGGATATTGAAAAGGGAGAGTGCAAAAAAGAACGAAGAAGCAAACCTAGGCAGGTAATATTCAGGAGGGAAAGTGGTGTTGTCGAATATCTTTTCTCGAATCCTTTTCGCAAATGAAGGGGAAAGCATATCAGAAACTGTTTGGCTGATGTTGACAAAGTCAGGGTCTCCAAGATTCATTCTAATGGCAAACATGTGTTTCAGGGCTTCAATCAGACGGTGCAGGCCTAATGGACCTTCTGTAGCTTCCCAATTTCCGTAACTTTCAAGCACATTCAGCACCTGTTGTTTCTCATTTCATTCAGAATACATCAGTTGAAAATCAAGTTTTCGGGTTAATTACACAAGTAGACTCCTGAGAAATGTTTTATCACAATGTGTACCCCTCAGTATGAAAATGACACTGACATCGCCTCGTTTACAACCCACCCCACCTTCCAACCACTAGAGTCGGAATGTTCCATCAGTGGTTGTAAGTGTAATTTTCATAGTTAGAGGGGATACAATTGCTGATAGATTCTGAATGTAATTAACCCAAAATGTCAGTATTAGAAGTACTAACACTTTGGGTTAATTACATTCCCACCCCATTAGAAAATCATAGTATAACCAATTGTACTCCTATAACTATGAAAATTACACATACACCCCCTCACTGCAGAATTACATATGCACCCCCAGACCAGTAAGGTGGGCCAAAAACTCTATCAATGGGTGTTATGTGATTCTCATTGTTGTAGGGATACAACTGGTATAACATCATTTCCTAAAGGGTCTAAATGTAATTAACCCAAAATGGTGAAAAACTAAAAATGCAACTCTAACAACAAGACCAACCAGAGAAAGCCCAAGTGTGCCACTGGAAGGAGGCGGCATCCCCAAAATCTCATATCCCATAGCTTTTACTGCAACTGCATCATTCACTCTCACTTTGTAGTTCCTCAAATCCTCCATAGTTAAAATTCCACCTGCGTTTCTCACGTCTTCAACCAATCTTTCACCAACCGTTCCGTTGTAGAAAGCTTGAGGTCCTTGTTCTGCCACTGCCTCCAAGCTGTTCCCAAGTTCCACATTATAACATATATCACTAGCCTTCAACAGTTTACCATCTGGTGCATAGACTTGTTGTAAACCGGGGTCGGTCATTATCATTTTTCCCTTTTCGGCAATGTGGGATCCAAGATATGGGCCCACTATAAAGCCTTGCTTGGCAAGTTTGATAGCAGGCTCAAACAGAGTCTTCCACGGCAACCTCCCGTATTTTGACCACGCGAAATGAAGACCAGATATTTCACCTGGAGTGCCCATTGATAAAGCACCTTCAAACTTGTCTTGTGAATGGTTCTCGTACATGTTCTGGAAGTAACAAAAGAAGTAACAAAAGAGTATGTATAGCATTGGTTAGGAGCTGAAGAATGAGTTTAAGTGGTGGTATTGCATCCCATATTGAGTAAGTGTTGAAGAATTGAAGGGCAAAGTGTCATAATTGTTCCCTTAAGATTTCGAGTTCTCAGGCTGTTTCATGCAGGAAATTTAGACATTTTATCGTCCGGATTTGATACATAGGGGCTAAAGTGCAATAACCAAATAAGTTTGCCCTACATTACCAGTCATCTTCCCAAACTTCCGGTTAAGATACAAACTAGATTTTACCTTTTTATCTACATTTTTTATTGAAGGATTTCTTTTGACCGATTAGTGACTAAGGTAATACTAATACCAAACTTCAGGAACAAATATGGCATTTTCCAAATATTGAACATGCCAAGAACTCATTCGCATCCATCAAAAATTCATTTCCAATAAGTTATTCATAACCCAATTTTCATGTTCTGCAGACATGCATAAGATTACTAATTTTATAACCATCCGTATAAAGGAATAATTGCACCAGACATATCTGATGTTTGTCCAATTACAAAAACTTCCCCTGAGTTTTGAAAAATTACAAAAACTTCCCCTGACAACTCTAAAGATTTGACCCAACACATGCTCTTATAGTCAGTGTAAAGTGTAAAATAAGGTATCATGCAAAACTAGAGATGAAATCAACAAAATTCATCTATCGAAATGAAACTAATGCTTAAACCTTAGGGGACATTGTGTAATTATAACAAAGCTCAGGGTATGTCAGTCAATCATCCATGTATAGCATCCAGAAAATTGATAATCATTCTTGCCCCTGTAACTGACCAAATTATTCCTCTTCCATTAAAAACTGTAATCTTTCTAAATTCTTGATCCTGATTGTAAAGATTGAGAGGAAGAAACAAAAACCTGCGAAGCAGCTGCAGGAGCAGTTTCCCTCATGTCAATTGCAAGAGCACCCGCTGATCCCGAAGAACGAACGACCATGAAACCTCCACCTCCAATTCCACTCGAAATGGGATGAACAACTCCAAGGCACAATGCTGTTGCAACTGCCGCATCAACCGCGTGCCCGCCCTTTTCGAGCATGGCCACACCGATTTCAGAACAACGACCATCGTCAGCAGCAACTACTGCCTGCTGTGATTCTATTATATCACTATTACTAATCCAAATTCTGTTATCAGCCTTCTGATGATCGCTTCCTTCCAAAATGGTCAAGTCCGCTCTTAGAATAAGGCCTGAGTTGATTCCAAAACAAAAGAAGACTTACAATTTCGATTTTCTTTCATGGTAACTCTTATTCACCATTTTCTTGAAATCAAAACCATATCCAGCCTGTTCAAAATTTCCCTTTTCACTTTTTCTTGTTTATTTTCTTTTCTTTTTCTGGGGTTAGTATATTAGACAGAAATTAAAGATTCAAACTGAGAACAAACTAACAAGAAAAAGAAAATAGAATTCAAATGAAATAAACAAAACTCACATGCTAAGATTATGGCTGCTGCAAAAAAAGGAAACCACAGAAGTCTGCTCCATCTCTTTTTCTTGCTGGAATTCCAATCAATTCCCAGCAGTGAAGTCTCCAATCCCTCCTTCCCCATAAACTCCACAAACAAGAAAACTCTCTCTCTCTCTGAGGGATACTTTAGAGCAGCTTCGGGCTCGAGGTGAGAAGAGAAGATAATCCGAAGGACCGTCCGGGCCAGACAGGCACAGTGAAGAGGATTGTGTGTGTATGTCTTCTGGAGTTGTCTGTGGTGCAGGTTATGGTAATGGATGACACTTTTCTGAATTATAACTTGTGAGTTGGGACCTCATGCATTGTTTGAGGAGGAGTTGTTGAATGTTGAGGGTCACAATATTGGGTATGTTACTGTGTTAGCGTGAAAAATGAAGGAATCTTTTTCCCAATTTGTATGATCCGCCAACAAAAAATATCTTTGAATATTCAATATTTTGGCAAGCAATAATGAATCTTGAACCCGAAAATAAATAAACAAATAATTTTTGATGGTGAGAGGAACTCAGAAGTCACTCACAAATGAAATACCATCAGAAGCAACCAATAATATCGAAATTAGGTTACGTGTGACCAATTTAAGTTTTACTATTTTTTGATATAGGATTTTTGTGTTTCTTTTCTTTGGGAGTATCTTCAACCGTCAATAAAAAAGACATTTGTATTGTTTTATTCGATAAATTTTCAATAACATGGTTGGCCATTTAAATTTGATAACGTCCCCAATCCCCATTGGGTATCTTCATTGCTTGCTTCACTCAAGAAGATGGCATCATTAAAGCTTCCAAATGAGACAATGATTGATTTTGACATATAATAATATGTATTTTTACTAATACCAGATTAATGTTTTGTCTAATTAGCCCAAAAATGTCGTTGGAGATTGCAAAACTTGATCAAACTCCTACTCAATACCATCCTAAATGAATTCAGGGAATTTACACACGTTTCATTTTCACGAAAAAGTTAACACAAATTATAAAGTTTCTTTTTCTTTTTTTTTAACAAGCATATTTAAATGAGATTCGAACCAGTGACATTGCCCTTAAGAATGAATTCATTAACCTATTGGACCAACCCCTATTTGCTAGTCAATGCAAATCATAAAGATTGTTGTTCAAAAAGGTCCAATTGTACCTGCACATGCAGTATTCCTCCGTTTATAGTATGAACGATTTTCCTCTATCACGACATGTTGAACAACTCATGATAGTCCATAATATTGACACATCGTAATTTTCATATTTAGAGACTGTAATATTGGGAGCTTATATTTTATTTCAAAATTTGTTAAATTTTTAACTAAATGAGGGATACACATTACAGTTTTTCATATTTTAGATGGGGTAGAATCCAAATGTAATTAACTCAATCTTAACATACCCATTACTTTTACAATGTCTTATGTTGATAAAAAAAAATTTATGGGTAGCAAACCAAAACAAAAATCGAACTTAAAACGAAGAGATAATCGACAGAAATTTAAGTGCAGTGTCCACTGGTGCACATAGGTAAGAATGGGGGACAATCATGGTATTACAAATTTACAATAAAGAAAGGCCCTTGCTTTAGTAAATGTGCTCTATCATTATAATTTATTACTTTGTCACTTCTTGAATATCATAATAATATTGTTAATATTCATTACTTCAAAGGTAGTTAGGTAGACCATATTTTATGAAAGCTAAGGCTTCAATAACAATTATATTTAATTGGGGTACAGCCTATAGGTTATTCAAGGTCATCTAGGGAAAGATCTTAGAAAAATGTATATCAAGTTAAATGACTTGCAAATTTTCTTTTGGAGTAAATTGAACAAACAAGTGCACTATTACTTCAAATAAGGGTACAAAAATGACCAAATTCTTACTTATTCTTACTTCTTACGTTAATGACAGATTGAAAGTGGTTGCACTATGGTACTGCCGTATTAACTAGTGTTCTTAGACGGTTGAATTATGGTCTGGGAAATTTGGATCACAATCCAATTACTAGACCCGATAGTCGCATATAATCCGATAAATATCCAACCTGTTTAGTCTTTAATCTTTTTTTTTTAATTTTCATAAAATAAAACATGACAAAAGATATATAACATTTACCTAAAAATTGCTATTTAATGAACATTATTTTTCATTGCATTCATTTGAAACATGTAATTTGGAAATATAAAACTTTGAGAAAATAAAATTCTAAGAAAATAATATTTTTATAAAAATATAATGAAACAAATACTTTTTGAATACAATGATGCATATATATTGAGTTTTCAGTTTTTATCATCTTTAGTAGTATCTTTATATATAATCAATTCAATAAATATAATAAACAGTCAGGTTCAAATATTTAGTTGATCGAATTTCTTAATTCCACATTCAAGCCAATAATTTAGGATTACGGATATGATGATATTGATAAATAATAATCATATAATATCCATAGGAAATATTCAAATTTGGATCGAATTTGGAACAGATTCAGATTAAATCAGTCTCATGTACCAACAGTCCAACACATACAATGATTGAATAGCTGGAAAACGTATTCCTGTTCACTAAAAGAATAATTGCTACACATATTCACAAGGAAAATCTGG
>JBBMKE010000010.1:21137065-21147631 GCA_037834125.1 Lippia alba | reverse complement strand
GCCCTTTTGGACAGGCTTTTCCGCTCAGAGTCCCATTTTCACCTTCTCGTCCCAGACCTCGACCAATCCCTCCTCTGCAGTTCATCATCAGAAGCAAAAGGTGAGAGTGAAAGAGCATGAAAAGATGTACTGAACATGGGAATTCATCCAGAACCAAACTTTTCCTAAAAAAACTACCGGTCATAAAGATCCACAAAACCAAATACCTCTTGGAGAAAGCAACAATACATAGTTAACTTAACTAACAGAATTCAGACTACTGTAATCGGCTGGAATACAGACTAGTATGATTAAATCAAATGACCCAGGCAGAAGAGAGAAGAAGCACATATTTTTCTATTGAGGAGTCCAGTTGAGTTTTTTTCAGAATACAATGAGTTTCATGATGGTAATTGCCTATAATGCGAGATGCTGGAAAATAATCTGTGTCAAGTTGGACGCCATGTCAGAGACAAGACATGCCTCTGACACACCATGGCGTGTCACAAGTTAGAGATACACAAAGGGAATCAACACCTCTGATTTCTTTCCTAGACATTGGACAAAGCAAATGTCGTTTTTCATATATTTCAGAAAGCATGCTACCAAAAAATTAAACAAATTAATAAAATATAGTTTTACAGTACCTAGATTAACAGGGGTTGTTTTTTTCCCTCGAATTTTTTTTTTGTTTTGAAAGCTTAAAACTAAGTCCTTTTCTTGAAAATCGGACATGGCTTTTGCATACGGTTAATGTTACAAACTTTTGGTTCTTCATACACTCAATCTCTTACCAACACATACACACAAATTATATATATATATATATATACATGAATGTATATATATATATGTGCATTTGCATGAATTGTAATAAAAAATATCTATTATATATTGGATTGTCTAATTGAAACCATGACGTGCCCTAACATTCAAAAAATGCCATGTACACTGTTTGTATACTGTTGTGTTTCATATGAGTGTGCTTAGGTCATTGAACCATAGCTGGACCAACAGTCATTTAGTTAATGGCAGATACTACTCCGAGTCAATCATGCCTCACTAAAAGGTCACTAGTTTAACTAAGTAATATGACATGCTAATGTTTTAGTATTTAGTAAGCACTCTTAAGGCATGTAAGTGACGTGCGAAATCCATTAATTCATTGAATAAGAAGAATATCTGTGGCTATCTATAGAAACTAGAAAGGCCACCAAAATGCAGGCAGGATATTTTCATAATCAAAACGTGATGCAATGTGCTTAATGTTTACAATTGTCTTATACCATATCATGGTCTACACAGCCCTTCACATTATATAAACGACTCAAATTTATGCACAAGAAAATATATTTAAATCACCATATGTTAAGAGGTATATAATGCCAAACCTGAGACCGATAGTTCCTTTGACAATGGACATTGGCATGTATTCATCTCCAACAGGCATTTCTGACCAGTGAAAGTGAATCCTTCCACCAGCTCCACCACCAGAATTAGGACTTCCATGCCCTCCAGAGGTCGAGATAACGCCAGTATCATCAAGGATGAGTCTACGGACAAATAGAAGAATAGTTCCTCCAGATCCACCCCCTGAACCTACATCAGGGAGAAACCCAGCATCTCTCGGTACGATATATTTCCCGTAACTTTCTCCATCAGCTTTAATTTCCCCAAACACAACCAACTTTAACAGTGAGTGCTCCACTGAACCCATCACTGTTTGAGGGAACCATTCAAAAATGCAGTAGCAAGTGAACAGAAGTTGTGAATTAGACTTTGACTTAATGAAATCAATTAGGAAACGAATGGTGACAGTCAATGTAAAGTATTCATGTATCAAGAGGTAGAAACATAAAACGATAAGGCTGATTCTTATCAATACCGATGAGTTTTGGCTGGAATTTTCACAGTGAACAGCTGTGTGTCATGAGGGTAAATATTAGATAATCAAAATGACAGTCTAAAACAAGTTCTTGGAGATGAACCAATCGTAACTAGCAAAACCTAATGAGACACAGCTACTAATGAAGAACAGTGAAATTTGATCAAATTTCCAAGGTTAATTGTTATCTGTAATGGGAAATCACAACTTCTTAATGCAATATGAGTGGGAGGACGTGAAGTTATACTTATATCAGATACATTCATAATATGAGTGGGAGGACGTGAAGTTATACTTATATCAGATACATTCATATACTTGTCAGTCCATAGTAATAATTGAAGACAGACCATGAAACACAAATAAATATACTTCAGTACATTTAATATGTGAAGCCTCCTCGTCCTGATAGATATAGAAGAGCCAACAACATCTAAAAGTATTAATTTGGGATCTTACCGATAATTCCACCGCCAGTAGTTGCACCAGGCAGACTCTGATTTCCACTTCCACTCCCAAGTTCACAAGGCAACTCAGCATTCCCATATGCCATTCCACCACTGATATAACCTCCATCATAATATGCATCCCCACCTTTACCACCATGTCCAGCCCCACTGCTAAGACCATTAGGGAGAAGTTCTCCATGACCCAAACCACCAGTGCAGCCTGTACCCGTTCAAGTTAAACATTTTAAATCTGGGCATAATGCTTATAGTGACTTCTAAATTTTGGAAGCAGCACGCCGTTGAGGAAATTATGAAGTAAATTTGGCAGGAAAAAAACTAAAATAGTTTTGAAACAAGTTACAAATTTACTGTAGATGCAGCTTTCAATTAACTTGTTATGGCGACGTCATATTTTGTTGATGAAATGAAGCACTGTCTACAAGGGTAATAACATACCCAGTCCAGATGCACTTATTGAACCATAAGTTGTGACAACCACACTCCTGACTGAATGGAAATGAACAACAGATCCTTCAATGGATCCGTTAACAATAACGTCCTCAACTCGACATATCTGCACAACAAAGTAGCTTAACCCTCCAATATAGGAACACGTGTAAAAGGGAGTAAGAAACACACACTACTATGACCGATATTTAGAACTTCTAACCAAAGAAAATCCGCAGAACGGAATCTGAGAGTTGAAACACCTGGAGAGTGAAGGGTAAAGAAGCATTGACATTGCAATCCTCAGGTGGGTGAATCAATTCAAAAGGGCAGTTTTTCTTTTTACAGTACAGCTTTGGTTCCCTACCATTGTCAGAAAATAAGTTTTCTTAATAAGTCTAATCTGGGACGAGTTAATCTGAAATGTATTTAGAGCACTTACATGTGACTTGCATTCACATTTAGCAGTGGACCTCGCAGGACCGATCCAAAACCAACCTTCATTAGAAAAGCAGACACAGTGAGCAATTTACTACACTTGTAACTAGAAGTTATTGAAATAGTATAATCACCAAAAGTTATTGCAGAATAAAATATAATTATTGAAAACAAAAACAACTGAAATGTTAAAAATTATTAGATTTTCTAATTTTATTACAAAAAAGTTTATAGTTACTTCACAAAAGAATGTATCAGTTCTGACTGAAAGTAGTTACTAGAATGTCTCATCATCTAAAAGCTTAGTTATTAGAGAGAAAATAGAGATTTAATGGTTAGCAGCTCAGACATGACTATTATACACGTCAGAGTGTCTTGCCGAGGTCAAATGTGTGGAAGTTTTCATAATTTGGTTGCTGAGATAAAGCTCTGCACTTCAGAAGGCTTGAGTTGTGAGGGAGCAAGCGGGAACCAAATTCATAGTCTCCAGGAATTCAAAGTACACGTGGAAACAGTTAATGGTCGTTTACATAGGGCTTCCACCTTAGGTTAGAACGAAAATTCACATCTTAGGTTAATCTACACCCCTTTTGTCAAAACATGCAAGAGAACATGAATGACAAGGCCTTCCAATAAGTTTTGATGCAAAAGGTTTTATGATCTAAGAGGGATCAATTGATAAACCCCTCTGTAAACTGGCCAACATACCAAGAATAATAAGAATACATCAAATTCTAGAAAAAGGTTAGCTCTCAAACAGCTGCTGTATATCCGACACATTATTTGACAAATTGAGCTCCATTTTTCTTCTCCAGAATTTTATTCGGAGGAGAACAAACAAAAGAATCAATCCCAACATAGTACATGCTCAAGTTAGAAAAGCATACATAATCACAACAAATTTTATGTTCAAAATGAATGGCAGTTTGGTAAAGTAGCATGTGAATGCTGTAGCCACCATGAAATTTATTAGATCAAGTCGAGCAGACATACATCTCTATTTCTCATTATAATGTTTTGGCTGACAGGGTTTCAAAATCCAATCAGCAGAAAGATCAGAGGATGGCCAATCATTTAACAGTTTAGCAGGAAAGGAAGTGTTAAGAGTTTTAAGGAGCTTTACACTGATAGCGTAAAATAAGGACAAAACCAAATGCTGAGCTTCAATAACAACTCCTGGGTCTGTCAAGTTCAATGATCCTTGTCCATGAAGCCCCAAATTTGCAGTTGAACGTATCATGGATGACCCCTGGCAACAAATAGTATTAAAATGTGGGCAATTGCAGAAAGGTCCAATTTTATGAAATGTGGTTAGCCAATTTAAGTTACCTTAAGTACAACTAAATTGCTGGCTTCAAGAAAAGAAGTTGCGACAATTGGATCACTTTCCCCATGTATAAGCATTTTGGAATCCAACATCAAGTGGATTTTGACTGACATTCGCAATGCTCCATAGACCTAAAAGTAATTCCATTTAATGTATCATGCCACTAAACTGAAAAAGAAATGACATAAACAAATATGATAAATGTTCATTGCATCAGCTGGAGGCAACCCTATATACTTCAACGGAAAAACATTTTTTGTTGTGAAAATGACTCGATGAGAAATATTTGAGAGAAAGATAACCAAAACTGCACATTACGTGCTTTGAGGAATAAGCACATGCTCTTTCGGAGGATCCTTTGTATCAAACATTAACAATTGGTGACTAATAATACAGAACTTATAATTGATACAATAGCATGCAAAGAGAGGGGAAAATGGAACACGATAAACAACCTTCCTGCTAAATGATTAAAATCTAAATGCAAGGATAATTGGGATAAAACAAATGAAATGATCGGCGGAAGTACAGAGCTTGCCTTTATTACTGAGTCACTCATTAGAAGTTCTTCAGCCAACAGTTCAAACTC
Source organism: Lippia alba (assembly GCA_037834125.1). Lineage (NCBI taxonomy): Eukaryota > Viridiplantae > Streptophyta > Magnoliopsida > Lamiales > Verbenaceae > Lippia > Lippia alba. Next base: position 21,142,517 of record JBBMKE010000010.1, on the reverse strand, counting down.
TGATAAAGCGTAATGCACAAGCCCAAACCTCAGAACTGCTCCACATGATAAACTAAGTTGTCCTCTAATCTATTAAATAAGGTGCATGGGACAGTTAAACAGAAAGATATGTATGGTGGGGAAGCTTTTATAGAATATCAATAACAAAGCAAACATAATATACAATAAAATTGCAAACTCCCAAAACACATATTCAAGAAGCATTCAATGAAATAATGCAAGGTAAAATCTTTAAAGTAAAACAGGAAAATCAAACAGCTTCCATAAATTCCCAAAAAAAAAAAAAGACCGACTCAAAATGCAGTTGAGTGAGAAATGTAATAAGGCAAAATCAAAAGCTCAAAGACAAACAAAATCTAATAATTCTTTGAATTGTCTTCAGTAAAGGAAATGAATAAAAGAAAGCATAAATTTTTTTAATTCCACCATCCAAACTCGGATTCTATCTTTAATCTGGCTTGGCATATCAAGATAGGTCTTCCTAAATTATATGATTAGTATGTTGTCAAAATGTATTAAAAACAATTATTTTGCTGGTAATAGCCAACGGTAAGTTTCTTTTCTTTACCTTTTTTTTATCTAGTCATACCATCTTACGAGCATATTTACAAATGAATTAACCCTAAATTGGAAAGACATAAATGTAGAAAGCAGAAATTAGGCTTAGTAATTAGACCTATTGCATCGAAAAATCTTATTGACAAAGTTTGCACTTCTGATTAGTTCATAACCTTCATGGTATTTTGTTCAGGTAACACATTTTTAACCATTTTCCCATTGGCTCTTGGAAGTACTTACAATGCTATGCTGTTGCCCAAAACTCACTTATTATCACCTCCTACAGCTTCAGTCTTTGGAACAGAAATCGCCGCCATAATATATGAACAAAAAAAAATGTAAAACATAGAAACCAAGAACTACATTGAAAATATATCTAAGAATTGGTATGCTGGGACTGAGATTGTTTACTTAATCACCTGAGCACGACTCCATAGTAAAGGAACACTAGCTTGAGCATGATCTTGAATGTAAACATTTGTCCATAGTGGCTGGGTTGGGAATTGTAAAAGAAGTGTATCAGTATCTGTCGACATATTGTTATTGTTGATAACAAGTCTTCGTGGAACAGCATCAAAGAATGTTCCGGCAGCACCTGCATTCATGGGACAACCAAAGCTTCTTCCTCCTGTCAAAATTAGGACGGCATAAGAGGGAAGTCCACAAGAATTTACAGTTCAATCTTAAATCTGGCAGCTAAAAGCGCAAGGGGAAGTATCTGGACTTCTGAGGCTTGTCAATGGTTTACTTGGAGGCAGAGGCTGACCAATAAGGATAATAGCATATATAAACTTATTTTCAAGTTCCATGAAGGTTTATGTGACACGCCATAATGCTGGATGGCAGAAAAATCTATAACCAAATATGATTATATTCTAGTTCAAATAGACACTAAAGCACGTCAGCTGTCATGCCACGCATGGTCTGTTGTTATCACTCATGCATGTCCTATACACAGGGGCAGAGATTAGAACAGACCTTCTGCAGATAGTCACGGAAAAATTATTTCTGACAGGATAAACTGTCTGTCATAGAACTACACATAAAAGACCAGTCAAGCAGCCCATGCTTTGAGACTTCCCACTTATTATGATTATTCATGCAAACACTTGAAAATGTGCCTGATGAAAAGGGGAAGGTAACCGCAAGCACTATTGTTACTCTCTAAAAAATCTCCAGCACGAAGACAGGGTCAATTGCTTATATATTACAAGACAGCAGAGATGCCCAAATGAAAGTTAATGTATAACTATAATTATTAATCCTAGGTATTAATTCGGAATTATTAACCGCGGAATACATGCAAACATTTGAAGGGGAAGGGCAGCATCATTTATCTTTTACTACAGACGTAAAGACATAGCTTGAACAAATAAGTCAAAGCTAGCTAGAGCAGGATCACTGAAACTCCTCTTAACTAGGACAGAACCACAGCACATCAACATTTTATTCTTTTCTGCAGTTCCGCTTGTATGTTATTTTACAAATGACACCAATTATAGAAAAGCAAGGGAAGTAGCAGTTGTCACAGACTTATGATAATTGAAAAACATTAACACGTAACTTCCTCTGGTCATATTTTTTCCAAGCATATTCTGCATGATGAGGACAAGAACCTTCACTAAAAGTATCAATACTTAGGAAACCCTCGCGGATCAGATATGTGCGACACTAGTGCATTGACGACCTTCTTTTAATTCTGATTCATAATTCTCACTTTAGGACTTTTAACCATGATAGTTACAACTAAAGTAGATTTTCTTCCCTTCATACCAATTTTAAAATGTAATAACTAGTGAAAAAACATGTTTCTAACCGATCTTACCATGCACCACAAATACGGCACTATCACGCCTGCTTACAACATTGACGGAGACTCTTCCACCACCTCCCCCAGCAAATCCACCACCTCCAATAGCACTTCCTTTACCGCTTCCTGTCCTGCTCCTCAGACAAGGATAGAGTCAGTAATATGATTATGGCCCTAATATAAGAAAGATGGAAAGGTAATGTCATGGCGATAGTCCCATAGCTGATCGATGACCTACTACGAACTGATTAACCAAATTAGCACGAGTCCCACACAAGGAGGTTGGAGATTATGGTTTAATACAGCAAATCATACTCTATAAGCAAGTAAGTCCGACATTTGGCTAATTCCGTCGTACTGACTAAAGAACAGAAACAATGCAGTTCATAAATTCACATATAACTGATCAGTCTGATCTTGAGTATAAATTCAAAAACAACTAAACAGCTTAAAAAGCATTTAAAACCACAAGGCATGGCAATTCTACAACACAAGCTAAAAAAAGTTTGCAATTAGCATAATATGAAAATAGACAAAGCTGAACTCAAACGCAATACATTATGTTCGACTTGATGTAAATGCTGCCACCAGACCCTCCTCCACCGTTGATGCCACCATCTCCTCCATCTGCCAAAAACAATGCACTGAATTCCGTTATATTCTGCACCTCCAACCAAATCCTTCCACCCCCTCTCCCACCATAATCCTCCTCCCTATTCGTCGTCCCTCCTTTACTTCCAAAACTCCATGGAGTATCCAAAGACTCCCAGGAATACGAATCCCCACCCCAACAATCCTCCGGGAGCTTCCTATTATCGATCACGCAGCTGGCGCCCCGTCCACCATGCCCCGCGCCACCACCCTGTCCATCATCCGGCGTCCCTGTGGATGGAACTGGTGGCTCACCAGCTCCCCCAGTCGCATTAATCAACGAATCCCCAAACAAACTCGCGTTTCCAGCCAGTATATGCACCGAACCAAAAGTAATCGCTGCGAGAGAGTGCAATCTGAATTCACCGGATATATTAATCTCAAGCGAACAACCCAATTTAGGGCAGCCCAAAGCCACTCCCTCGAGTATAAACAAATTCCCCCCGCCTGAGATACAAACGTCGTCCGTGAAATTCAAGCTGTTGTTGAGCTGACAGGTGGCGTTGAGCGAGCCGACGCCGTTCAAATCCTTGCACGAGAGCGGCGGCGGAGAGTAATCGCGTCTGGAGGCGCGATCATGTTCCGCGATCGAGAAATCTCGGTGGAACGGAAATGCTGTCGCGATTGAGGCAAGCACGTAGAGGAAAAGAGAAGAATAGAGAAGAAAGGCGGGCGGGATGGCCATGAAAGCTCATGAGAGAATTGGGAAAATGAATGTGAAATTCTGGGCCAGTAACAGCAATGATGTGTGTATGTATACGGTGTATGCATGTACGTATAGGTGGAGAGCGTAGAGAATGCGAGGAGTTCGGGGAATAGCTCCGGTTTTCATTTTCATCCAAGTATGAGTATGTTATGTATCGTATCAATACCCTTCCTTCGTCACCAAAATCACTCAAAATAACAGCTCTATGACCACTTCGGCACCCACTTATATATATCAATATATATATTTCTTTTTTTTTTAAGTCGAGTCTGATGCCACAAAATGCAATAATCCATCGGTTCGATTTGATAGTATGCTAATTTAGTCAAATATTTTGTATTTGAGTTTTGGACATACACTTAGTATTGATGGAAAAAAACTATATAGTTTATTAATTCGATATAAGATATACGTGTTCGATAGAAAAATTAGATCTAAATATGAAAATATTTGTATATTCCTTTTTTTGTTTAACTTTAATTGAATTAAGTCGGGGATAAAATTTTATGAGGGGCTTTCTTAGAATTTAATATTTCATATGAGATTTTCTGTGGATGATGTGACTGATTAATAGATTTATGTTATGGTACGTGTAGTTAAGTATGAAATCTAAGATCCAAAATAGAAGTCCTAATTCTTTAGAATATTGTGATTGGAGCTGTTCCATGTCAAATCAACCACTTCCTAAAAGTTCGGCGTATGATTATTGATTATTGTTAATCAGACTATATAAGACATCATTCTTATTTTCTTAGTAAAGCCACTTTATATCCAAATTAAATAACTCATTAGTAATTCATTTTGTTCCCAAAAAACAATTATCAATAAATATACAAAATAGTTATTAGGATCTTGTTTTAGTTAAATATTGATATATTTAATATGTGGAGTAACTTTGAGAATATTTGTTTATTAATCATATTAATTGATATAACCTGGGACTTATCTAAGATTCTATTGGGGAGTCTGAATTGGTTCAATTCACTGTGGGATGCAAAAGGGCCTCAAAGACATTCTTGATGGACTTTCATTTGTTAATCGGGTTAAATTCGTAGTAATTAAATGGTAACATTTGATGGAATTATAACCGATTTTGGGGATGAGTAATGTGGAAAGAGAAGAATTATCGATTATGGTTGCTTGGAAGGGAGGGGGTACACTAGAAGGCTCTGGATGTTGGGGTGGTGAAACTTAACTTTGATAGGGCAGTGTGAGGGTGGTGGCTAGGGATTCGGAGGATGAGAAACAAACTATAGAATAGCCATGTCAGACTCCGAGACTAAGATCACTACGGCCTTGGCTGCAGTTATACTCGCTTGTGACTTTGGTTGGAGAGAAATCGTGATTGGAGGGATTGTCTGAATATTATTTACCAAATAAATATTATTGATAATGACCACATGTTTTGGGAAACATTGCTCTCGAATTTGAAATCCTTATTGCACCATTTTGATTCCTGCACCTTTTATTTTGTGTCGTGTAAGACTGGCCATATAACTCGTATATATGCGAAAACACAATTTCAATCTGTCTGGGTGTCATTGAATACAACTTAAGTCAAGTTTGTTATTCTTTCTTATATTAGTTGTTTAATTCCTCTTGCTTTGCATTAAAAAAGAAAATAAAATTGAAAGTTGTATCTAGTTTTTAGGTTGTTTTACTGTCAAACTGGGTCTGTAAAATTAATTATTGAACATATTTTTTTAAGGTTCCATAACCGCTGCGGT
>JBBMKE010000010.1:21071608-21084144 GCA_037834125.1 Lippia alba | reverse complement strand
GTAAAATTTAAAATATATTTTATTATTTATTATTTTTATATATTTATTATTTAATATTATTTATGACGTAATTATGATGTCACCGGTTCGACCACGATTGACCCAACGGTTGAACCAGTGACCTTTGACCCAGTTAATTTTTCGGTTCGCTTAACGGTCCGATTTTTAAAACATTGGCTCGTGCTAGGCAGAGTTAGTTGGTCTTCGGAGTTAGTTTTGTTTTGGGTCTATTGTTCAGTTAGGTTGTCTTGCATTTGCATTGTACTTAATTATGTAAGAGATTTATATTTGGCCTTGTCGGCCCCTTTATTTATATATGTGATTGATGCCCTTGTCGGGTTTGATATGTTTTAATAAGGCCTGTGTGCAAGTTTTGCTTGCAACCGAATGTTTAATTTTTTGTCGATCCGTGACTACTACATGTGTATGCCTTTACGCTCCGTAGTTTGTTTTGTGGTTTGGATTTTGTTGTTCAGGATCTACGTTCTACCTGACATAGGTGTGAGCTTATCATCTCTCATTTGCCTCTACTTGATTCATGTACGAACTTTCAATTTTGTATGTGGATTGAATTTTGGTGCGGGGGATATAATAACCCTCTGTTTGGGGATGCTACACTAAACATATTAAAAATGTGTATGATATTATAATGAAAATTATAATATTATAAATAAAAAATAAAAAAAAGAAAAAAAAGAAAGGGGAGAAGAGGCTTCTCGCCCGCTAGAACCACCCATCTTCCCTCACCACTTCCATTAGCCGGCGCCATCGCAGCCACTACTGGAGCTCCTCCACCACCCTTTCTTCAAATCGGTCTCAATCACTGGCGTCGCCCTGTATAGACAGTTTTCCCGACGGATATTTGTCGAGTTCCTCTGCCGCCCCTTCCACCATCGACGAGTAGATCCGCCACCCCCTTCTCACCCCAGGTTCGTCATCCCTAGATTTGAGTTTGTGTGTTTGATTTTGTATGGATCTAAGTATGATGGTGGGTGGTTGTTCATGGTGGCGGCGGCGTCCGGCGGCGATGAGTGCCGACGGGTGGTTTGCAGAAAGGGATGAATGTTGGAGAAGGACAGAGCGTTTTTTAGATTACATTTATTATATAAAGAAATTATATATGTATTATATATATATATATAATATAATATAATATAATATAATATAATATAATATATGGACAAAATAGTCATTTACACGAAAAGTGAAGAAAAAAATCAATTTTACACGCAGTCAATGCGAATGTAAAACACCCTCCTGAAATTGGGTTTTTCCTGCAAAGAAAATAAAACACCAAATTTTTTGAATGAATTTTTTTATGATAAGGTTTTTGGATTTTTCCACCTTACACAAGGGGTGCTAGTCCAATTTTCTCTATATAGAATGGTTGCCTTTTTTGCTCCGGGAAAAAAAAAAGAAGAAGGAATGGTGGCCTTTTTGCCGCGAATGACAGCATTGAGCTCTCCTTGGAATATAAAATAAATGGACTATATTTTGGGCCGGGTATGATAAGTGATTTTTAAACTCTTGAGCCCATCTCAGGCCCAACAAATTTGAGTTATTTAATTTATTTTGTATTATCTATCTAGATTATTAAGCGAAAGTAATTGGTCTCTTGTATTCTCTTTTCTCTTTTTTATTTTATTTATTATTTTTTTGCTTTTTATTTTCTAAAGTTGTTCTCTTCTTTTTTTTATTTATTTATATTTTTATCATTCTAACAATTTTCTGTTAACTTTTTTTTCTCTCTTTTGAAAGGATTTCTCTTTTCTCACATTATTTTTTTTTTTCATGTAATCTATACGCTTTTCTCAATTTCTTTTTTTCTCATCTTAAAATTTTTTTCTTTTCTTTTTTAATATAATATTTATCTTTTTTTCTCATATTTTAAAACTTTTAACTAATATAATATTATTTTATGCTATTTATTAATTTATTTATTTATTATAATTTAATAATTATATCAAAAATAATTATAAAAAATATAAATTAATATGAAAATTAATATATTTAAATAATAATTTTAGTTGCACAAGTAACGAGTGTGCCAATGTAACACCCTTAACGATAGAGTATCACATTTCCCGCACCACGTGTCCTACATGAACTAAACACTAGTCGAACGGATAATAATAAAAATCACACTCTAGCATGCACATACACTTAAGACACCATTAACTCAATCAAAAAACATCACACATGCTTTGATCATCAAAATCCCCAACTTTGAACTCATGCTTGATCATGATCATATCATCACATAATTCAAGATTCATGCATGAAATTCAATTCCCTAGCTCATGATCATACTTCTAACATCTAATTTTAAAGTTATCAACATGAAACCACCACCCTAGCTTTATGCATACATTCAAGAATTCCACCCACATGATCATATATACCTTTATAATGGAAAGAAGAAGACGAAGATGATGGTGAGATGATTTCTTGATGCTTCAAAGTCTATTATGCCTAATCCTAGCTTGAGAAATGAAAATTCCCTTTTCTTGCTTTCTTGAATATTTCAACCGAGAGAGAAAAAGAGGAAGCAAATGTATGTTTGTTTGAATGTATGAGAAGCTTCAAGCTTCTCTGCATAAATGAAATGGATTAAGCCAAATTGCAATCAAGTCCCTCAACTAATAAATATTACACTTAGGTTCAAGTTTCATAATATATGATCACTTAGGTCCATGTTAGCTCATGCATTTAGGTCCCCAAAATGTGAAAAATGATCAAGTAAGGACAATCAAGCAATCAAGTCACATTCGATAATTATTTCAAATGTTGATCAAATATAAATGATGCGAAATTTCCACAAGTTTCAAATAATTCACATAACTATAATTAAATCTAATGTATGAAAATTTTATAATTTTACCAAGTATATAATTAAATTGATTAATTATTAATTCTCTCGAACACACACATGTCGCTTTTACCTGAAATTTTGGAATCTGTGGTGATAGAAATGCCACAAAATAGTTTGGATGTTGATAGAGATCACCGTGACAACACTAACATGACTATTATGTCTCCGAATAATGTAAACAATGTGCCACCTAACCAAATATCCTTTTTCAGAATATTCTTGGTTTCATGATTTACAAAATCGGGGTGTTACAGCCAAGTTACTAGTTGTAAATTAAAAGGGAGTATGTTTTAGCATTAATATAGGATATAGAAACAAAATTTTATTTAATTTATTTTGATGTTTTAAAATTCTATTTTGTTCATCCAAAAATGTGCTATTATTGCTTGAGTTTACAATTAATATTTTTTAGCTGAATTAACGAGTAAAATAAATATGCTGGTATTATTGATTCTTTTTGCTTCATTTTTGCTTATTTACAAATTAAAACTATTTGTGAAGATATTATTGAAAGTTTATATATAGGAATGAATGCCTTATTTGAATTTGAATTAAGTTTAGGACTGTCGTATCTCTATATCCTTGGGTTTTTTTAAAACACACACCCAAATGCTATAAAAATCGTTGATTCTTTTGGATAAAAATGGATAATAACTATTATATTTAACTAAATAAACTACGTACTAAATACGTGACAAACTAGAATTTAATGATATTATCCACAATTCCACATATCATGTATGCTTTCATGGAAAGCGGCAACAATGTTTAATGATTATGTAGTCGATGTCATGAGTTCAAATATCGCTTGAAATTTATTGATATTATCCACAATTCCACATATCATGTATGCATTCATGGAAAGCAGCAACAGTTTTTAATGATTATGTAGACGATGTTATAAGTTCAAATATTGCTTGAATGTATGTGTACTGTTTTTTTTTTTTTAAATTCTTATATAATTTATCTTATATTGCTTGAAGTAATTCCCACACATCATTATTTCATTAGGTTTTCAAATAAATATTAAAAAAATTTATATATAAATGCATTTATCATTAGCCGAATTTTCTAATTATATCTCACTTTGTACTAGGTCTAACTCATCTAAAAATTAAGTTAGTTGATCGGTTAAGAATTGTTTTACATTTATTAATTATTACATGGTTGTATATTTTTTTAATATTGGATGTTAACAGAAATCCAATCTTTAAGATTTTGAGAAGTAATTATCACTTTAGAAATAGTTTATATTATAGCCGTTTCACCCAGATTCAAATGAAACATATAAAAAATAAATCTCTAAAGACTATACCAATCCTGGCCTTGGGAACTTGCATCAAAAGTCAAGGCCAAAACTTGCAAGCCATAATCAAACTTCGTCCATACATGGAAAGTGTGTGTGGATGCTCATACTCTACAATTATCATTAGTTAGCAAATCATTAATTTCTTTATCTATGTACCAAAAAAAAAATTAATTTCTTTATCTGATGCTAGATCAAAATTTTAAAGTGAATTATTATTGTGGTCATAACTGATCAGAAGCGTTGAGTAATTGAAAGGTTGAGCAACTATATTAATTACTCATGTTTAGCAAAGTCAATTATAATTGAAAACGATCGAGTAAGTATTAGAAAAACCAACGTCTTTAATTAACTAACTAATCCAATCGGGATTAGTCAATTTTGGGTAGAAAAATCATGCAAGGGAGGTGTCCGTTTAACAAGTCAATGTACTAATAAATACCACTCTTATTCACATTTAATTAAAAGTGAACCCATTAATTTAACATTCTCGGTCTTAACTTAAGAACAACAATAATATAAGCAGCAAACCGTTTCAAAATTTTATCGAGTCCAATATTGCAAGTGGTGTTAATTGAACGCGATGGAATGTATATATAAGATATATGTACTTCCTTAAAAAGGTCGTACACTTATTCCATGCTTTCACAAGGCAAGATGAAGTCTTACTTCTTGGTCCTTAAATGATATAAACATTTTCAAAACTATATAATGAAAGGGTAAATATAAATTTAAGCTCTTTGACTTTTTAAATTTCTCGAGTGCAAGAATGCGACATATTGAAAAAATTATGTACCGATAGGCGATAGGTTAACAAATAAACAGAGTGAAGTTGTACATTTAACTTTGTTCTATCATCATGTAATGTGAATAATTATTAATTTAAACTTTGATTTGGGTATAAAACAACTTTAAATTTTATGAACAATTTACCCAGTGAATTTTCTGCGATTTAATAAAGAGATAAATTCTATACTAGTGGTGGATATATAGTGATCTCGAAAATAAAGAGAAAATTTTATTTCCATTCACTTAAGAGCTTTTACTTGTGATACTTTGCTAGCTACCAAAATTTGTATATTAATATAGAGAAAAATATTCGAAGTCTTTTTGGTATGAAGAGGATGTTATAACATGGCATGCCACGTTAAATTTTGAGAGGCATGGATGTATTCATACATGGTGTCAAATGTTTTCATTTTAATTACTCAAAATAATTAGTTAGGTAATGTGGTCATATAAAATACGTATTTGACTTCCTAATTATTAACATAATTAAAAGAAAGTGCGATCCTCGAGCTCCTATAGTTTGTGGCTTATGAATCATGTCGACGTATGACTTTTAAGATTGAGTCTGGATAATTTGACATTTTGTTCAAGCAACCAAACTTACAAATTGTCACTCTCAATAATATATGTAAAATATAAAATGTCTGAGTGGATTAGTGTGCAATTAATAATTGCATGTTGTAGGATTGGTTTTCATAATATTGGACAAAATCAGTATGATAAAAAAAAATAGTATTCTACATTTATTATGTGATTGATAAAAATTTTAAAAATTAATTAATATAATAACAATTATAGTTATTAGTCGAATTTAATTAAACTGAATTTTAAATAGATCTTGTCGAAACTACATAGTCGGATGAATCCATGAAATCCAAATGATGCCCATACCCAAGTCAAATATATTTGAAAATACATATCAAAATACCATATATATAGTCTAAACTTTTAATTCGTAAGATGTTACGAAATGAGGTGATTAAATTAACTCACATATTAATTCCAAGACACACCATTGAGCATTTATTTAGAGATTAGAGTTATAGAGTTTGGTGGAGAAAGAACACGGCATTGACTTATGTACGTGTATGTTTTATTATTATATATTGCAAGCCATGCTCATTAATGCCTGATTTTTCACCCTGGATCCCATGATTATTTCCAAGAATTAACCGATTTCTCGAACTATTACATCAATTAAAACGTTAAATGTATTATAATTTCTATTTAATTTATTATTTTAATTTTCTTAAAATATTCATCAATTGCACAATAAGTATAAAATATTTATTATTTTATTATATCAATTTAATTGCGATAGGCTCAAGCTAAAAGGCTTCATGACTCATTTACGTGTGGTTTGAGTGATGAGCTATTTAATATATTTAATGCATCATGTAACATGCAAATATATCAGTTTGAGTCGAGTCAAATTTAACTATTATAGCTAGTGTATGTGTTTTTTACTAACAATAACCATACACATGTCCGGGCACGAAAGATTTAGTGAACTTAACATGATCATGCTAAATTAGATCATCGAGTCCGATAATTGTTTTTCGAAAGGAATCCGATAATTGTTAATAGCTTCCAAATTTATTATTGTCAAATTCTATTATCGCCTCACTGAAATTTATCTGGTTGTTTCAGGGCCATTTTTCTTGCCAGCTTGATCCCAACTTTGGTGAAGGAAAATTACAACTTAATTATCCCAACTGAAAATAAAAACACTCCAAATTATAAAAAAATAAGGACTAACGTGTGCATGCCAACAAATAAATTGTTTTTTTACTCACAAACCCCATATCCAACCGCGTTTCCAAAGCTAGTATCTCAGAAAATGATTACTCAACAATGATCACGCAAAATTATAAATTTTATGTGCGTATCTGCGTGTGTGTGGTATAATGTGCATATATACTGCATTTAATTAATAATTATAACATTATAGGGTCAAAGTTGAAACACGATGGGGCTATGGTTATCAATCATATTCACAAAATGATGTACTTGCAACACGGGTATACCAACTGAACTTGTCATCCCAAGAAACTTAATTTATATTACTTATCATCAAAGATTAATAGTAGGATTAGTTTCAACAAGTGGCTACATAATATTGATTAAATATCGGTGTGTACGGTATATTTCAGCAAATAAATAGAGCTATTATGAGTTTGAATCTCACAATAGATATCATTGAAATACCGATTACAAAGTATACGATAAAAATAAAAAATTTTAATTTAGACTCGATTCGATTGAATTCAATTAATTATAATTATAAATATATTACATTTGTCATTCTTTCTAAAATTTACATATGTGTGTATATTACATTCATCCATTCACAATATTGTTTTGACCGAATTAGATTCAAATTAAAATTATCGAATAAAAATACAATTAATCAAAAGTTTATATCTGAATTAATCACTGAGTCCCCTTTACAGTATTTCGAGATAAAAAATGAGTAAAAAAAGCCCATTCTACAATGAGCCTTCATCTCTTTACACTTGGAAAGAATCACGAACCTATAATAGCTCAACAAAAATGTCAAGCTACAAAAATCATACCAATAATCATTAAAAAAAAATTCCATTTCAACAAACTTTTCTTCTTTCCACGAAATCATGTATTCTTCGTAGAGCAACTTCCAGAGTCTTCTCACTCATATTCGCAAAGCAAACCCTGAACCAACCCGGTTCGGAGCAATGGCACGACGAACCGGGCGAAATATTCAACCTCACTTCATGCAACATCAACTTCCACAAAACCAGTTCTTGTTCCTTGCTCGATTCCTCCAACATCGGGCTCATATTCATCCAGCAAAACAATCCCGCGTTTCCTTCCAAGCATTTGATCCCCGCTTTCCCCAATCCCTGGACGATCATTTCATACCTCTTCTTCAACCTCTCACGATTAATCCTGATGTAATTCTCAGTGAACTTCCTATCAGAAAGCATGGACGCCAACAGCTGCTGCGTCTGAGACGAGATCAACGTGAAGCTCGACATCCGCCTTGCCGTTGTCACAACGCCGTCGTTGTATGAGTAAATCGTGCCGACCCGGAATCCAGGCAGGCCCAAGTCCTTGGAAAGGCTGTACACTATGTGCACTCTCTCGGCGTCCCTGTATTGGCGGGCCTCCAGGATCTCGGCGACGCTGACGAATTCGTCGGAGGAGAACACCGAGCCGGAGTAGATTTCGTCGGAGACGAGGTGGATATTCTTTTCGATGGCGAAATCGAGGATTTGCTCGAGGTTTTCGCGCTTCACGGTGGCGCCTAGTGGATTCGAGGGATTGGTGATCAGGATTCCCCTGACTCTTAGGTTTTTGGACTCTGCTTGGCTGTATGCTGACTCCAAGGCTTTCGGTGTGATCTCGAAGTTGTTTGAGCTGTCGCAGTGGATCGGGATTATGTTCACCCCTGTTCGCCAGCGTAAGTCCCTGTCTAATCTGCAAGGGGACATGAATTGATCAGACAAAATTGCGAAGGAAAGAATGGAAAATGAATACGAATACAGATACAGATACAAATACGAATTCGAATACATATTGATTCGGGCTTACCCTGGATAGTAAGGAGTTGGAACAAGCAAAGCATCTCCAGGATCGGCTATGATGAAAGTCAGGAGTTCATTTGCTGCAGTTGCGCCAGCGGTGATCACTATTCTCTCAGGGTTGAACTTCGCTCTTCCTCCTCTTATTTGCTCCATGAAACTCGCCATTGCCTGGAAAAATGATCAATTATACTTCAGTTTAATTCATTAATCAAGAATTACACTAAACCCAAATTAACTAATCAGCTTCATACCTTTCTAAACGATAAAAGACCGTGATAATCTTGGAACAAAGCGTTCTCTCTAAACCCGGACGTAGTCGCACAGTTGTTGGCTGCAGCATCATTGGAGTGTTTCTCCAGGTATTCCTCCAGCAAATCAAACGAAACCTGGAAGAAATCATATTTACATTACTGATTTGTTCTAACTTCTAACATCATATTAATTCTTTGGAATTCAATGAAAGAAGTTAAATTCAGATGAAATTAAATCATTACTTGATTCTCCGCGAGTCCCATCTGTATAACGCCGTCAGGGTTGGAGGATTCATCATAAGGGTTTTCATCATAAGCCTTCCATCCTGCAAAATATGGCGAGTCTTCACCATGCGTGTCTGAAACTGCAATTCTTGATAAACCAACACTGGGCTTCTTTATCTCAATACCCATGATATATATCATACCAAAGTTATGTGAACAATATTAATTTTCTCACTCACTGTGTGTTGTGTGTGTGTTTTCTTGGGGGAGGTAGGAGATGAAATGGCTAGGTTGCAGAAGAAAAGGGAAGTGTCTGAAATTGTTGAAATGAAGCTAATTATTGTTGTTGTAGTCCAAAACTGGAAGGATCACAGCCCCATTTTATACATGAAAATGGAATGGGGCCCCTCAGCTTACATGGGAAACGATAATATTCTCACAATTAGAAATATAAGTGCAGAAAAAGAACCAATCATTGACGACGATTCTGTAGAGTAAGCACGATGATGATCAAATTATAAACCTCGCAAACTATGTATATTATAACATATAGTTTTCGTTCAAGACTGGCGACAACTGTTGGCTAGCTTCTATCAATTCTTATTTGTTTATTTTTTCTGTGTATATATGTTAGTTAATTCTCCACGAGATCCATAGCAAGTATGGTGGTTGATTTTGGGGGGTGGGGTGGGGATTTACTTTATTATTGTTATTTTTTTCCGCAAGTAAACCTATTCACAAACCATAAAGTTATTATCGAAAACCTTTTATATATAAATTAAAGCCGAACAATCAAATGAGTATAAATACTCATAATTCAAGGATTCTTCAAGCTTAACATATTAATTTTGTAAATCTGGTCTATTTTAATTGTTTTTGAGCTAAATATATAGTGGTTTTGTTTTGGATTATAATAATTGAAAATTTTAGTGTGGGGCTTGAAGATGTGAATATCAGTTGTCTGCATATAATTAGTTATAGTGGTATCAATTATGGACGGAGTGATTAGGGAGACCTTTAATGATTTGGATTAGAGAGGTGATGGATGACTTAAGCACATCGCTTTAGGTTGTACTTGCAACTAAATTAGTTTGGCTATCCATCTTATTTGGCCATTAATGATTTCCTTTTATTTGATTTCAAAATACTTTTTAACATTAACGCCGCTAATGCCTAAATTTATATTCTAAAGCTTGCAGAAATATGGTTTCCGAGTAGCATAGGCGATAAAGTGTTGCCATGATCTAATATGCACGCACGCATATAAGTAGGATTGTATGAGTTTTAAAATTAGAATTCTTTTTTTTTTTTTAATATATTACTCGATAAGAGTCCGATGCAATATAATAATATAATGTTTTTAGAGAGTTCATTCATTATTTATTATTATGGGAAAAAAAAATTCTAACTCATCGACTATATATATTAAACCTACAATAATAGAATTAATTATAATTAGATTGGTCATGTCATTTGACGTGCATTGCTATCGATCTGACCCTTGAACCCACATGATTCAATATGAGGATTAACACGTCAGCCCTAGTCTTTTGAGTTGTCAACAGCTTCCTCAATCCAAAGTAATGTGGTTCTATGGGTGCAAATAATTAATTATTTTCGGTTGAACAATTCTCGATAGTGCGATCGATATTCAAATTCCGAATACTATGCTATTTGCATTAAATGCTAAAAATCCTCTAACAAATTCGTATTATGTGTCGTTATACTTTACTAAAGCTTATATGCAAATTCATAATTTACGTGATCATGCCTTCTATAACCAATTGTGTAGACAAATTTAATGCACCTCAAGTGTGTCTAATTTCTGTAAGGCATGAGAATGTTAGAACTCTACTAATCCCATTGTTATGAACCAATGCTAATAGCAATTTTATCAATTTAATATTTTAGGAAATCACTTTTCAAATCGAAATGTGGCTACCTTGTGCACGATTTACATATAACATACTAGAATATAATTTATGGACAATTTATATTCGTTCTTCTAGACAAGTTATGGATTTTATATGGACATCTCATATATATGTCTTCATATATATATATATGATTTATACAGTACCAACATACAACCTTAGCAAGATTCATAAAATCCACTAGTCTCTAGGCATGTACCAAAAGAACCTAAATTATTCCATTCTTCTAGGACACCCCTCCAAAAACACTTTATTAATGTGTTAAGAATCTTAGCTAACATAACTCATCTCAACAATAATATCTACTTAAATATCTCCGGTCTACTTCCTAAAATCTCCGAAGGAGTGATCACCATTAAAGAAACTAAAATTCAGTGACGAATGAATAGCTCAAATAATTGGTGGACATGAAAATAGGACATAATATTTGGGAGATCTAAGAGTAGTTAAGTTTTCATTCAAGCTGACAGAGATACTTGGTCCAGATCTTTCAGATTCTGATCTTGTAAGACAAACAAAGTGGTACGAGAAGATATCATTGGCCCCACTAATTAACTATAATCTCAACCTAATTAAGATGCAACCAAATTAATTCCAACTTCCTTAAACCATGCATTTGTGCTTCTTGAGATGTAATCACGGCATCAGGCACGCTCTAATTAATCATTGGCGCCTCTCACTATATTTATAACATATAAATGTTCCATTCCATCAATCAAGAACCCTATTTAGTACACTGACATTAATTTGATGCAACAATTATTAATGTTAATGATGAGGGGAATTAATGTTCATAACGTGTACGAGATTTCGCCGCTAAATGATTGTGTTTAAAAGTTAAGTGATAATGGTAGTGGAAAATGCATGGGTCTGCTTGAGTCTTGAAAACTGTATTTCAATATATATTTCTTTGTTCCTAAAAATTTTAGGTCGAGGGGATGACCTTCCATTTCAAGACAGAGAAAATTTTTAAGCTCAATAAAAACACTTACAAAGGTTTTCTTTTTTTTTTTTTCCTTCTTTTAAACAAGAGGATCAATACTGGTTCCCCAATTACCCCCCAATAAGACTCGAACCCGCGACCTAATAAACACTTACAAAGGTTCTTATATATATATACTTCACCCCTTAGAGACAAGGAGATCACTTGAAAATTTTACTCTATATATTTACGGTACATAATTACAACACATATAATAATTATATAAAAATATATTACAAACTGTATTTCCACAAAATTTGAATAATAGAAAATGACCCAATATTTTTCATTTACAAAAAAAGAAAACGAGCCAATATTTTTAGGATATCAATTGATAGGCGAGCTGACTTTTTCACCCTTAATTTAAGAATAAAAATTGAAATAAATTAATGTTAAAAAATAAATTCAAATTCAAATTGGTATGAGTTGTAGTTTGTAGTCTTATAAGGATTGTAAATATAAAAAATTCCTTAGTCGAATTGTCGAATAATTAATCAAAAAATTTTAAGTTATTAGGTATCCAAAATCAAGATTTATATACATCGCCCGTATCATTTTATAGAATATTTATTAGTTTATCTTGCCCAGCCATCCGCTTATATATGTTGAAA
>JBBMKE010000010.1:21008256-21021501 GCA_037834125.1 Lippia alba | reverse complement strand
CTTCTTCACTTCTGGAACCCACTTCTCCGGCCTCCACCGTCGATTTTTGGCTGAAAAATAAGTTCTCGCCGTCGTCGAAATTTTGCTAAGAAATCCTCACACCATCGGTTGTTTTCTATTTTGATTTAACGATAGTGAGATTGATGGGTTTGGGAGGAAAATTTATAGCATTCTTAAGGGCATGTTGGTAAAATCACACAATTTAGGGAGTAAAATAAAATTAGCAAAGTTGATTGGGGAGTTAGTGAGGAGGGAGTGAACTAAAATTGGACATGCCATGTGGGGATTTATTTGCTATTTCCCTTCCATACAACAGAGTTTTTACCAATTTAAATTTTTTTAAAAAAATTAGGTAAATTGACTTTTTTTTCTTTTTTTCTAATTTCTACTACTTGGTGTGTATTAGGGGGAAAAAATATCATTTTTTTTATTCTTTTAATGTTAGCCCTGTTAATTCTTAAATGGAAATTGTTTTTTTGTTGTTAAGCCCATGAGCAATTATATTTTAGTCTCATACCATAATACTGTCTTCAATTTAAGTTTCATTTTTTTGGAATTAGACCCAATTAGTGGAGTCACTACATTCCTCACACTATGACCCCACTCATATGTGAAATAAATAATCTATATACGTGTCCAAGCCATAGTGAACGTGAGACAAACTTGACTCTTCCTAAGTTATACGATATTGATGGGGCCCTACCCACCTAGGACACGTGGCCAACCTTAGGAGAATTAAAAGGAACATAAGTAACTTAGAACAAGCTGGGTATAGGAGCTCACTGTGAGAGCTCGCTCCTATGGAGCCCGCGAGCAGAGATAAAGTATAGTGAGCTGTATTTGGAGCCCGCTGGATACGTTCGCTCATAAAACTCTGCTAACGAAAGGACATCTATGTGATTGCAAATAACGGAGATGACGTGATGGAAAAGGAACGAGATCTTAAGAATAAGTACGAGAAAGGTTGAAACGATAAGAGAGAATCCCATAAGGATTCAAAGAAGTGGTAAACCCTAGTAGGATTCTAGGTCTATAAAAGAACGAGTATAAGCTGCTAGGAGGCATAACATAGAATACGAGAGAAAAGAATAGAAATAGAATTGATGAGTACTCATCATTAGCGCCATCTATGGGAAAGAAGAAAAATTATTTCGTTCTCTTTCGAGTATCGAACGAATCTCAAAGCCTTTTCTCTTCAAGAAAGATGACGAGAGAGAGTATTAATCAGGTGTTGGATCGAATCAATCAACTAAGGGCAAATAACCAGGGAGAAGATGGAAGCGGGAAGGTCGACTATTTTACCCCTGAGGGAGGGAGGCATAACGCCTCCCAAGTGGACAAAAATCAGGCACCAGCTATGTTGCCTGTTAACATGACAATGGAACAGCTCCGAGCTCTGGTGGAGATGATTGTCAAAACACGGGAAACACGAGCAAGTCCTAGTCAAAGTCAACGAAAAGCAACGGGAGAAGATGAAAACACATCTAGCAGAGGAAAGCAGGTGCCTCCTATTGACTTTGAGAGTAGCTCTGATGAGGAGGATTACTATGAGGAGAACAACCGAACACCCATGCAAACAACATCCAAAAACAAAGGCCCAGTGAATAGAAAAATTAACAATTGGGAGGAGCAGCTGCAAGATATAGGAAAGATGTTAGAAGAGATGAAAAAGAATTTACAGGGTCCTATACCCGAGAAGAAGAAAGGAAGCGCCTTCTCGGAAGAAGACCTCCCGTACAATTGTAGGTCAATACAAGTGGTAGATTATGATGGCACAGGATATCCGACGGAACATATAAGCGCGTTCGAGCATGTGGCAATGTTACACAAGCTATCAGATAACATCAAATGTCGGGCGTGTTCGTAACGACACTCAAAGGGCCAGCTCGTAGGTGGTTTTTATTATTACCCACAAATGTAATAAGTTATTTCAAGGATTTCTATAGACTTTTCACGAACCAGTTCGCCAGCTCGCTGCATTACAAGAGGAATGCACTTATCTTGTTCACCATAAAACAAGGCATGGGAGAAACAATGCGAGCTTATGTGCAGAGGTTCAACAGAGAAGCCCTAGATGTACCCTTCACATCGCAGCGCTGCATTACAAAAGGAATGCACTTAGCTTGTTCACCATAAAACAAGGCATGGGAGAAACACTGCGAGCTTATGTGCAGAGGTTCAACAAAGAAGCCCTAGATGTACCCTTCACATCGCAGGAGGTAAAGGCGAGTGCTTTCATGCAGGGTTTGCAGGGTGGCGAGTTCTTTCAGTCACTAGACCCCGTAATAGATTTTGATGATTTACCAAGATGAGCAGGGAGATATATAAAACTAAATTAATTTATAAATAAATTCAGATAATAATACTCCATACAACATAAGTTATAAATGCACTATAGCCCAATTATTTCAAGGAATTCAAATATCATTTCCTAGTAACTTTATCAACCAAAAAAAAAATGTTTTTTAAAAAAAATAAAAGACCCCAACATTTATCAATAATTCAAAACATTCAATTACACCAGAAATCCCCCATAGACATAAATGTCATAAGATAAGATAACAAACAAAAAAACTAAATTCACTCTCTTACAATAAATAACTAAATAAAACAAGAAATCGGTAAAGGCAGATAATATCAATAATTACTTCAACTTCTTGATCTTCACTTCTTAATCATATCGCTACATGTTCCAAACTTGTAATTTTATAAAACGTCGAAGTAAATTATATAAATAATATTATAAAAATAATGCACATTAAAAATTATAAAAAATAAAAATAAATATACTTACTATCAATCCAATTATCGGCTACTATGAGTCTCTGCGCGACATCTGGAAGCAAACATGCACGATGCTAGTCAATTATACGACCGCCAACACTAAATGTTGCCTCTAATGCAACAGTCGTCGCTCTGAAACCTCTAATATATCACGAGTTGTCTTTGCTAAAGTCGGCAATTTGGAACTATTTGATCTCCACCAATCCAAGATATTGAATGTATCAACTCTCGAAAATCTCGGCTCCTCCAAGTAGCTATCCAATTCCGATTTTCTATTAACCACAAAACGTGATTTCTCAAACCACCCATCAAAATCCCGCAAAGTTGCACTACTACCACAACTAGAGCAATTTTGTGAGTCACGTGTTGAAGGAAAACTCACCTCCATACTTCACAAACAACTTAACCCAAATATCACGAACCCTCTCAACATACGGAAGTACATTAACATCATAAATCTTTGTGTAAAAATATTCTACCAAGTTCATCTTAAACCTCGGATCAAAGACAACAGCAACAACTAAAACCAATGAACACTCATTCCAATACTTTTCAAACTTCATTAGCATAGGACCTGACATAGTCCTTATATAATCTTTTTCACTATATTTCCATTCAGTCATCCTCAACTTAATCTCATAAACATCCTGAAAGAATACATTAGAAGTTGGATATTTTCTACCACTGAAATGACGAGTTGCTTCATAAAAAAGTTCCAAACAACTATGGACAACAATTGCCACTTCCCACTCCAACTTACTTGGATTATATCTGTAATTCTTATTGATTCTCTGCAAACGATTAAAAGCCTCATTTAGTGGCAAAGCCGTCGTAAGCATATCATACGTTGAATTCCACCTTTTAGACACATCCATAGTAAGTTACACATTGAATTACGCAAATAATTCCGTCCCATTATCATCTTTATATTTTCCCAATTCAATCTTGGGCCAGGTATAATTTGGGAGCTGCAGGAGGTAATTTAGGACTTCATTGGGCCGAACATACATGGGCCCAAAGTCATGGAGGTTACTCAAGAAACACCATAAAAAAAGAGCTACTAGTAATCTTGAACAGTGCACGATCCTTAATTAGCTAGAGCAGTACCCTAATAAGTACTTAGCACTAATTAATTAAAATCAGCAGTACCCTAATAAGTACTTAGCACTAATTAATTAAAATCTTTTTTCTTAATTATAAATTAAAACCAAAAGTTGATAGTTACAGGCCTGATTAACGAGTCCACATAAATCGCAATTCGGCATGTGATTGTTGACATTAATTATCATCATCACAATTCTTAACAAAATGTGGTGGGAATTTGATCCACAATATTGCACTACTTCTCCTCAACTTTTCCAACTTTTTGTAATCTACCTGCGTCCACGTACATTTTTGAAGTCCTAAATACTTCCACACAAATCAATTAATCATTTAACTAATCCAACTTTACCATGCCGCTCTTGACTTTAAATTGAACCACAAATTCGTTAGTTGAGGCTTGGACATACTACAATAAAGAGAAGGGCAAATTACACTCAAGTACACTGAGGTTTGTCCTAATTACAGATCAGTTCCTCTTATTTCGAAAATTATATATGAACCCCCAAAAAGGGACTGATTTATAATTGAAACAGTGTTTTTAGGGATTTATATATAATTTTCGAAACAAGAGTGACTGATCTGTAATTAGGGCAAATCTCAGGGTACCTGAGTGTAATTTGCCCAAGAGAGAATTTAAAACGACTAAGAAAAACTTAATTTTCAATGTAAACAGTACATAATTAATTGTAAAAAAAATATAAAGATTTTTTATAAAAGTGACCACGTATTAAATTGATCCAGCTTAAAGGCGAATCCAGTATAGCATGCGTTGCTAGCTTTATTTCCCCTTTACTTAATTAGGTGGTAAAACAATATAGTTGACTTGAAAGAAGAAAATAAAAAATAAAGTGACCAAAAAAAAAGAAGAAATGAAATAAAAAAGAAGGTTCGAATAATATATAGGATAATTGAAGAATCCAACGTAGTGGCTGGGTTGGAAGACTGGTCAACACCCAGCACCGCCATGCAGGGACCAGATCATATTGAAGCCAGCAGCCAACCATGAAACTATATAATACAAATGAACATAATATATATTTATTTTGTCTTTTTATTAATATATGATGAGTAAGATCAGATTGTATACGAGCTAGTATTTGATAATTACTCCTATCATCTTTCCAACACCACTTCTCGGCGACCAAATACATCATACATGCATACCACATATTCATCGTGCATATATGATTAAGCAAAAATCTTCATGTTTTTAGCACTTAGGAATGAAATCAGAATTAAGACGAATATATTTCATTCAACCTCACCATCTTGTTAATTATATACCTGCAGGTTGTTAGGATGTCTAGTGTATCAATTAATTTATTCAATCTAAGGGTTAATTCATATAACATTATTATAGAGCTAGAAGGTCCATTTTAAATTCAATTGAATCAAACTTATTCCCGACAGCTAAGACATGCTGATGAGATATTCAAATCAAATGCAGTCTAATTGTTCACAAGTATGTATATCATCAATCATTCTGTGATAATTAGGTAAACAACCTCTTTAATTTAATAGGTATTTATATATATTCTAAGCACGAGGTTTGAACCTAATTAATAGATTAATTAGAGGCCCTTTGAACGTCCTAATTAACATACCGTTATTTTAATTGAAAAGCACTTTTTACAGGGAGTCAAAAGGGTTTTGGCAAAGAGTGAATTATTGTACGCTTAGTCCACACACACACACACACACGTTAGACTAGGTATTTTAGAAAAGTCTTAGTCTAAAAAACCCCCTCAAATAATAAATAACATTAAATCATAAATTAAATTACATTAAAGAACTCTCTCATGTCGGGAGCCTACTCACAATTTGCGTGTTTTGACTTTGTAAATTTGAATCTCTTTTCTCAGCGCATATATAACCAAATCCTCCCAACTTCTTCAATTCAAACCAATCCTCAACACCTTGTTGATCTGCTACAATCACTCTTCGGATCATAATCTTTCAATTTCTTTCAGGCATATCAACAAACGCCTCAGTCTCGAAGATCTATCTATCTATCCTCTTCAATGGCCGCGGAAATCGAAGTTCCCCCGTATTTTCTGTGCCCGATTACTCTGGACATAATGAAAGACCCCGTGACGATCTCATCCGGCATTACCTACGACAGAGAAAGCATCGAGAAATGGATATTTTCCCAGAAAAACAACACTTGCCCCGTCACCAAGCAGATCATCTCCGACGCCGATCATCTCACGCCCAACGTCACTCTCCGCCGCCTCATCCAATCGTGGTGCACTCTCCACGCCGCCGACGGCGTCCAACGCCTCCCCACCCCCAAAGCCCCCGTCAGCAAATTGCAGCTGTTGAAAATCCTCAAAGACGCCAAAAACCCCCAAATGCAGACCAACTGTTTACAGAGACTCAGATCGATCGCTTCTCAGAATCAAACGAATAAAAGATGCATGGAAGCCACCGGCACGGCGGAATTCCTAGCGTCGTTAATCGTCAAAATCACACTCCAATTGCAGCACTCCGACGAATCGGAACATTCATCCGAACCGAGAAAAGCCTGTGAGGACGCCTTGAGCATTCTCTACACTCTCCAATTATCCGAGTCGGGATTAAAGTCACTCACCCTCAACGCCGAGTTCGTCGGGTCGCTGACTCGGTTCATGCAATGCGGCAGCTACGAGTCACGCGCTTACGCCATCATGCTCCTGAAATCAATGCTCGAGGTAGCCGATCCAGCTCCGCTCATCAATCTCAAAACCGAGTTCTTCGTCGAGTTGACTCAGATCCTGAAGGACCAACTCAGTCAGAAGGCCTCAAAAGCAGCACTCAAAGTTCTCACCATTACCTGCCCTTGGGGAAGAAACAGAATCAAAGCAGCCGAATCCGGATCCGTCCCCATCCTAATCGATCTCCTTCTCGATTCTTCAGACAAGAGATCGTGCGAGATGGCGTTAATGGTGCTGGATCTGCTTTGCCAGTGCGCCGAGGGGAGAGCCGAGCTTCTGAAACACGGCGCCGGATTGGCCGTTGTTTCGAAGAAAATCCTTAGGGTTTCACAATTCGCAAGCGAAAGAGCTGTTAGGATTCTGCACTCGATCTCGAAATTCTCGGCGACTCATGCAGTGTTGCTGGAGATGTTGCAGATTGGTGTGGTGGCGAAGCTGTGCTTGGTTCTTCAAGTGGAATGCGGGTCGAGGACGAAGGAGAGGGTTACGGAAATGCTGAGAATGCATGCGAGGGCATGGAAGAACTCGTCGTGTTTGGCTTCAAACTTGTTGGCTTCGTATCCGTCGTCCTGAAAATTTGCTCTCATGATCATCATCAGCAGTAGAACATTAATTAGAAAAAATTGTGAAAAAATACATTTAGTTATGTGTATAGTTTGAATTTGGTTACGGGAATTTAATTGGCGGGGCAAAATTTCTAGTGCCCAAATACGAGAAATTCATTGGAATTCAAGATTTTGGTTACTTTGAGGAAATTGAATTTTGATTAATCTCACATTTGTTTGTGCTTTTCTCATGAGTTTAGTTAATTAAAATTTTATTTTAATTCATTAATTACCAAAGAGATCTGCTCGTGACCAGTAATTAACACTAGTTTTGGCACACTCGTTTAATTTCATGTGCAAATTATAAAAAAAATTTATTTAAAATATATTTAAATTAATTTTTATATTAATATATATTTTATCAATATTCTTAATATAATTATTGAATTAATATAAATATAACATAAATGCATAAAATACAAAAGAAAAGAAAATTAATTGAAATTAGGTGAAAGAAAATAAGATATAAGAAAATGTAAGAGAAGAAAACAGATAAAAGATAAATAAATAGAAAAGAAGAGAGAAAATTGTAAAATAAGAAAATTAAAGGATAAAACATAAATAAATAGAAAAAAAAATAGAACACCAAGAGACTACATTTGCCTCTCGTGCTTAATAATATAATAATATAGATAATTGCCTCGCAAATCGCATTGATAATGAAATACCAACAAATTAAAATATGATTAATAAGTAAATAGTAATCACTTTATACGCACAACAAAATTCCAGCAAATTGATAATGATGCACTTGCGCTTAGCTGTGAATATGTATTCTCTTCGTATATATATTCTCAATATTTAAATTAAGTGGACTATGGGCCTAATTAAATTAAGTCTTATTTAATGCAGACACGAGGTTAGGCATGAATGTAGACCAGTACCTACCAATTCAGACTGCCTTGGATATATTGATGTTCAAATGTTAAAATTAACGTAAACCTAACGGTGTTCAGGGACCTCAATTGAAACAGTATTTTTAGAGATTAATATATAATTTTCAAAATAAGAATGACTGATTTGTAATTATGACAAATATCAGGGAACCTAAATATAATTCGCCCTAATATATATGATTTTTTTTAGAATATAAAGAAACTTCACCAACTTTGGAAATTAAGCCATCAGCAGAATCCAAACTTACAAAATATATGTATATATTTGAATTTGAGTAAGATTTGAGTCTTATATATTTCCCAGGAACTTAGAAAAGTTCTAATCAAATAAATATATACTTAACTTTGAAATAGTCCTTTAGTTGGTTGACCTAGCCAGTTCTAATTTGGCGAATACAAGAAGAAAACTACAGGAGCTGGTAGGGGCGCTCGCCACCCTTATAGTCTTTGATAAAGAAATGAGTCACTTTTTATTTTAATTTTATCAACCTTAAGCCTATAATTTTTTGTCATTTCCAATCTCCAAATTCCAGGTCTGGCCCTTTAATTGCATGAAATAAAATTGAAGTTGTGAGACAAATTTTAGAATCTATACTATTATATATTTGATAACGACGTTTCACTTTTAATTGTACAATTTTGACTTAATAGAATTTTCTCCTTTTTTTGAAATTTTTAATTCAAAAGAAAATTTCCTATTGGTCTATACCGAATACAATTAATATTAATAACCACTATTACCTTAAATTAAATTATATATATGCAATGGAGTAAGATTATCTTTAATTAACTAATTTCTTAAATGATGATGGAAAGAACCACCGACAAGGAAATGATCCTAATTATTTTAAAATATTATTAGTAAAAATTAGGTATTTAATTTCTAATTCCTTAAGTGACGCTGTAAATGGCTATAATAAAGAAAGTATTATAATTATTTTAAATTAATAGCCAAAGATTATGTATTTAATTATCTAATTCCTTAAATAATTCTTGAAAGAGCTACAAATAAAAATTTATGATTATAATTATTTGATAGAAAATTTTTATATATCTAATTGCCTAATTTCTAAGATAATGCTTGAAAAAACAACAAATAAGGAAATGCTTATATTTATTTTAAAATGTTATTAGTCAAAAATTATAATGTATATCTATATCTGTACTAGAATATATAGGAAGTGTGTTTGACCCAAACTAATGCAATTTCGGCTAAATAGTGAATTCTTAAAATTTTGAATTATTTTTAATATTGATAGGGTAGAAATTGGGGCTCCCACATGGCCCGCCCGATGCGCGCCACGTGGCAGCTGACGCGGACAAAGGGACGCCCCCAACTTCGACCCAGAGTCCGCCTCGCCATCGACCCAACCCTTGGAGGAATTTGCCATTCCTGTGTCTCACGCGACTGGGGTCGCGACCCAGACCTCACTCTCGACCGAGAGGGACGATCGAAACCGACCCCTAGCATTCCGTACACACAGCATTAAATGCAGGTTCCCTCCACCACCGCGCGCATTAAATGCGGCCTCCCAAGAACACTCTTACGGTGCTGCGGCATAGATGGTACAGTGCTTTTCCCGTAAAGCACTATTCCGGTCACCATCTCAGCCCACCTTTAACAGACCAAGATCCACACTTCCTGGGAGGTATACTAGCACACAGTCTTGGCCTATATAAGCCTTCTCTTCATAGAGATGGAGGTAAGCTTCTCCAATGCACGCTGAACTCAACATTCACTTGCACTTTCGACCCAGAACTAGTCTCTGACTTGAGCGTCGGAGTACCAAAAAGGGTCCAACCGCACATTTCCCTTTTTGGCCTTTGAGGTCACATTTGTTCATCATTTTTCAGCTAAGGAAAGTATCAGAGTTCTTTCACACAAATTCTTGGGTGATTTGGAGTCCTAATCCACCGTGCATGCACGTAGCCGGATTTTGACACGATCATCTTGGCGCCGTCTGTGGGAATCTTTGAACGGAAGCCATCATACTAAAGCACTAACGCTCTCTTTCCCATTCCTTTCTAACCCACCATAGCACAAACGAGGTACGGAAGAAGCCTACGACGAGAACGGTCAGGAAGTGTTCCCAGACCTAAGCTCACCAATAGGTAATCTTAATGCCCCAGTCCTCAGTGCACCCGCAGCCGACGGCGTGCCCGCATGGTCCTCTCAGAGGCGGATCTCACTGCCTACGAGGAACAATGTCGCGCAGAGGCTCTCGCGGCAGCCAGAGAAAACAGAGAGTCCAACATGCCAGCTCCATCGAGGGGAAGTCCATTGGCGATTACCCCTCAAAATGCGGCATATCCCACGGCGTAAGGCTCGGTGCCGACCATGGCCTATGCTGTCCCACAGCATCCATTGCAGGCTAATATTTGGGGATACCCTCCCTAATTCCTTCAGGGCCAATGCTCTCAAACTATACTCTTGGCCCCCACCTTCGGGAGGCCGCGCCAAGTCCATCTTGGTGCCTAAATCGAGGAGGGCTTCGATGACAACGGAGGCCAACAATAAGGGAAATGCCCTGCCCGACCATGGCAGGAGTTAGAAGAAGAGAGTCCCTCGCAAATCTATAGAAACATGCGAGAGGACGACCGCGGTGCCAGACACGTGGCAGGCACCGCGAGTGAGATAGACAGGGACGCTCCACTCCCAAGGAATGTCTCGATTTTTGACCGCTTGGGTGCTCGGGTCCATCCCGAAGCCTACCTCCGAGCTAATAGGGGGCACTGGGTCGGTCCAACTGACCAAGAAGAACGTCACTACCCTCGTCAAGCGAGGGCCTATAGGAGCGAAAAGGAACCGAGGTCCCCTTTCTGTGATGCTATCATCGACGCCAAACTTGAGGGCAGGGTCCCCACGAATCTCCCCGTCTACAGTGGGAATTCGGACCCTATCAAACATTGTTCCAAGTTTGAGGCACGAGTCAGCCTATACAACCATTCCAAGCTAATATGGGCAAAGATTTTTGAAACAATGCTCAAGGGCCCAGCCCAATACTGGTTCGAGAGGCTCACCCCCACAGCATCCGCGACTACGATGACCTATCGCGGAAGTTTAGAGCCCACTTCTCCTCCATGTCCAAGGTCAAACTCCCCTCCACCTATCTCTATACTATTATCCAGGAGGATGGAGAGAGCTTAAGGCATTTCTTCTCCCGCTTTAACGAAGCGCTGGTCAAAGTCGAGCACCCAGACATTGACGTGCTCACCCAGACCCTGCATGCTGCCATCCGACACACAAAGTGTGCCGATGACATGATCCTCAAAGAACCACAAAACATGGAGGAGGTCATGGTTATCACGCACAAGTACATGCGGCTGGAAAAGGTCAAAGCCAGCAACCAAGCCCAGGCTCGGAGAGACGAGATGAGGAGTAACGAGCAGCCCTACGACCGCCAGCCTCATTTCGACCAACCTCGGTCGGATGCCAATAGGCTCTCCAACCGAATGGAGCAACGTCTGAAAAGGGAGGCACCCTCGGGTAGTGGAACCAAGAAGCCCTACACCTCTTTGGCCTGCCCCATCAAAGAAATTTAAGAAGTCATGTGTCACGGGCTACTTAAAAAGCCCAAACAGCTGAAGGAAATTAGAAAAGCTAAGGAGTCCGGCAAGAGGTTGCCATACCATATGCAGTATGGGCACTGGACCTCCGAATGCATCAAATTACGCGAGGAGATTGAAAGATTGATCCAGGAGGGCCACCTCACCGAGTTCGTCAGAAAGCTGGACGACTGATCCCAGCCAACATTTGAGCGAGGGGACTCCCCACCCACCAAGAAAAAGGTGCAAGCAGCCGCTCGAAAAGACGGCTGCAGAGGACCAGCATAACCTACCCACCAACGAAATTTTCATGATAGCAGGTGGTCCGACCGGCGGAAACACCAAGATAGCCCGCAAGCGATCAAGGAGAGAGGTCGATCGAGGGCTCTATGGCCCCAGGGAGGTGATGCACATCGAGCCAGACAAAGAGTGGATGGAGCAAGAAATCTCTTTTAGTGATAGGGATTTTATACCAGTGATGCCACGGGACGGTACTATGCCGAGTTATCCGCTGGTAGTCACGCTCGATGTAGCGAATTGTGCCATTCACAAAACCCTTGTTGATAGTGAAGCCTCGACAAACATTATCTTTTACTCTACGTTGCAGAAAATAAATCTGCATGATAAACTTGATTATGAACCCATCTAAATGCCCCTAACGGGATTCGACGGATCCGAAGTTTACTCCAAGGGATGACTCAAGCTCGTTACCTCCATGGGGACGTTACCTAAAAGAGCGACCCAGCTGATCGAGTTCTTATTGGTCGAATGCACTTCTGCTTACAACATCATAGTGGGGCGCCCTGCCCTCATTGCGTATAGGGCCATCTTTTCGACCTACCACTAGACCATCAAATTCCCAACACCACACGGTATTAGGGAGCTGAGATGCAACATCCCCGAATCCTGGGAGTGCTACTCCATTTCTATGGAGAAAGTGAAACTCCCCAATAAGAAAATCGTCCCACTCCTACACGTAGATAACTTCATCGACACTGAGCTGGCCGACCCAGATGATCCTACTGCAGAAATATGTTCCAAGCAGATGAGCTCTACCATTTCCAGGAAAAAGAGGAAGATGGACGATGGGAAAATCGCCGCAGCCGGAGCCATTGTGCCCGTACACTTGGTTCCCGGCGACGACGAGAAGACCACCAACATCAGGGCCAAAGATTTAATTAATTTTTTTCACATATTCGTTTATGGTTAGAGGCTTAATAACTAACTATAGCTAAGATTTAAATTCATGATCAAGCGTAAAGATCGATTGAGATTGTGCCGATAAGGTTTGGTTTTCTAATGTATGTTGCTTGTAAACTGAGTATCTAGTGAATAACTTGAATGAGAAATTTTTGCTCAACTACGTAATGCGAAAGCAGTAAAAAAATCGTGATAAAAAAAGTATTTTAAAAAATACTGTATTTTTTAAAATATGCATAGAAAACTCTAAAATGAGTGATAGTGTCGGAAACGGTAAGGATGGAATCAACACCAATTCATTCTCTGTTTGTGTTGTGAAGGGAAGACCATCATAGGCAATGGGCCTCAGGAATTGGGTTCCCAAAGAGCATGGATTCTACCAGCTAGGGTAACACCTTAGTGAGGAAAGTGAAGCTG
>JBBMKE010000010.1:20947527-20972661 GCA_037834125.1 Lippia alba | reverse complement strand
AAAAGATAATTAGTTTTTTTTTATGTTAGGGTATATATATATATATATATATATATATACGGAGCAAGGACAATAATTGAAGATAACATACAGTAGAATAGTGCCATTTATATTAAAGGGAGTAAATATATTAATAAAGGCGAACACCTTATCCAAGTATATTTGGATTTAGTACATATAATTGAACATCAAACAGCCGGCTTAGCTTTCAGGTAAATTACTCCAACAATGGAACCTCAAATTCCATACCCACATACATAGATACAAACAAGATTCATAATTAAACATAAAATATCACTTTCTGCATTAATTTTCAGAATATCAATAACTACTAGATCATATTCATACGTAAACCTATCAATATACATATATATATTTGTAGTTCACAATTATCAGAGTTCCAGATAATCACAGTATCCACTGTAGCATATGTGCACGAAAGATCAAGAATCCTTTCCTTTTTCCGTACGTTTTATGTGGAAAATTAAGGATAAGGGTTTAAGAGAGTGAAGAAAACGTACCAATTACCTTCGGCAGCCGCCTTAACAAGGAAAACAATCACCAAAAGTGTCGGTACAATATCGAACAGCAGCCAGAGAGAGAGAGGAGGGAGAGAGACTAAGAAGGCGTATATGTATTAGTATAGAACGAGAACTCCACAAGAAGGACCAATAAAATATATCTTTCATGGAACTAATTAATTACCTTAATTTGATTTCTGTTAATGCTAATTATTTTGTACTCTCTCTCAACCCTTTTTCTTTTTTTTTATTTTATATTATAGAAGTTTCAGTGCTAGTTATGAAGAATTTGTTGCTTTCTTTCTCATTCCTCAGTTACTTTATTTAAAATGGAATGGAGATGGTGGACTGGGGAGTGGAGACAGATTCTCAAGAAACAAAATGACTCTATTGAAAATAAAAACCTATAAAGGGGACAAATCTGGCAAAGGAGACAATTATTTTAGTAATTTACATAGTAAATGTCTTCGTCCACGTCCTGCAAATGGGGCCTATAGTATGGTATATAGTTTGTTCTAATCCAAGTTGCTTTTAAAAAATTAAATTTCATTGATATAGTTTGTGTTTATTCTATAGTTTGGTTTGCAATATGAAGTGTTAGTTAGATTGTAGTTGTCGTGGAACAATGCTTCTTTTAAAAAGGAAGAAGCTTTATATATATCGGAGCGAGTAGAAGCCAACGAATAGATGCCAAAATTAAATACCCTCAAACTCAACATCTTTAATTATTTGTTGGAAAGAAAAATTAAATTATTTTTTATTTTGGAGTGATAATTAGCAGAGGTAAATTAGTTAAATGATTGTTAAAAATGGTTTAATTTAGAGAAATAGATAGTGGAAAAAGGAAAGGACAAATAAAAGTGGGATCTACTGCCGTGAGATAGATTGGTCCCCCTTTTTGTGGGATTGCCTACCCTATCCATCTTACCTTACTACCTTTGGATTCTCTCATTAGTGATAATAATAAAAATTAGGGAAAGTTGTAGATAATTATATCTTAGGTAATTTTAGTAATATTAAGGTTCCAAAATATTTTATTTTTGTGCAAAAATATTCATAAAGAAATTCCAATACCACTCTCTAATTGCCTTGCTGGATAGATGTTTTTATACCAAAAATAAAATATGTATCAGGTACTCGAATGTAATTAGCAATATATATCAGACAGTTATTTCTAAATCGAGTGGTAGTATTCGTAATATTCATAAAATTCACATTATTTAAGAATAATGTACTAGCCACTTATGATGTTAATCACTCCATCATTCTCCAGCACCCAAGATTATTTAAATTAAGAATGACACCAAGCATGCTAGAATATTAATCAATTTGAGGTCAAAATGTTCTCCCTTTCTGATCTGTAGCTTTATTAAACTAATTTACTTATTATGAACATTTTTTCTATTTATTTCTTGGTAAATTTCCCTGTGGCAAGAGCTCCTCCGCAAGTCTCGCTTGGTTTGAGACTTTGAGTAATTACAGTTAACAATTCGATTAATACAGTCAGATAAATTTAATTAATCCGCCAACACATATCAGCATTCAGCACCAATTAATAATTATTGCATAAGGCTGTTGATAACACTCTCGTCCACATGTTTTATGTTATGTCACTTGGTTTGAGACTTTATTATACTGCCGCAATGTTTTATGCTATGTTGTACGAATTATGAATATAACGATGTTGATAAGAATACGATAATATAATTTTATTTTATTTTTCATGTAAAAAATATTTGTACATTAAAAATTTTGTAATTATAGCCGTCAATATTCATGTGCGCCGAAGTAGGTACCTATTTATATATAAAACATGTTATGCGAGTGGTACCTAATCAATATTAGTTAGGGTTTTTGATAGTCACTGTCATCATTCATCGTGGTAGGATTTAAGGATCCTCCCATTTTGGGGACGCAATTGCTTCAAGGTATCTTTTTTATATTTCATTAATCGTATGTTCAATTCTAATCCAACTACTTAATTATATAACTCCCTCTATCCCAAATTATTATGTACAAAAGTTTTCGAATATTATAACTCTAATTAAATTAATATATTATCGAATCACTCAACTTATTTGAAAGTGATTAACACCTATCTAGGCAAACATACATATACGCAAATGTGAACACAATTTTTCAATTTTGGCGAATTACAAAGAGGTCCTTTGAGGTATGGCATAATTACACATCAGTCCCTCTTATTTTGAAAATTACATACATACCCCTAAAACACTGTTTCAATTACATATTAACCTTCGATTCTAGACTGATTTGTAATTGAAATAGTATTTTTAGGGGTCTGTATGTAATTTTCGAAACAAGAGGAACTGATTTGTAATTAGATCATAGTTCAGGGGACCGAAATGTAATTGCCCCTTTTTCAATAAGTAGTGGGAAATATGTAAAGTGGAATTTCCTTCCGGGAGAGGAAAAATAAAAGAAAATCAAAGTCGTTTTCGTAGGTGCAACACTTTAACTAAGTTAAACTTAGCTATCATCTTTTTGTCCAAATTTCCAGAGGGGGTCATCCATATCCAGATCCAAGTTCACAACTCAACATATGCACTTCTTTGCCTTTGTGTGCGCGACTGTGTATGTCTTTTATTTATTTATTTATTTATTTATTTATTTATTTATTTTTCCTACCTGAACTTTTAGTAAAGTGGTGTCATATTTTTCTTTTTCTATTTTATTTTGGGGGTGGGCGTGGGGGTGGGTAGGGGTGGTTTTGTGAATGGTAGGGCCAAAATGGCCTCTCGCTCTAAGCAAAGTGAGGTCTTTGTCACTCGGAAAATTTCATTTTATTTAAATTTTGGCCTTTTGAGTTTGAGATTTGAGCCCTTTTTGGAGGAGTTTGTGCGCCTCATTTAGTCCTTTTTATAAAAAAAAAAAAAAAGAGACTAAATGAGTCTTTTTGGCTGCTGTTTATGTTGAATATGCAAAAGTGATCACCACTATATGGGCCACCAGTGCATGACACGTGTTGAGAGCTTCAAGTGGATATGTCATAAATATAATAATACTAAAGAAACAATTTTGTTATTTATCGAAATGGATCAAGTCACCTAAGCTTAGTTAATTATTTTGGCGGAATTGGTCGAATGAAACATAACACAATTCAGTTTTGATAAGTGCGTAAGTTTGAACGTTCTTATTTTCATAAAATGAAATACGATGTAACTTTTGTAATGTTATTTGAATTAAAAAATATTAATCATCTTAGATTAGAGCGTTAAGTTTAATTATTTTTTTTAAAGAAAAAAAGAGTAAGCCAACTTTCCCTTTAAACTTGGCTTAGCTCAGGCTATAGCAAACTCCACTAACGAACTATATAGTATGATGTGTGGGTGTGAAGAGAAGTCCAAAATCGAAATTGAATTACATATCTAATTAATGCCAGCATCATACATGATAGATATCCCAATACTCAAGAAAATTGAATATTTAAATTCCCTTTGATATTCTTATTTCTTTTTAGTGAGTTAGTGGTGATAAAAATCTTGGTGTGGTTATTAATATTCTAATGCAATAATTAGAATTGGGATGTCTAACACTTGCTTAAGATCGGATTCCTTTTGCAGTCATGGAGGGACCAACTACTAAGTGCCTACTTACTTTTTCTTAAAAATCTGTAACTTTTCTTTCTTCTTCTCAGTCTCACCACTCTACACAAATAATCCATTAACTTGTACCCACATTATTATATTCAGTAGGTTGAGCAACACTCCCATTATTAACCGGTAAAGACCGATCGGCTCTAAGATAGAACATCCATCATCAATAACAGTAATTAATTATCTTATTAAATTATAGGCACCTCAAAACATGACTTAGCTATAAGTCAAAAGAATCATATAAATTATGTAGTCCCCATATTTTTTGTAATGTGATAAATAAAATAATATCATTATTTTCTCGTATCATAAATTTTATCAAACATTTATCATGCCAAAGTCATAAAAATTTGTGTAAGAAAAATTTATCTGGCCTGCTGTCAAAAATAAATTTTTTATTTTACGATTTTCCCTTTTCTTAAACTGCGTTCAACAAGGCCGTCTTTAGTAAACTTATACTAGCAAAAACAGACAGCCACTAAATGCCACTTTTATAGCTGTGATCCATTTAAGCGTAATAGTAATTTAATTGCTTAGTTAATTAATTAATCACTTAAGATAAGAATATTCCTGTTAAAGAAGGCGGCCAATAACTTACTCTCCAAGGCCTGATTATGAATTAATGAAAGTCCGGGAATAAATCATTTATATTTCAGTGCGTCGTAACGATGTCAACAAAGAATAGAAAAGGTGAAAATTATTATCTTCTTTTTAGCCACTACAAAACAATTGTATACAGAAATCAGATAAAATTGATTCTCATCTATCATGTGTCCGTACATTATGATAAACATGATCACAGAAATTAAAGAAGATTTAGGTAGGTAGGTATTAAATAAAGCTATTAAATTAAATATCTAATATTCGACGGAAACAAAAGTCTATTCCACCATAACTTCCCTCGTACGATTTATTAGGACACTGTCAAGATTTAACATCTAATATGACACATCGGCGCTACTTGGATTGGTCAATTAGTGTGAAAAACAAATTTTCATAAGTGGAGCTTTTTCAATAGAAAAATTAGGTCAAGGTTTCATTAACATTATGTTAATCCTTAAAATTGTAAAGTTAAAACTATTGAAGCTTCATAAGGCGAATAGTTACTCTAATCTTTCACATTAAATTCCTTTTAAATAATTATTGATCCACATTATGAACTTAAATGAGTTTTAAGAATGGCATGGTTGTGGGCACACACTGCATTTCTAATTTTTTGGTAGAAGAAAATATGCATGAAATGTTACAATCCAATAAAACTAATTCATTGAAAAGGAAATTGCAAAACTACAAGGAAATGAGATGAGAAGTTACCTAAGGACTCAAAGATGTAGGGATGTAGTACTAAATAACACAAGTTTGATATCAAGTTTACCATTGTATCCTACTTCAACCATTGGCAGTGGACTTGTAGTGGAATTCATCAATTGTTGAATAAATTAAACCTTCCAATTCAAGAGACTCAATAGCTTCCCTGTCAAATGCAGCAGAAAAACAAAGAATGAATGCATTGCCCAAGAGAGTAAAAGAGTGAAAGTTTGTGGTTTGTCAAGAAAGAGGTTTACGAGATCTTATGATCGGGAATATTTAGTTGTTGAGCAAGTTCATTTCGGTGGACTCCTTTTTCTCGCGTACTGCAACAATTAAAGAGCTTCAGTAAGGTCTAATGCTCAATCATGTTTACAATAGAATGACCGTTTCATTCCCATTCCAGATACAGGAAGATTATTTATCCCTTCAGAAGTTTATAAAGGAGTAATGCTAATTTAATGCCGTAATATGTTTCTGATCCTACTAAACCATCAGTCCATTGTATGCTTGAGCGGTTGAGCCAGAACATATACTGATAAGATTCAGTAAAGACAGAAGGGAAAAGAAAAGGCATATGCAGCTAATAGTGTTAGTATAACTTACATGCACCCAGGCTGCTGCAAATAGTTTAAGACAACTTTATCGAAGCCCCTGACTCCATCCACGTTATATTGCACAGAGAACTGAAAAAACACGAAATAAATCAAATCAGCTATAAATATGACTAGGAAGGATAAGAACTTCAAGTTTATTGCAGAATGTCAGTTTGCACTTACATTTGACGGGGTGGGTTGGTATCCCTTTGAAGGGGTGTTAACAGCTGAATTTGGTATATGACCTGGAACTTGGGTGGCATCCTGCGTCTTCTACATAGAGGAGAACAGATGAAAGCCTTAATATAAACCCGAAATGATGATTAATCATTTTCTACACATAATACAGCAATTCTAATCAGTTTATATGTCATACCCTTAGTCTGGTATTGTGGCAGTGGACATAGATACAATCAGCAAAGTGGTTTGCAATCTCGTTATAATCTGTGACAGGCCTGATTTTAACAGCACATTTAATTAAACTTCTTATGCAGAGAGGAATCCCAAAGATGTGTACGAACAGATAAAAACAAACTCATGCATAAAATGTGTGCAGTGACTAGATTAACATGATAAGCCACTTGAGAATGAATGATGTGTCTTTTCCGCATGAATTGGGTAACAAACATAAGAAAGTTCTTATGAACAAATTGAGCAAATCCATACCTAACAGAGTACACCATCAACTGTTTTTTGCCTTGAAATCCCTTCAAATGTCCATGGACCTTAACATACATGCCATTTCTAATCAAGCAGTACATGAAACCAAGTTAAAACCAGTATGGCAGAACTTAAATCATAACAGATGGTCAAATGCATCTGAGAAGAGTATTACATTAGTAGCTCGATTTCCTTAGTATCAATAGCTTCATTTACCCTGGAATTCAGATAAAGGCAATAATAAGTCATACTCAAACCAAAGCTACCAAAATGTAAATTTCATCAAGCAATTACATTCACAAATTTTTTGAAAAAATGAAAAAATACACAGACAACATACCATCTATGGCAATCAATGCGGCCAGTTCCATCATCAAGCACAAATGAAACATCAGTCACTCTTTCAGTTTTATCGTGCAGCATCCCCACCAATTTCACCTAAACATAGCTCAAAATTCAAAACTGCAGCAACCAAAAATAACCAACACGAGAATAGCCATCAATTGTATTATCTATTCCAAAAGAATTACCCACATTGTTCACATCAACACCGTCAATTAGAAAGTTTGCTTTGTCATCACTCGCTTGAAAAGCTTCACTGATTTGCTTCACGGTCAGTGGAAGTAAGGCCTGTGCATCACGACTCTGCGTACAAACCCCAGATAAAACCCAACGAGATTATCCCTCATATCAAAACCGAAATAGATTGTTAAAAGCAAAAAGGTATCCAAAGTGTGTTTTCGTTGGCATAGTTCTAGCGAATCGGAATTTTGCGATGCAAATAAAATTAGAAACCCCAGTACCAAAATCGCAGTTTAGGGTTTATCGAATAAGCAAGAAAACAACCAAATTAGGATGCTGTGAAACTCCAAAATGACCGAGAGAAGAAGAAAACTATGTTCCGTGTGCGCACCTTGGCCGGAGATAATGCAGGATCGGCGGTTTGTGTAGCCTGAGAAGGCATAAAGCCGCCACCGGAGAAGGCGGCGTTGCCGTCGAATTGACTGTTCCCATACATCTTTTCTCAATCGGATTGTAATTTTAGGTAAGCTGATGTGATTTTGAAGTCGAGTGTGAGGAATGAAATAGGGATTTGGATTTTGGGCGAGAGACTGTATTGGTTCCCGCCATTTTGATTTCTTCTTCTGAATTTATTCCCTTGGTTGGATTTCCAGGTGCTTAGTAAGGCCGTGTTTGGTTTGCAAATTGAACTCCATCTTTCCCTTTTTGTTTTCCTTTTTTTGCCCTTTTTGTTTGAGAAGATTTGAAATTCACCTAGAAAATACATCTCATTTTTTATTGAATGAAAATGAATCATTAAAATTGTTTTACTTAAAATTATTGACCCCTACTTAAGTGTACTCAATATAAAGTTATTCAGAATGTGTACAAACTATTAATATGATTCATTAGTCCCTTCGTAGTGCCAAATTTTTTAAAATAAATATTGATAGTAAAGTATTTAACGATCAAAGTGAGATTGGATATGATGGGAAAATTCTTGCATGCACCGGGTGTGGACCCCGGTGCATGCACCCACCATTATTTTAATGGTTTTTTTTTTTTTTGAATTTTTTTTTTGGTTTTTTATTCAATTTATTTGGAATAAGAAAATGATGGGTGCATGCATTGGGGTCCACAACCGGTGCATTCAAGAATTTCCCGATATGATGTTGTTGTAAGAGATATTTTTGGTTCGTGTATGGGGTGAATGTCCTATGGCTAAGGTGGTTTTGCTCCTAAAGTTGCTGAGACTATATGCAGTTTTAGAGGTCGTTAAACTTTACGTATGTCAAAATTGGTTTAAAATTGTAATCAAAGGTGATTGATAGAATTTGATTAATAAAATTATATGTGATAATGTAGACTATTTTGAAACAAATAATTTGCAAGATACCAATAAAATCATCTCATGTATTTTAGATACCTCTTGATCACGTATTAAAAACAAGTGAATGGCGGTTTTGCTCATATATTAACTAGGAGAGCAATTGTTTTACTTAATGGGAGAATTAATATTTCATCTTTAGGGGGAATTAATATTTCATCTTTTGTTGTTTCTGTTCTTGTTTTTAACTTGTTATAGGCTGTTTTGTTGTTGTTTTGGGTTTTGGTTTCGCTAAGCCTTTGTCTCGTGGGATTTTAGTCTAAGAATTAGTTTACTTTGCAAGTAAACTCTGGTTACCATTTGGTAACACCCAGTTAAAAGTGTTTACTTGGTTTGGAAAAAAACGGGCCCCTAATTGTGTCAGTGGTCAAGAGTACCTTAGCTAACAACTCCCAAATTGAGTTGTTAGCTAAGCCATCTGCAGTGGTTTGGGGTAAATATCGTATTTGGCCCTCATTCCTTGAAATTTGTGCTGAAACTCTGGATGCATTTTCACATTCCCGCTGTAATTTACTGTTGATGAAGAAATACCTCCCAAATTTGGGAATGAGTGGCGCCAATCCGAAATTTTTTGCAAGAAACTTGTGCCGCCAATATTTGGGATCTAAATTTCTATATAACTCCTCCATGATTCTCCATAACTCCATATCCGAGGTTATTCAGGTTAGTGAAAGCTTTGTTCGTGGGTCTATATACAATATTTATGTCGATGTATATGAAATTTTTGCTCAATTTTTTGGAATTGAACTGAACTTTTCCTTTTTCTGTGTTAGGTATTGGAGCGATCTTGGATTAGGGTAATCGAAGAGGGATTTGCTCGCCACTTATGTCAGGTAAGTACTGTAATGTTCCTGGTTTCAATTAATTTTTTTGGAGGGATTAGGGAATGGATTGATTACTCTATGTAGCTGGTTTATGTGAAGCATATTTGTTCTTTGATTCTTTCACATTGGTGTTGGCAAGGCTGATATTTTCTGACTTTCGTAATTTTCATTGTTAATTTATCTCATTTGTTGCTGATTGTATGTTTTTTTTGTGCGTGACCTTGTGTAGTTTGTTGAAATTGTACTAAAATCCATGGAACCTTTGCAATCTTTAGCTGTGTTAGAGATGTTAAGGTTGTATTTAATGGGAATGATGGTGGACAGTGCTGTGATATCATCCATACTCCAAAAAAAACGTCGTAGGGTAGATGATGAGTTAGGTTCTTATTCACATACACAAAGGATCCCTGCCCAAGTTGATCATATGGCTAGATTGACAGGAGGCACTGAATCTGACTGTGTTCATAATCTGAGAATGGGGCGCAATGCTTTTGGTCGGTTGTGTACTATACTTAAACAATTAGGAGACCTAACTGATACTAGAGGTGTCACAGTGGAAGAACAGATTTGTTTGTTCCTTTCGGTGATCTCACACCATAAAAAGAACCGGACAGTGTTGTTCGATTTTGTTCGGTCAGGTAGAACAGTGTCAATTCACTTCCACTCGGTTCTCAAATCTATTTTGAAGTTGCACTCCATTTTCACTGTCAAACCAGAGCCTGTGCAAGCCAATAGCACAGACTCAACTTGGAAGTGGTTTAAGGTATATAGTTCATCTTTATTAACAGAATCAAATTTTGTATAGCTTCAATAATAAGTATTTTTTTTTTAAAAAAATTATGTTAATAAATGTTCGGAGTTAATGTAGGGTTGTCTAGGTGCGTTAGACGGCACACTAATTGATGTTACAATCTGCGATGAGGAGAAAGCTAAATATCGTTCTCGTAAAGGAAAAATTCATGTAAATGTTCTTGGTGTTTGTGATCAAAAATGCAACTTTGTTTATGTTCTTACCGGTTGGGAGGGGTCTGCGGCCGATGGTCGTGTCTTACGTGATGCCTTAGAATGCCCCAACGGCTTTAAAGTACCACGAGGTTAGCAAACATATTAAATGAAATTATAAACATATTAACGCCCCAATGTTTTACTTAAAAGAATCTGACATCAACCATGTTGTGAACATTTCAATGCTTTAATAGGTCATTACTATTTATGTGATGCTGGATACACTAATGGAGAGGGTTTCTTGTCACCTTATCGAGGTGTGAGATATCATCTCCAAGAATGGGGATCCCGAGTACCACAGAATCAAAAAGAGCTGTTCAATTTAAGACATTCAACTGCCAGGAATGTAGTGGAGCGTTCGTTTGGAATTCTGAAAAAAAGATGGGCCATCCTTAGGAGTGCTAGCTTTTATCGAATTCGTACACAAAATGAGATTATTATAGCCTGTTGCCTCCTTCATAATTTCATACGTGGCGAAATGGAGATAGACCCTGTTGAACTTGAATTGACTGATGAGGACATGGAACATGACTCTAGTGATCCGACGATTGGTTACATTCCACACATTGAGACATCTCCGGCGTGGACTCAATTCCGAGATGATTTAGCTTTATCCATGTGGAATAATTATAGGCATAGGCACTGATCAAAATGTTACAATCTCATATATTGCCAACTTTATTCCATCCCAGACTTTGTGAATGTTGTTGTTTGTTATTGTGTAAATTAACCATGCTTATCTGATCATGTTGTGAACCAAATAATGAAAGTTTACATTTTGTTAAGGCAGACTTGTTGGGCATGAATATCATATGTAAACATTAATGTTATGAATGCTGAAGTTTAATAAACAGTGAAGTTGTATCTCCAATTTTCATTATATTGGTCTTTGCAATAAGTTGCGCATCATATGTTCTTAGTGCTGATGGTCATGCCAAAATTGCATTGCATCTCTAATACGTTAGTTGTAATTGGTTTGTATGTAAACAGGTTTCATGGATTACAGTGGGTCAGGTTCACCTCAATTCTCCACTTTTGGCAGTCAAGGTACACCCAACATGACAAGCAAGAAACCTGGCTGTCGTCGTTCGTGGAGCTTGCTTGAGGAGCGTCTACTTATCAGTGCATTTCAAGACATCATAACATGTGGGTGGAAAACACCTAATGGTTTTCGAACTGGTTTCATTCCACAGTTGGAGGCTAGAATGAGGCAAGCTCTTCCACATACGGACTTGCGTGGGGATCCCCATATCATGTCCAAATATGGGAGTTGGAAAAAAACTTATCGTGAGGTCTTCACCGTGCTCTCAAAGTCTGGTATGGGATGGAATTCAACCACGAAAACTGTGCAGGCCACCCCCGAGCATTGGACTTGTCTTGAACAGGTATATTTACCAAATTCCCACATTATAAATACATGCACAAGCTGTAATAATTTTAGCATCAGTGTGTTTGAAATTATTCTATTTATTACTGCAGACTACGCCACATTTATCTTACATCCGTGAGAAGCCATTTCCATTCTACGAAGTTTGGGTAGAAATGTATGGGAAGGACACAGCTACTGGTAACAATGCATTTGATTTCCTCGGAGCTGCTAATCATGTGCCTCTCACACAATTAAACGAGCACGTCGATGACAATGCTAATGGTTCCCCACCAGCTATGCAAACTGATCAAATAGGGGCATCTCATTCCGGCACTCGTTCAATAGCTCAAGAAGTTGATATGTCTAAAGGAAAGCGTAAGCGTGCGGATGGAGCCGAAGATCTAGTGGAAATTATGTCTGCTCACTGGAAGAATGCCACTGATGCAATCGTTGAAGTTGCAAATGCCCTAAAAACTGAAGTGATTGCAACTCAAAACAGGAAGAAGTTGTGCGAGGCTATTCGTGATATGCCAATAACTCTGACCCGTGCGCAGCGCGTTCGTGCAACAAGTGTTCTTGCAAAGCAGAAAGATCAGATGGACATATTCTTTGAGTACTCCGACGAGGAAAGGTGCGACTTGGTCTATCTTGCACTAGATAATCAGCTTGTCTGAAGGGTTGCTTCTAGGTATGCTCTGTGATGTGGTATTCGACAAGTACTTTTGCACTGCTACTTTCTTAAAATTATGAAGGTTTATTAATATTAGTGTGTTTGATTAGTTGTTGACTAGGTGCCACTTTTTTGTATTTTGTCTAGGCTGCTAGTCTTTTTTGTTGTAGTGGGTTGATAATGGTCAGTAATATGTTGAACCCCCACTAATGTGGTATTTGAACAAGTTAGATTTTGCAATTTGGATTATGTATTAATGCAAAGCCACATTATGTACAATTACTTATTTGCTACAAGTTTTCT
Organism: Lippia alba; assembly: GCA_037834125.1. Lineage (NCBI taxonomy): Eukaryota > Viridiplantae > Streptophyta > Magnoliopsida > Lamiales > Verbenaceae > Lippia > Lippia alba. The sequence goes on along the minus strand of JBBMKE010000010.1, from coordinate 20,959,900 downwards.
GTTTTTACATTCTCAAGCTTAGTAATTGGACCATCCTAATTGCAACATCAATAATCCATTACAAAAGTACACAGACATGGATTATATTAAGTTTAGCGCACCGTTAGTCAGATGAATATTCAACATACAAAAAAAACAAAAAAAAGGGGGGCAATTATGTCATTTCTCAACATTTCCATTGGGCTTACCAGTCCAAGTAAACAACATCACCATTAACCAATTGATAAAAACATCCCAAGTAAATGATGGGTTGTTTATATAAATGATAAACCATCCATTGATAAGCAAACTTCAATGGTTTGCAAAATTCTCAAATAAACTAATTCTAAAGAACTAAATTGAATTTGTTAAAATTTGAACAATCGACATCATTGAATGTACATGGAGCCCAATTGGGCAACGAGGCCTTCCTCCAAACTCCCAAGTTGTTTCCTATTGCCCAAAAACGTGGGCCACAACCAGATTCATGAAACTATACTGGATCAGGAAAGACGGGGGAATTTAGTGGGAGTCAGGGTGTGCAGGGGAGCTCCGCGAGTTTCTCATCTTCTGTTCGCGGATGACACTATGATTTGTGGCAGGGCTTCTAAGATGAACATGGAGTGTGTAAGGGAGGTTTTGGATAGATATAGTCGGGTTTCGGGTCAGATCATTAATGGGGATAAGTCGTCTATAGTCTTCAGTTCTAATGTGCATATGGTGATGCAATTGGAACTGGCTCAGGTGATGGGAGTTAGGAGGGTGGATAAGGTGGATTTGTACTTGGGGATGCCGTCGGTTGTGGGGAGATCGAAGCGAGAGGTGTTCTCGGATATCCTTAATCGTATAAAGCGCCGTATTCAAGGTTTTTCGGAGCAATTCTTATCGAAAGCGGGAAAGAAAATCCTGATTAAAGCAGTCTTACAAGCTATCCCAGCTTATTTGATGAATTGTTTCCGTATTCCGGATGGTCTTATACACGAAATTGAATCGGCTATCTCTCAATTTTGGTGGGGTGATGGTAAGAAGAATAAGATGCATTGGCTCTCTTGGCAGAAAGTATGTTGCAGCAAGGACCGAGGGGGTATGGGATTTAGGCGATTTAAATTTTTCAACCTAGCAATGCTGGCTAAGCAGCTCTGGCGGTTTATTCGCAGCCCGAAAAGTCTAGCGGCTCGGATTTTTAAAGCTAAATATTTTCCTAATTGTGAGCTTTGGGATGCTCCGTTGGGAAGAAGCCCTTCTTTTGCGTGGCGGAGCTTATGGGAAGCTAGATATTTGGTGGCACGGGGTACAAGATGGCGAATTGGGACGGGTGAAAAGGTTCATATCACTCGGGACCGTTGGCTTCCGTCGGGGCCGGCTTTTAGGCCTAAGTTTCGCGATGGAGTTATTCACCGTCCAGAGTTTGTGGCGGAACTTCTCAACCCAGGAGTGCAAAGCTGGAATGTGGAGATGATTAGAGAGCTTTTTGAGGCAGAGGATGCAAAAAGTGTATTGAGTATCCCTCTGGGAACATTCAGGAGACCTGACCAACTAATCTGGCACTATAATAGCAATGGTAATTTCACTGTGAAGAGCGCGTATAGGCTAGCTGTAGATATCGCGGAGGGCGGTCTGGATATTTCGGCAAACTCGGATAAGTACGGGATTTGGAAGAAGGTGTGGAGTTTGAAGATTCAACCGAAGGTGGGAAATTTTCTGTGGCGTTGCTTGAAGGAGATCCTTCCGGTAGGGGCCCTATTACGGCATCGACACCTGACGGATGACAGTTCTTGTATTCATTGTGGGGAGAGTGTGGAGACGCTAAAGCACGCCTTATTCTCGTGCCCTTTTGCCCGGCAAATCTGGGCGCTGTCTCACTTACCTCAAAGAGCCTTCACGATTGGAGAGGGGGACATCAAAGATGAGCTGCTGCTAGTGTTCAACGTGCTGGATAGGGAGGAGAGTAGGAAGTTTGCTTCGATAATTTGGGCGATATGGGGCTGCCGGAATAGGAAGAGGATGGAGCAGATCGAAACGCAGCCTCACGAAGTGATTTCTTTTGCCATTCAAGCTATTCCGGACGGCATCAATATAGAGGAGGAAGCTTCAGGAGTCGTGGGTCCGGTGGAACAACTGAAATGGAGTAAACCGGAGACAGGATGGGTTAAGATTAACTTTGATGGTGCGACATTTTCCGAACAACAAGCTATTGGCATCGGTGTGATTGCTAGAAACCCTGAGGGTGAGGTTATTGGTTGGGAGACTGATAGACGCGGTTTTACTTGGGACCCGGGTGTGGCGGAAGCAATGGCAGCCAGATCGGCTGCAACGATGGCTCGAGATTTTGGTTGGCGAAGAGTAATCTTAGAAGGCGATTGCTTGAATATCATTGAGCAACTTCGGCGTAATGAAGGTGGTCTCTCTTCCATCGGGTGTGTTTTGGAAGACGTTTTGCACTTATGCAATGCGTTAGAGGATGTTCGGTTCAGTTTTGTTCGTCGTGGCGCTAATAGAGTAGCCCACACTTTAGCTAGAAATGCGGCTTCGGCCTGCGTTGGCTCTGTTGATTTCCCTTCTTTTGTTTCGTCCTTTGTTTTTGAGGATTTGACTTGATTGGCTGCTGTGGCCTATCCTCAAAAAAAAAAAAAGTCTATTATAAATCAAAATTTGTAACTTTTTGTTCAAAATTAATGAAAAAGAATTTTATGGACCAATTTTGGCAAAAAAATTACAAATTTTGATCCATAAGTACTGAGTCACTAAATTATTCAGTAAAATCAAAATGAACCTCTTTCATAGGACCAAATATAAGATTTATCATATTTCCAAAGATTTAAATAGAGTAAATTCGACCAAATTTCAATAAATTATTTAACATTAGATCATATACTTGTCATTAAATTAACACTTTTCTTAAAAATTTTGTAAATTATCTTATAAGTATAAAAACACGAAATTTTTTATTACATCAATTTGACGGAGTTTAATCGATTTGCATACGAGATTACGACATATTTATGGAAATCATAGAGTATGTGGGGGGCGAAATTAATACTTGGCTAGCACCAAATCAAAATATATTGTGCGAACATTTAAAACACTAGACCTATATATCTCTATACATATCTAACTTCGAAAATTAAATATCAATTTGAAGATGTCTAATATAGCTAGGGCTCTAAATGGATATTCAAAAATTCGATATTCGTCCGCATTTGAATTCGTTTAGAGAGAATATTATTCGAATTTGCTTAAAGAGGATATTATCTATATCCGATTATGGACATCCGAATAATAAATGGATGAGAATATGGTAATCACACATCCGATCCGTTTGCATATTCGTTAATACATCCGTTATCCGATTTATCTGTGATCCGTATCCGATATATAACAGATTATATTAAAAATATATATGAATATATAGGTTTTTTTCTTAATATACATACACATATGTTTGTATACATGTATATTATATTATATTATTATGTTTCTCTATTTGATAAAATAATATAAGTTATATATAGTATATTATTGATTAAATTATTATATTTCAAATTACCTATATAAAAAAATTTATAATCAATCATACTACATCTCTATATTCATTAAGGAAAAATGAAAAAGATATATATAGTGAGAGACATAGTTATTATTTCTCCCTCTATCTAAAATATATACATCTAACTTTATATAATTATTAAATAATTTTATGTCATAAATTAATAATTGAAAATCCGGTTAAAATCCGATATCCTACCGAATCCGCCTTATATCCGTGTAAAGAGGATATTATCTGAATCCGGTTGAAGAGAATATTATCCGAATCCGTTCGATTCATAAACGGATAAGGATATGATGATCATACATCCGATCCGTTTAACATCCGTTTACACCCCTAAATATAGTCATATAGGTACGTGGCAAGTTCTTTTCCCGTTTTCAGCTAATGTCCTCCAAACAAATAGTCTCGTAGCATCACCGCCGTCCTAATATATAATGAAAGACCTCTTCTAAAAAATAAGAAATAACGAGCTCAACATTTCCATAATTCTTATATAAAAGTAAAAGCATTGAGTTTGTGCAACTTAATTCCCTTCAAGTCTAACGAAAGAAAACTCTAACATCAATAAACTGAGATATACCCTCACGAATAATAATAATTAGTAATCGTGGAACACTCGTTGCGTGTGCAAATAATTTTTTTATTTAATTATATGAAAATTAATTCTTATATTAATATTATTTTTATTTTTAATATATTAATTAAATTATAATAAATAAAATAGTATAAAAGATAATAAATAATATTATCTTTGAGAAAAATAATATATATATATATATATATATATAAGAAAATAAAAAGAATTGAAGTGAGAGAAAAAAAGATAAGACAGAAAAATATTATTGAAGTGATAAAATAAACAAATAAAAAATGAGTAAATAACGTAAGAGGAAAAAAAATAACAAATAAATTAGAAAAAACAGAAAAGCGAACACCAAGAAATTAAATTTGAGTATCTCCCTTAATAAATAGTATAGATGATAGGTAATGTCGCGTCCTAATATATTTAGGACTTGTTAATATAAAAGGTAATGCGCAAGTAGACACGATTACTAATCAAGATCATAAGATTAATAGGTAACGTTGAAATTTTTGACTTAGCTGGTAGTGGTATTAAATCTCTATTAGACGATTATCTTCATAATTTACAATGTTTCGAGTAGGTAATTTTTAATAATAATAAAAAAATAAAAATGAGTAATCGTTTCAAATTTGATATAGATGCCAGAAATTTATGAATTATGAATACTTCAGACTTCAGAGCAATATAAAAGTCAGAAGGACTGCACATCTTGAATATTTCTTGATAAATATTAAATAGTACATGCCAAGATAAATTGTTGTCATAGTCAATTATCAGCTATTTACGTGCCGGCCAACGAGAATATTTTTACAGTAAAGTGGATCGTTTCCAATGTAGCGTGACCTTCTTCTTTGAAAAAAATTAAATACATGAATTTGAATATAGAGCCAAATATAAATAATAGTCTCTTCAACAAATCTTCCAAATTAATCACAAAGAAAAACTTAATAGGAAAATTAAAATAATAGAATATTCTTTTTTTTATTCTATATCTTATTGCGCACTCAAATTAAGTTGGATTACTAAATATAAATATTTTTTTACAAAAACTATAGATACCTACCGAATATAAAATTTCATATTAGAATAACATATTAACAAACAGTCAATTAACGACACTTGGATCGATCAAACCGATAAAACGTAAAGTTCTCTCGATATTAATAATTACATATTTTAAGCTTAAATATAAAACTTTTAGTTAAAGATAATGTGATACAGAATCGTAATTTACGATGGTGGACTATAAAAAGAGAATAATGATCATTGGTTATTTGGTGTTGCTTTCGCTATCGAATTATCTAACAGACACAGAGTACAATGTGGTCTTCCTAAAGTGTAGCACATCCATAAATTCAACTCATAACATGCCCGTGACAATAATTATTGGACTATATTCAATATATGTATATATTTATATATTAAAATGTGCACAACGTACAAGGTTTACTTTTTGAATATTCAATTTGTTATTTGTCTATCACTAGCTAGTAAAGATTCGGTGGATTTAATAATATGAATAATATGTATAAAATGCATTTTCTACTATAATGGTGTAACTATAACTATAGTTAATACATAAGACATTAATGAATATTGCATCCTAGAATTATAAACTTTAATTATTAGTACGGATAATTAAGAACATGTCCCCAAGATGTTATCGGCAATTTCTCAAGATATTTTTTCATAATTTTTATTCAGATTATAGATTTTTTTTAACTTATAAGTATTTATATAAATTTTTTTTTTTAAATCTGATCTAACTTCAAGATAATTTCTCTCTTATCGATAATCTTGTCAAATTCAAAAACAAAAACAGGGAAAAAGATTTTTAATTTCTTATGAAATTAAAAAAAAATTATTTCATTTAATTAAGCTTCATTATAAATGTTCCTAACATTCCAAACCAAAAATTTCACAAATGATTACATATGACTTCAAATATAATAAGTAAGCCAAATCCAGTTTTCTATGTACAATTGTACATTGAGTTCCACAAATAATGATCATGATTTATTTAATTTATTGAACCTAGCTAGCTACTACGTGCAAGTGTGACTTTTTATCACACTTGATCTTAATTACAGATCACTAATCTTACCCGGTAGTTGCATGTGTAAATAAATTACTATTTAAATATATTAAAATTAGTTTTATTAATATATATTTTATAAATATTTTTAATATAATTATTAAATTATGGTAAATGAGTAAACAATATGAGATAATATCATATTAGTTTGAAATAATTTAAAATATGAGTTGAAAAAAATAAAAATTATATAAAAGAAAAAGAAAACAAATTAAAGTTAGCCAAAAGAAAAGAGAAGTTGTAAGAGAACCTTAGAGAACAAAAATGGATGGATAAAAAAAATGTCTAAGAGAAGTTATAATGAAACAAGACATTAGATTCTTTAAGCAAAATTTAGGAATCAATTTTAATTTCGAAAATAGAGTAATTGAGTTATATATTTTTTTATTCTATAGTTCATTTTCATGGATCGAGCCGGGACGGACCACTTATGGTCTCTATTAATGATAGTTCCCAGAGATTCGAACTCGAGACCTCTGGTTAAGATAACATAACGCAGGATCGTTAAGCTACACCATTTAGTGGTGCAATTGAGTTATAAATTCAGTGGCGGAGCCAGAAATTTCTTTTAGGGGGTCAATCAAAGCATAATACTAAAGAAAAATAATTAATTGACTATATTGACCCTCACTAGTATTAATTTTAACTTTGCCGAGGGAGGTCAAAAATAAAAATTTAATAAAATTACAAATACATATATATAGATATCTATATAATTAAAACAAAACAAAAATTTGAGGGGGTCAATTGTCCCCCCTCACCACCATGTGGCTCCGCCACTTATAATGATTGTCTTATATATTGTGTCTCTAGATTATTTGAACTCGACAAAGAAAATAAAATTAAGTTTTGATGTCATATATATTTATGAGGAGTTTTGATTTTTAGACGATAGTTCATGGTTGAAGTGATTATGACAATGACTTTGTACCAACGTAATCAAAATAAATGAATTATTTAATTTCCTAACTAACAGAGAATAAAAGCTCATAAGTCGTCCCCTTAGTGCTGCTGCAGCATTCAGATTTGACACGCAATTCTATTTTCTTTTTCTCTTTTGATTATTACGTATTAGTACCCCAATAAATTATAAATTAGAACAAGTTCTCATATTTTTTACGTCTCCTTACTATTGAATTAAAATTGTACGTATAAAAAACTTATTATAAAAATGTACATAAAATCCGTTAAACATTTAATTCATCTGCGATGTAGCGGTAGCCGCTCAATTCAAAATATTCGATTTGAAAATATTATTATGCATTTATAATTATATTTTCATAAATTTACATATTTCGAGTTTGTGACGTACTCGAGGACATATACATGTATGACATTTTGTCATTCTTTTGCATAGATTTCTCTAATTAAAGATCCTCTTAAGCAAAATCCGCCGGTTTGACATAGAAAGAAGCAGTTGAATAGTTTAATTATTAAATATCTCAAGTTTCGTGATATTTGTAGAACCGCAACAATCAATCACAAGGGAAATATGAATTGAAATTTAAAACTCTTTTTTTTAATTTTATATTTCAATTTTATCTTCAAACTGGACAATGCTGGATTAAATATAAACAAGAAAGACTATAACAAAGCCAAAGCTTCAACAATCTCATTTTTTTATTATACTAACTTAATCGAATCGATTTCTATCTAAAATCATCGTAAAAACTTAAGCCGAAATTGAAACAGCCCAACAAAGAAAAATGGATGTATTTCAATAAATAAAATGATTAGTCAAAAGAGGCATATCCTTGTAAACTATCCAATCAAGAATGCTTTCATCATCTTAGTCGTAGGTGGATAAGCCAATCCTTTTCACCAAATTGCAAATACTCAAAATGGTTGGCTGTAATATATATTGTAATAATCTTGAAATTGACAACTCCCATCTGTTTCTGAAGTTCAATTTATTCTTATAGTAATCTTTATTCAAAGACAAGACTTTTGAGCCACGTTGTTCCCCTAATTTTCTTTCAAATAGTATGCACTACATTTGATTTATTTTATCTAAAAAATATAAGTTCTTATGAATTGCCCCCATCACATGTAATTTTATATAAACTTGTCAAAGTGCTAATTTGATTACAAATAGTTTTTTCTGATGATTATATCCGATCATATAGGTATGTGTTTTTATACTTAGACCCTTTTAATTTCAAAACTATACAAGAAGAACTACATTTTCATTTTCTTTCGGATCGACTTTGAAAGGAGAAGGAAGGATGGAATGTCAACGGACGTCTATTATTGATTGATTCAACTCCGTAATAGTTCCTTTGGGAACGTCCAGTGCCAAAGTCACTGAAAGGGTGAGTCGTCAATTCCTGGGCTATGTAACATCTTTTATCTATTAGTTGATGAAATTTTATTAGAGTTTTCTAATATACCCTTATATAATTCTTGTTGAAGCATTGAGTTCTCATCTTTCGTAAGTTGCATAAAATTTTAAATACCCAATCCTTTGCGAAGAGTTTGAGGTCCGAATGTTTTTCCCATTACAAAAGTCATATATAATGTTGATAACTCATTAGTTGATCAATATGAAAACAGTCAATATTATAGAACTCCTCAAAATGATACTTATGAAATCATTTGACCCATCACAACAAAATTATTAAAATTAACAATAGAGATTGAACAATTCCATTTAAATTAAAATGGAGTCGATGCAACTATTGGAAGATATGAAACACGCATCAATAACCGTAAATGATTCTGTCTCTACATATTAAAATCTTAGTGAAAAACATTTTATTAATTAACAAAGCCCAACGAAGGTGGTATTTACATATATTAGTAAATTATAAGGGGAGTAAGTATACTTTTTAAAATTAAGGGGATCCGAATATAAATATACCTAACTACGAAAAATCTAGATTTAGTTTATCCTATTATATAATTAATAAACTTATAAGCTAAACCTTCACAACAACTAAACAAACGGATTGTAGTTGAGAATTAATCTACCCAAGTTCTTTTCTCACCTAATCAATTTTTGTTTAAAATAGTTAATTGAGGAAACTTCTCAACAATTTAATGAAATAGTCTAAAACTTACTTGCCCCCTGCTCATTGTCTTTCTCCTCCTTTTCCTATAAAACTCCAACCATTTTTCTTCAAACTATTTCCTATTTTGAATTGGGTCCGAATGCAAACGATTAAAGTATAAATTTTTTCCATCGATAATCAACTTCCCAACTCACTAAACGCACCCTAATAAAAAATTACCAAATTATGGAACCCCATCACCACAAATCAATAGTTTCGAAATTTTACAATCCTGCATCTAAAAATACTAAATTTAAATTCTATTAACTTGAATAGCACACCAATTTATATTTTTTTTATATGGACCACAGTATTTTATCATATAAAATCACTTTAAACGGTGTTAAACTAGCCTACTTGCATTTTTTATTCCAAATTTGACCGATTGATAAAAGGTTATATAACTGACCAAAAAAAGATAAAAGGTTATATAAAACAAAACAAGAGAATGCTTCTGCAATGTTCTCACTTTGAATTGTTAAGATATAGTTGAAAATTAATATTATGCATTGGGACAGCAGCTTTAGTGTACTAATCCACTTATTGACCCTTCGATTTTGACTTGAGAACTGCAGCTATCCAACAATAAAAGTGACAAATCAAGAAAGTAACTCAACATCAAAGGACAATTATGGAAATTTGATTTTAACTAAATAAATTAATTAATTACGTATATTTTATACGATAATGCAATTATTTATGTTTTTAGTCGTTGACGGAGAAATTAAAAACACAACACGACAATGGAATGTGGTATGAAATCAGTAATGTTTTCATTATTTAATAATAAAATAATAGATTCTTAATTTCATTGAAATTATTTTGATATTACTTGTTTGAGTATTCGAATAGACCCGCATTAAAGGTTTATTAATATTATGTTTTTAAAAGGAAGATGGAAGAAAACACTACACAACTCCTAATTCCTTCATTAAACAAGAAATTAAAAAATAATAATAATAAAATCAAGAAGTTCAAATCCACATCTCTAAAACTACAATAGTAAGCCACCTTAATTTCTTCACATCGTACAAATGAGACTGGTTTTCAACATTAACAAAAAAAACAAGCGGAATGCCGGTGATTAAAACGCCCAAATCAGAGAGATCTTAATTCGACGAATGAACTTTTTGAATTAAGTTAACACAATCGCTTTCAATAATAACACAAAATCGATAAGCATATTCCGGTGCGTCCTTTACAGTTAATGGTGCAGTTCAAAATAATATGTGCCGATAGTATGATATCACTTCGCATAAATTTATATCTATTATCTCTTAATTTTTATAATTTAGAATCAATCCTAATTTAAAAAATTCATTTAATTCACATAGTACTTAGTAGACATGTTCCTTCATGCTTAAAATTCACTCTTTAGCCTTTACTATAAGATTAGTATAATCTTTTAGCTTTCAAGATTAATATAATTAAGAAAATTAATACCAACACATCCAATCCAAGTAAAAAAAAAAAAAAAAAGCCCAAAGTCAAAAGTCCAAAGCTCACAAAGGTCAAAATCCCTCCAATCCCAACAAATTGTTTATTTATTTTTCTCCCCCACTTTCCCATTTTGCCCCCCTCTCTCTAGAGTAATACACATTTATTTAATTAATACAATAAATACCTAAAATATTAATAATGAATATATAAATATGGTTTGTCGAAACGTAAAGCCATTGGTTACCGTGTTCAAAGAGACCCACAAACCCAAAACCCGGAGAGCCAAAAAGCGCACTCTCTCTCTCTAAAAAGCTCAACTTCTTCACATGGAGATCTGTTTTTGACTTTTTTCTATGAAATGTCGCCCCTTTCGCCATTTCTCTAGTCCATGCATGCATTTCTTCTGCATCTGTAAATCCTGGTTTTCTTTTTTTCTTGTGTATTTATGTGTGAGCGTTGCAGTAGTAGTTCTTGAAAGTTGAAAGTGTTGCTGGAAAGAAATGGGGGGAAGTAAATGGATGAAAGCGAAGGCGCTTCTGGGGTTGAAGCTGAATTCGTGTCTCTACGTGCCGAGAACAGACGAGGATTTGCCGGTGGCGGCGGGGAGGTTTTCCGACGCCGCCGCCGCCGTGACGTCGCTGAGGGATTTGGGAGACGGGGTGAAAATGCCCACCACTCCTACGCCGTCCTCGTCCGGGCTGCGGTTGCCGAAGCAGTTCTCGAAATCTGGGAAGGTGAGGTTTGGGAATGTGGTTTTTTATCCTGAAATTGGAGTATGAATGTTTTTTTTTTTTTAAATTTTTGGAATTTCCATCCTGAGCTATAAAATCGACTGCATCCTCTTATTTCACTCGTGATACATGGAAAAAATTTCGTGTACATGAAATATCCATTGGAATTAGATTGCGATGCAAAGAGCCATTTTTTATAGTGCAGGATGGAAACTTGATTTTTATTTTTTATAGTTTAGGATAAAAATTCAGATTTTTATAGTTCAGCATGGAAACTCAAAAAATTATGGTGATAGCACAGGATGTTCAAAATATTTATTCATTTTTTTGTTTGCTTGCAAATTTTTTTATTTCAAGCACGGGTACCCAGTGCTTGTGTTAATTCGTAGACTGGGTTTGATGTTTGAATCTGGAAATGGGTTCGTATTTTTCCGTCAAAGTTTTGATTTTTATTTGTTTATTTATTTCTAAAATAAGATTAAACTGCAGTTTGTAGTAATAGTTATGCTGATTGCTTCTTTCATTTGTGGATAATCACCAATTTTTTTATGAAGATTTCCACAAATCTTGATGGGGTTTTCTTGAAATGGGCACATTTTGGAGCTAGGTGGTCAAAGGTTTTAACTTTGATATTCTTGCATTATATTAATCACTGAAGAACATAGTTTATTTCCCAAATCCCTTTCCTTCTGCCTCTTCAAGAATCTTTATTTAGAAAAGAGTAAACAAAAAATAAGATTAATGGTTGTATTCTGATGGGGTTATTGTCTGAATTTGTTTAAATGATGTTGCTATCACGTGGGGTAGATGATGATGATGATAATGGAGGTAATAAGTGTAGATATATATCAATATATGCATATGAAACGTCAGAGATGGTCCTTCATTGTAATGTAGTTTTCAGTTTTTCTGTGGGGATAAAGTGTCGTCTTTTAGATAATACTC
>JBBMKE010000010.1:20896746-20908014 GCA_037834125.1 Lippia alba | reverse complement strand
TAATTTATTCGTCATCATGTTTCATTCTCTCAAGCTTTATTTGATCCAAATTTCTCAAGACCTTTGGAGTAAACTTCATCAATCAAATATTACAATTCTCATTAGCAGCTTTTAAATATCCTTCATTGTTATTCATTTCACAATCGTTTCCAAATCAATCTCCACATTAATATTCAAAAAGCACCTCTCCCAGGCTAGTATGTTAATCCTTTAGGTAATCCCAATAACTCTACTACATTATTGAAACTATACCAAGATTCATAACATATCCTTACACTCATCTTCAGTTGTTATCTCGAATGATGCTCCTGGCCAAATATTGCTGGTGTGGTTATAAAAGCTTTCAACTGAGTTTAGTTTTACCCATCATTTCTCGGATTTATTCCACGACAACTAAGTGTACACATTTTCTTTGGCCTGTGGTCTTTTTTCCTCACTCTACAAAATCTCTGATAACTCTTTTATGTGGCAAAGAGTGACTCTTCTAAGACTCATAATATTTTGATAGCTCCATTAGTTACATATCTTTCAAAGATTACAGAGCGTCAAGATCAAAACAACCATCCAAAATATTCTAGGAACATATTGCTCAGAATTTTTGCTATTAAATCTTTCTTTGAGCCCGTCTGACACCCGCAAGCTATAGAGATTTTGGCAAGTATGTGTATCAACAATCTTGTCTCACACCTGGAGTGCGAACAGAAAACTTCTCAGTACGTGGTCCACATATTCATATCCTGTACAGTAGTGAGTACATACATCATTTTCCCCAAATTTTCTATCATACGCCAATACATTCGTGAGAAAGCTATCATATTGGCAAAGTTACAGAACAATCATGAACTTTTGGGGCACAGTAATTCCAACGTTCATTTTTTATTTTTCTCGCATGTCTCATCTGACACCATAAGTAGATTATAGGCATTTTATAGGAGAATTTATCTTTAGCTGACCCAATCAAGACTCTCTTATCTCTGTTATCATGCAGCGCGATTAGGACACAAGTATCGTGTTCACCACCTCCTTGGGCAGTACTGTTTTTAGCTTATCTAGGTTCAATTTTTATTTGTGTCAAAGAGATTACATACAATAAGATCTGTATCCTCTCCATGAATGTTTTCTCCAAAGATGTTAGCTAGTTTGTCTTGTGATAATCATATATCACTCCATAAAGAAGCCCATTCACCGTTGTTTTCTTGTTGAGCATCCTTCATCCCATTTAACGAACATTGCTATATTTCTTTTTAGGCTTCTCTAAAACCCAATTCACCTTATCGCTTCTTTCTAGCCAACCTTTTCCACCCTACAAGATGGGTCCATTTCCTTGTTATATGAGTCACCTAAAAAAGTTGTATTTAAGTTGATCAAGTTTTCTTACGTGTGATTGGAGAACCAATTTGTGTGTGTGTAGTAAATGCGGATTGAGCTCATGATGCACAGAATAAGTGTTATTCATCCGACAAGGTTTGTCATTTTAGCTTTCTAGCTAGAGACGTTTCTCGACTCTTTTAATCACAGTTGAGAAATATTCATTATAGTTTTGCCCAAAGTTCTTTCATACCTCCAAATAATTCTTTAAGTCATGCCCAAAATTCTAGTAATATGTTGCTTTAAATCATTTGATATATAAGGTGAAAGCAATACATTTGATTTGTTGAAATTTATTTTAAGGTCCAACACCTTGTGAAGTCCCTCAACCACACTATGAATGCACTTTGTCCTATCCAGTGTAGCTTTAGCTCACAATATTATGATGTTTGTATAAAGCAAATGTGAGATGTGAGGGTCTCTCTGACATACTGTAATTAACTTCCTGTATCCGGCTGCATGACTTTCTTAATCATATATGTAAGTTGTTTTCATGCAGAGTACAAACAAATAAGGTGAGGGTGATTGTCTTATCTAATGCCACACGTCCATACAATCTCCGTTGGTTCACTATTTCATAAAACCTCTGGTAGTATCCCCTTCCTTATACTTGTACTAATATTGATAATTTTCGTTGAGAATTTGAAGAAAGTTAGAGTTCTCTTTAGAAAATTCCACCGGACTTTGTCGTATACCTTTTCAATATTCAATTTAAGCACCATACACCAATTTTTTGTCTTTGAAGTGATATAACATTCGTAACACTTCTTGAACCATGAAGATATTGTAATGGTGTCTCGACCTGGAATGAAGTTATTTTGGTTTGGCCTCATAATTTATTTGATATACGGCTTAAACGAAGTATAATCATCTTGTTAATTATTTTGAGCAATACCTTAGCTATTCTGACTTGGACTCACAATTTATTTTATATCCAGATTAAAAAAAGTATATCATCTTGGTGATCATTTACAACAATATGTTACAAAACGTAATGGGCCAAATTCTTTTTTTTTTTTTTTTTTGAGAATTAAGTTTCGAAATCAGACAAATAAATGTTTGATAAGCCTTCTTAGGAATTGATTCTCTCCTATACAATCATTGATAAATTTCTCTACTACCTCTCCTTCTATATCCTAATAGGTTTGGAAACCATATGCTTTTAGAGCTTTGTACGGGTGCATGCTCTTCACTATCATCAAGATTTCCTCATTTGAGGTTGCTCTTGCCAAGTTATTTTTCCACTGCCAAATTATGATTCATTGGTGCAAGCTAATACCAAGACTCATCAATTCTTTGATAGTATCTCCAATGAATAGTATGTAGTACTCTCAAGTGTATTTCTTTAATTGACCATTACTTGTTACCCATTCGTCGCCTATAATTAGAGCATTTATCTGGTTTCTCTTGCTTCTCGTTATGGTTGAGAGATGAAAAGATTGTTTATTTTTATCCTTGAATTATTAATTATTGACTCTTAAAACTAAATAATCTCTTCTTATCGCAGTAGTTCGTTATATTTTGTCATCAATTCTTTTTTCAAATCTTTTGAATATTTTTCTTGTCTTATATATAATGCTCTAGAAATTTTTTGTAATTTTTTTTTCGAGCACATTGAAAATTGTTCAATGACCATTATTTTGGAGCAATGCTTCCAGTCAAAATATCCTTCAAGTTTTGATTCGGCCAATAATTCATGTATTGTTGCTTTGTGATATTGATCTAAATTGATAATTGTTAGATCAATCTCACTCAAACTAAATTCAAAAGTTCTCTATATTGTTTCTTGAGCTAAAATTCAATCTAGCATCTTCAAATTGTTTAATCTAATCTTCCAAATTTTGTTTACCATTGTATGTGATATAATTCTCACTTTGTCATATCCTTTACAAAAATATTAATAAAGATATTTCGCGTTGTCACTCTAAGAAAAATCCCGACGTTAATGTGAGAATTATAACTTAATAACATATATGGATTATAAGGTACTACACATTGGTTATAAAGTTGTGTATTGCGAACTTGGACCATCACTCCGATTCTTTTCCTTCCACAGACGGATATCCATCTTTACTTTGTATTGTGTTTGCATAATATGAACATGAGTAATGATATTTACATTCTTCGTCCATCATACAAAAATTATTTAAGTTCTTTCATCCACATGATTTCATGCACCATGTATTTCATAACTGACTTACAAAGTTGTGGATTCTTTTCTTAGTGAAAAAATTCAACACAGATAAATTGATCAAGTGGATCGTGTGTTGTAATTTTATATTAACCCCAAAATTATCAAAATATGAGTGTGTGGCAACCATCTCTTTTGAAACTCGATTGCATGAATATGAGCAAAAAATTTAACTATTTTTTTTAAAGTACTTATAAGTTCTTATCTCACAAATGTCCACGTCGGTTACATATTTTGAAAACGATGCATAATTAAATCATTGAAAACACTGTCAAATATATCATTTTTAATATACGTAATCAAACAATCATTCAACCATTATTTGTCTATCCTATTTCTCGATTTTTGATATATTTCATTGCATAAAATGATCTTTCCATAGTAATTATTGCAACTGATAGAATTAAAGTGAATTTCAGAAGCAAGTATAGTAGTGAATATACATCATTTCTCTTTGTCTACATCAATTTTCGAACAAGATCATCAATCACTATCAATTCAGAGAAAACTTCATCTGATCTCATATCAATAATGTTGTTCTCAAGTTGATTTTCAAAGTATTGATATGTACAAAATAAAATTCGGTTAACTGAATTTGACGTTCTTTGTTGAAAGAGACAAATAAATCAATGGGATTTAAGCAAGCTAGATAAGTAAGCAAATGTGAGTTTAACTCTATAAAACGGTTGAATCGATTCGTATCCTCTTTTTTTTTTTTGACTTTTCTAGGAGATCGAACTGATTGAATCGAATTTTTTGGTTTTATGATGACAAACTTATCCATATTGATAATTGATAAAATAAACATTAGTTAAAATATAAAAAGTAAAATTAGTTTTAAATTTATATTAATTCCTTCACTAATACCAAAATAAAACCTAGAGACTGAATAAGATAAATGTTTGGAGCCAAAACTTTAGTAGATATATTTTTAATAATTTTTAAAATTAAAATAGTAAATATAATTTTTTTAAAATATTAATAATAAAAATATTAAAATTAAGTAATTTTAATCAATTAGTTTGCTACGTTTCAAATATCATAGTAAATATTCATCTTATTTTGAAAGTATTTACTATGGTAGTTTTTGTGTAGTTAATAAGTACTTTTTACTACGTCAAAAATGGTGTAGTAAAATTTTTTGTAGTAAAAGTTAATTTTTCTTGTAGCATAAGCTCCTGTGTGATCTAAATGTGACATAAAAACAGACATTTCGGATTAAAGAAAACACATTTTTCTTAAACTTCATAAACCTGAAGTTAGGGAGTGATAATTTTGCTGATGTTTGTGTTAGCAGGAAACGGGAGGTCCTGACACGTTCGACTCAGATGTTTGTGTTCGCTGTTATATTTCTGCTCATTATTTCAGCTGTTCTTATTCTCAAGTCATCGTTTGAATTCAATACAGCCATATCAGCTTATGTTCTATTTACACATAAGGGTGATTGAGCTCTTCAGAAAAATAAGTTAATTGAATTCTAGTACAAGTTCCAATTATTGATGAAATTTTCCATTACAGTTGTTTTACTGGTGGTAATTGTTGCAACATCCACATTCCTACTCTTGCTCCTTGTCATCTGGAGGAAGTGCACATTGTACAAACTTCTTGGACTTCAAAAGGCAATGGCTGATGATAACGGAAAGGGCATCGAACTTTTCCTAAAGAACCGTAGTCTTGCAACACGAAGATACAAATATTCAGATCTCAAGAAAATGACCAAATCGTTCAACCAAAATCTAGGGAAAGGAGGATATAGTAGCATTTACAGAGGGAAAACACCTGATGGCTAGTAGTGAAAATCCTGAATGAACCAAAAGGAAGTGGAGAAAAATTCATGAATGAGGTTGCAAGCATTAGCAGAACCTCCCATATCAACATAGTGACTCTTCTAGGATTCTACTTGAAGGTTCTAGAAGAGCTCTAATTTATGACTTCATGCCTAATGGCTCTCTTGACAAATTCATAGAAACTAACTCATCATCAGGTGAATTGGGATGGGAAAAGCTGTTCGAGATTTCAGTTGGGGTTGCTCGTGGGCTGGAGTACTTGCATCGACTGTGCAACATGAGAATTGTTCATTTCGACATAAAGCCTTACAACATTCTTCTAGATGAAAACTTCAATCCGAAAATTTTAGATTTCGAGCTTGCTAAATTGTGCCCCAACAAATC
This sequence comes from Lippia alba, assembly GCA_037834125.1. NCBI lineage: Eukaryota > Viridiplantae > Streptophyta > Magnoliopsida > Lamiales > Verbenaceae > Lippia > Lippia alba. The sequence goes on along the minus strand of JBBMKE010000010.1, from coordinate 20,902,284 downwards.
AAATATAATGTCAATGCTAGTGGAAAGAGGGACAATCAGTTACTGTTGAACATCCATGGTTTTTGATCTGATCAACAAAAAAGTGCTTCATTGTCTCTACATATCGGAACTGCACTGGAACAAATCATTTCAACACTAAGAGTGATAAAGCATGATGTCACTTTTCACTTACATCTTGATGCTCAAAGAAAAGAGCTGTTGGTGGAACAGGAGTGGAGCTCTTCAAATGCAATTTTAATCAAGACTGACACACTCTCTCTCTCCCACTTGCTAGCACTATGAAAACAAAAGAGAAAAGAGTTGTTGGTGTCTTGGGAAAAACAACCACTTCAAATTCAAATGGGTGCAACGGTCATCATCTTCAACTATAAAAGGAGAACATGCCCATTCACAAAAGATTGACTTTCCTTGCTGATTTGCTACTTCTTTATTCTGTTAACACCTAGAGTTGGTTCTTGCTGGGTTGTTTTGCAAATAGTGTTGGAGTTTGTCTGGTAGAACTACTCCGTGGTTTGTTTTGTTCCAAGGACAGCTTCATCTTTGTAATATCCTTATATTTTAGTGACCCTTTTTGAAAATCCTAAGTCTAAACAACTTAGATAGAGGATTAATCTCAAAGATTCGTGTTTTCACAACCATTGGGGCCAAACCTCTCTAAATATTGAGCCTCTTGTTCTTTCACTTTATTACTTCGTTTGAGACTTGTTTAGCTCACAATTGAGCTATTGATCTGATCTTATCTGAGCTATATGTGAACTACATTTGTTAAGCTCTTGATTGAGCTACTGGAACTTAAAGATCTTAAGTGACTGAATGATCTTGGTTTAGACATTGTTGAAACTGGAACTTATTATTTACCAAGATCCAAATTTGTGTAGGTTTGATGCTTTGACTTGATTGCTTCAAAGCTTAAAACTTCAAGACTTAGCTTATGGAAAAACAGAGATCTGCACTTAACTTTACCATCAAGATTTTTATCTTGAAACATCATCAATATTCATTCAAGCTAAAAGTCTTTGAAAACTGGTTTAACAGTTCTACCACTTTGATACTGCTGGAAGAGCATATCAGCTCTTAACTTTGCTCATTGACTTAAAACTGCATTGAGATACTCTGATTCATGTCTATAAGCAGTTGGATTTATTGATTAGGTTATCAAAGTCTCACAAGTGTTGCGTGAAAATCTCATCTAAATCAATTCACCCCCCTCTTGATTTCTAACAGTTACATTGCTCCAGAAGTATTATGCAGAAATTTTGGTGAAGTATCACACAAATCAGATGTCTACAGTTATGGGATGGTGGTTCTTGAAATAGCGGGAGGGAAGAAAAATATTGATCCGATGGTGATATGAACACCGGGAGTGAGACGATGACGGTAGCGCCAGTGGCAGCCGTTGATGAGGAAGGATGAGTTGGAGACAGTCATGGCGGGAAGGTGAAAGCGGCTGTGGATAAGAGAGTGATGCGTCGCAGTGCCAGGAGAAAGAATCGGCCTGCATGGCAGACAAACTATGTGATGAGGAAGACTTAATTATGGCATTAATTCCTTGAGTATCGTATGACTTATTAATTTGGTTTATTTGGTTTATTTGCTGAGATACCCCTGGTTTATGGGCGTAGAACTTAAATATTGTTGAACTCTATTTTGTGTTTTTCGTTAGAGAATTAATCAAATTTCTTTCAACCCTAAAATTCTACTTTCTCTCTTTGTCCCTAATCTTCTCCCTTCCGGCGGGTCTTGTCGGACTTAGAGCTCGAGGCGGCTTTACTGTCTCTCCGATACGAATACGTATCATTGGTGCTTTCATTGAGAGTTTTTTCGACAGCCGACAACGTGACTACAGTCAAGTTTGAGAAGTTCCAGGAACAGAACGCAGCAACCCAGAAGGAGTTTCAGAAACAGTTGGACGTTATTCAGCAGTCCCTGAGCGTCTTGCTGACGAGAGTGGACAAATCGACAGCCTCTTGATCAAACATGCGGTACAACAGCGAACTGAGACTGGGGGACCGAACCCTAACTATAATCCGGTGACGAAATTACGATTGGATATGCCCAAGTGTGACGGGTCCGACCCGCTAGGATGGTTGTTTAAGGCGCAAGAGTATTTCTCGTTTTATGGGGTTGCAGAAGAATCTCGCCTAGCCACGGTGGGATTGATGATGGAGGGATCGGCGCTGGATTGGTTCCGGTGGCGACAACGCTGTAACTTGTTAGAGTCATGGTCGAATTTTGTTGAGAAATTCAAATTAAGATTCGACCCTTTGAATTATGTCGATTACTTCGGGCTGTTGGCAAAGGTGCAACAATCGGGTTCCGTGGCTGACTATCAATCGGCTTTTGAGAGAATTTTGGTGAATGTGAACGATGTTTCAGAAACGAATTTGCAGTCGTTATTTCATGCAGGGTTAAAACCCCATCTGCAGCATGAAATATTATTGATGAAATCGGCAACGCTATCATCCTCGTTTGCGTTGGATAGAGAATTGGAAGCGAAACATAGGGCTTCGATTAACAGCATGAATTCGCGGTCGACTGGCGGGCCTTTTACCGCGACCAGGGCTGGAGCTCCGGCGGTAACTGCTGCGCCATCTCGTACGCCACCATTGCTTCCCACGCCGTTGGGTAAACCCAGTTCTATGGCGGGACCGAATCAACCCCCGATCCGAAAGTTGACCTATGAGGAGAGAAAGGCTTGTGAGAAACAGGGGTTGTGTTATAACTGTGACACAAAGTGGGAACGGGGACATCGTTGCGGGCGTTATTTGTTGTTAATGGGTGATGAGGAGGATGAGAAAGATCGTATTGAAACCGAAGAGGTGGGGGAGACCGTGACCGCGGACGTCTCTAGTCTTCATAGCTTGGTGGCGGGATAATCCCCTCGGTAGTTACGTTTGTCTGGACGGATGGGAGAGGTGGTAGTGAGTGTGTTGATTGATGGATGTAGCACTCACAGTTTTATCCACCCGATTATAGTGTAAAAATTGCAGTTGGCCGTGCATCCAGTTCCATCATTTCGGGTTTTCATGGGGAACAGAGCTTACTTGGTGTGTAGACAACAGTGTTTGCAAGTCCCGCTATTGATGCAAGGAACGTCGTTTTCTGTGGACGTTTACGTGTTGCTCGTGTTTGGTTCGCACGTGGTGTTGGGGGTAGAGTGGCTTCGGTTACTGGGCAAGGTGGCCCACGACTATACTGCCCTTACGATGGAGTTTAAGTGGGGGGATTCCATGGTTCTTCTTCAGGGTAACCCGGAGATGCCGCGGGAAATTACATTAAGCAGTTTGTGTGTGTTAAGGGCTGCGGAAGAAGTATCAACATGCTATGAGCTAGTGGTGGAAACGTCGCAGCTAGAGGGTGATAAGGTGGGGCGAGAGAACAATGTGGAACCGAGTATTCAGGAAGTTTTGAGGAAATTCGAGGAGGTGTTTCAAGAGCCGAAAGGATTACCCCCTACGTGGTGGAGTGATCACCGTATTCGATTGATACCGGGCACCGCACCGGTGAATGTGAGGCCATATCAATATCCACATTTTCAAAAGTCAGAAATCGAATGCCTCGAGAGATGTTGGAGCAAGGGTTGATTCGCCCTAGTCGGAGCCCCTTTTCGTCGCCTGTACTATTGGTTAAGAAGAAGGATAATTCTTATCATTTCTGTGTGGACTATCGAGCCTTAAATGCAGTTACGATTCCTGATCATTTCCCCATCCCGACAGCTGATGAATTATTTGACGAATTGGGGGCTGCAAAGTACTTTACAAAGCTGAATTTGCGGTCAGGCTACCACCAAATCCGTATGCACGACAGGGATAGTTACAAGACGGCGTTCAGGACGCATGAGGGTCATTACGAGTTCCGTGTGATGCCGTTCGGGCCCACCAATGCCCCTTCCACTTTTCAAGCTTGTATGAATCATCTGTTTGCCGCATATCTCCGTAAGTTTGTGAGTGTATTCTTTGATGACATTTTGATTTACAGCCCTTGTCTACATGATCATGCGTTATAGCTGGAGGTGGTTTTATCGTTATTGCGTTCTAATGATTTTTTTGTAAAGCTGTCGAAATGTTCTTTTGCTAAGACTTCGATCGATTACTTGGGGCATATTATTTCTGATGGTTGTCTTAAGGTGGATGAAGGGAAAATCGCCGCAATGGCAGAATGGCCCATTCCCAAATAGTTAAACAATTGCGGGGATTTCTCGGTCTCACGGGATATTATCGGCGCTTTATTTGCAAGTACTCCCATTTGGCGGCACCATTAACTGACTTGTTAAAGAAGGAGAGTTTTGTATGGAATGAGGAGGCTGCTCGCACATTTGAAAGCTTGAAGAAAGCTATGTGTGTTGCTCCTATCCTTCGTTTGCCCGACTTTGGGATTCCTTTCGTCGTCGCGACGGATGCGTCGGGAACAGGAGTGGGCGCGGTCCTCTTACAATTGGAGCAACCAGTGGCCTATTTCAGTAAGAAGTTCGGGCCGAGGAGGTTGGCGGCGTCGACATATCACAAAGAACTGTATGCGATTGTGGAGACAGTGCAAAAATGGCGACAGTATCTGTTAGGGCGTGAGTTCGTCATTCGAACCGATCAACGCAGCCTTCGGGAGCTGTTACAACAAGTTATTCAAACGCCAGATCAGCAATTCTATGTGAGGAAATTATTGGGCTTCCGATTTCGTATCGAATACAAACCGGGGACATCAAATGTGCCGGCTGATGCTTTATCACGCCGAGAAGAGGATTCAACCGAGGGCCAATGCTTATCCATGTTCTCACATTCACTTTCGGCATTGGTGGAAGAGATTCGGGCCGAGAACGCAACTGAGGAAGATTTGGTGAAGTTGCATGCATAATCCAAGCATGGGACGTTGCCCGTGCCTTTTCAAGTGCGGGATGGGATCTTATTGTATGGGCACCGTTTCTGTATTGGGCGGGCGTCTCGCATCCGAGACAAACTCATGTGTGAATATCACGATTCCGTGGCGGGCGGACATGCAGGAGTTCTTCGCACTTTCCAGCGTTTGGCAGCCATTTTTTATTTGCCCAATATGTGGGCGGATGTGCGACAGTATATTGCTAAGTGTGTCACTTGTCAAACTACCAAGTTTTCAACGTTGCCCCCAACGACATTGTCAATTCCGGGTCGTGTGTGGAAAGATTTGAGCATGGATTTCATTACTGGACTTCCAGTATCAAGGGGATTTTCGGTTATAATGGTGGTTGTGGATCGCCTCACTAAATATGCACATTTTGGCTCACTGCCCGGGGAGTTTGATGCTCATCGTGCTGCCCAATTGTTTGTGGAGATGGTAATCAAGCTTCATGGAATCCCATCTTCGATCGTCTCTGATCGTGATAGTATATTTACGAGTAAGTTCTGGAAAGTTCTCCATAATCTGAGTGGTGCTACTATTAAGTTGAGTTCGGCGTTCCACCCGCAGACGAATGGTCAAACGGAGGTGATGAACAGAGTGTTAGAGCAGTATTTGCGTGCTTTTTGTCATGAGAAGCCGAATCGTTGGACGGTGATGTTACCGTGGGCA
>JBBMKE010000010.1:20762137-20774522 GCA_037834125.1 Lippia alba | reverse complement strand
TTCAATAATTACAACAACATATCATAATATAAAATTAAAAAATATTAGTATACCATATATATTATATATCTTAATATCTTTGTTATTATTTAATATAATTATTGAATGAGAGTTACAAAATATCCAACAAAAATTTATTGGCTCGTCAAGTAGAATCGAGCTCGGCTCGATTTTTGGCAAGCCAAGCTCAAGCCCCAAAAAAATAAACGTGACAAGCTCAAGCTCAATCTCAATCTCAAGCCATGTAAATAATTTTCAAGCTCAAGCTGAATTTTTTTGGCCAAACTCGACTCGACTCGACTTGAAACGCACCATTTCATCTGTTCTTCATACAAGTGTAAAGTCAGCTGGCCAGTGTATTGTTACGCTACACCAGAAACAGATACACGAAGGACTTGTTTGGGGGACACCAGCTTGGTGGAGAGGTAGAATATGACAGTCATATAAATCAATTAATTTCTTTTTTTCTTCTGATATAATTTTTCATCTATTTTTTTTAAGATCAAATTTTCTTCGCCAAAAAATTTTCTCCAATAATTTTTTTTTCATATTCATATATGACACCTCTTCCCACACTTTTTTCAAAAGTTTCACTTATTACCACCTTCTATTTTTTATTACACTCACTTTTTTTTTTCAAAAGTTTCACTTATCAACATCTTTTATTTCTTATTACATTCAATGCTCTATGACACTTTTAATTGTTGAAAATTAGAATTTCAATTTTTTTAATTGCACTTCTACAAAGTAAGTATCAGGACACGAAAATTTGGTAAGGATGATTTTTTTTTAAAGATGTTTAAAAAATGTAATATGTTTGGATTAATTGGCCAAATTAAGACGATAATAAAAAATTGTTGGTGAGATTAGGTTTAGAGTTTGGAAAATTAGAAAAAATATGCACGGGAGAAAATAATATATAATAATTAAAGGATCTAAAACATGTTATTTTTATTTTTTGGGTGTATGCAGAAACGAAGAAGACAACGCGTTAAAATAAGAAAAAAAATATGTGAGTGAACAATACTAAGTTTTTTATGAAGAAAAAATGACCTAAAATAACAAATTTGCCCTTAAAGAAGTCATGTGTGTCGATGTGTTTAGTATTTAAGCTATCACAAATTACTAAAACTCATTCAAAAATTAAAAAAAAAGACGCGCGAAGTAAGGATGATGGTTTATAAAAGAACGCTATCACAAATCACTAAAACTCATTCAAAGATTTAAAAAAAACGCGAAGTAAGGATGACGGTTTATTAAAGAACGCAAAGTAGGAATGACGAAATGACGGTTTGTAAGGATGACGATTTACAAAAGAACGCTATCACAAATCACTAAAACTCATTCAAAGATTTAAAAAAAAAAACGCGAAGTAAGGATGACGGTTTATAAAAGAACGCAAAGTAGGAATGACGGTTTGCAACAAACTTAGTTCAGACCGGAAACAAAATGTAAAAACGCTACTAGGATGATAAGCTATAGCAAAAATATGATTTCTCTTACTATAAATTTAGCATTGTCTTTCAAGAGCGGCTGGAAAAAAAAATGTAAAAACGCTATTACTAGGATGATAAGTTATAGCAAAAATATGATTTCTTTTACCATAAATTTAGCATTAAGGTCTTTCAAGAGCATCCCATTGCTTCTTATATATGGTCTTGAGTGGTCTTTCAAGCGATGTTCCCATTGCTTTTTATATATTGTGCTTCTTTTATATTGCCCAATAAGTGATCGTGCTTGAAAATAATCTAATAAAATTAGACTTGGCATTATCTGTAATAAGCGATTTCTGGGATGGAAAGAGGTGCAAAGGTAATCGAGATAATGAGCTGCAAAGGTAATCGAGATAATTACAGCGCTAGTTAATTTGAGGAAGATGTGGTGCGAGCAAGAACTTGTCCATGTTTAAATATATGAATCATATATTTATTGACATCAATTATAATAATAACTAGTAAAAATTTTAAGCAAAAAAATTATAAAATTAGTTAGTTTACGTGTTTGAGATCAATTAATTTTATATGTGGATTGAGTTCTTTTTTTTATCTTTTTAAGTTAAATAAAATTAAAAAGAAATGAGAATCCAGAATAATAGTTTGAGAACCGTTAGTGTAGTACATGGATGAGTTTTTTTTAAATCAAATAAAATAAAAAGATAATAAAAAGAAATGGAGAGTCCAAGAGAGTCCTCTCACTTTAATTATTTGAATATACTAAGTTAAATTATTCATCTTAATATAAATTTAATAATTATATATGAATAAGAAATAATTACAATATAAATTAAAAAATATGAGGAAAAAATAAAAAAAGAATATAAAAGATGAGAATAAAAGTAAGGTGAGAGGAAGTGGAGCTAATAGGTAGATAAGTTATTGAGACACATTCTGTGTGTGATAGGAAAAAAATAATTAAATTAAATAAAAAAAATTAGAGACCATCTAAGAGATCACTATGCCTCTCTGGCTTAATATATAGATAAATAATTGAGCCACCCACAAGAGTTACACCTGATACTCGCACTCTTATTTCATCAACAAAGAAGGGAAGCAGCATATTAACTATAAGCCCGTTCACAAAGCCCAAAAGAATTAGAAGGCTTTAATTTTAGGGTTGTCAATGGTCGGGTTAAGAAATTCTTGCTCCGAATCCGAAAAGAAGATTCGATAACCGGATTAGTATCTTATAGGATTCGGATTCATTAATACTAAGTCCGCATGTTAATGGGTCATATCAAATCCGGTAAAAGATCTGACCATATTAATAATATTTTTCCTTTTAAATAAAGAAGTAAATATAAATATATAAAATTGAACAAATAATTATTACTTGATGAATTGTTTAACGGTTTTGTGTATATGTATTTAAAACAAGTTAATTAAGATTATTAATAAAGAAAAATATATTTTTTAGAATAAATAATTTAAAATTATTATTTATAGTGAACGTATGTGAAATTTTTAATTTTAATTATTCTATTTAATATTCTTTACTAATAAAATATTATAAAAAAAATCAAATTTGGATCTTCATCGGATTGAATACCCTAACTTCTATTCGGTCAATTTATTTCGAATAATGAATATTTATAATCGGATATAATCTATCAAACTTTTTTATAGGACAAATATAATAAAATTCGTATTGTATTCGGATTAAAATCCGATCTATTGGCAGTCCTTTTAATTACTTTGGTTTATTTGTTCCCAAAATTCTGGCTATTTAACAGTCCCACTTTTTACTTTGACTTATTTGTAGCTAACCACTTTATCCCATAAAACACATTGCATTTACTTTGAATGGAACTGAACAGGCTGGACAAGGGGTAAATTTCAATAATACCCGTTCATAGAAATCTGAGTCCAACGGTTGAAAATGCTAGCTTTTGTCCCTGAGAGGTCCAAATATTAGGAACACAAATTTTAGTTAAAAATATCCCCGAAAAAACCTTAGCACTCAAATTCCCCTCCCTCCACCGGATACCACCATCCTCTACCGCTATCGCCGCCACCACCACTGTGACGCCCAAACGCCCAGAAACAGCTCTTGGAATATTGAAATCACGCCCAGAAACAGTTCTTGGAATAAATTCATGTCTTAAAAACAACAAAACCATGATTCAGTAACAACAGTAACAACAGCAAATTGATCTCATGATTATCAGTAATAACAGCAAATTAAAAACGGCAAATTAAAAACCATCTTCGAATATTGATCTCATGATTATCAGTAACAACAACAAATTAAAAACACTTTTGTATTAAACATAAAATCAAGTTTATAAACTAAGAACACAGTGCATACTATCCATCGCCATGAAATGCAAAAACTCCATACACATACAACTAATACAAGTTTAAATTAACTTAAATAACTTGTTCAGCCTACAACACTTTGAAAAGGTAGGCTATGGCTAGAACATAACCAATATTAAAATATGTCACATTTCTCATCTTCGGGGAGCCCATAAAATATGTCAAGTTGGTCAGGTTGTTTGCCCAATTCGCTTGCTGCCCTAACCTTCTCCATCCTTGTGAGTGTGAGTGGAAGCTCCTTGATAATATCGTACAAGCTCCTACGGTGCGCGGCATGCTGAACATCGACTCGGGAATCTATGTCACGTTCCAAGGCATTTGCCACCTTGTTCAAAGCATCAGTAGCCCGACCCCACATATTCTCAATCGACTCAACAATATCAGCCATATCATCACCTCTCTTCCTCTTTCCACCTGAAGCAGTCTTCTTTGTGGCTGATTTTGGGGACGCGGATTGGGCTTGCGTAGGGTCTTCAGAGTGGCCTGCGTTCGGACTGCCGATATTTGTCTCTTCTAACACCTCCTCATCATTGTTACCAACATGATCCGTCGGTTGGCTATTAAAATCGAATGCACCATTTCCAGTAGCACCGTCTTTACCGTAGATTTCAACCCATTCTTCATAGTAAGGGAATGATTTCTCACGTACAAACGCAAGGTCAGCATGGTACTGCATAAGTGAACCAAGGATTGCAACTGTTTAAATTCATCATTTATCACATGTTATGTTATTGTTATGTAACAAACTTACCATACAAAGATTGTCCCAGTCCTTTGGCAAAGCAAACACCGTCTTAGTCGTACCATTCCAGCCCATTCCGGTCCTGTTTATAGCATCGAATACATCCCGATACATTTTTTTTCCACGTGTCATACATTGACTGAATATGAGGGATTCCCTTTAAATCGGTTCCAGGTAAGTACATCTTCATCCTCGCTTCGAGTTGTTGCACAAATCCACACCTAAAGCCATTATGAGTTTTCCACCCCCGGCGATGATGTCTTTGAATGAATTCAACAGTGCACGCTCTTCAACTGCTGTCCATGATCTCCGGCTTATGCTTTTCTAGGAGCCACTACAATCGCTCCGTAAATTTCCACTTCCTCCTTGTGTTAGTTGTGAAGGACGCATCTGAATAAAAGATTACACAAGTCAAATAAACATAGCATATAACTGCACTGAACTTGGTAATACCATGAGCATCACTACAAATCAAAAGCCATGCAACTGTGAAACAACCCAAAAGGAATAAAATTGAAATAAAACATGGATATCAGGGGGAATTAATTAGATAATGATTTCATTCATTAAAAACAGTGTTCCTTGCCATAATTAAGAACATGGAATAACTCAGACACACCATTAAATCATGAACAAGTTCTCAACATGTATTATGAAACATAACATACAATTTCTGTCTTAAACGAAATTAAACGGCAAAAAAATCTTTAATTGGATCTCTAGCCATTGTTCGAAATATTCTTAACGACGTGGTCTGTAGGTAGACCACATATATTCAGCCAACGTATCACGATAATTCGTCCAAGCTTGTGTAGGCTCAACATGGTGTATATAGTCATGTTCCGGTATTTCTTCATAATCCCTGTATAATATGGCATCGCCTAATTCTAGTTCAACAGGGTCCACTTCTATTTCTTGACAGATGAAATTATGCATAAGTCCGCAAACCATTATAATCTGGTTTTGGACAACAATGTTGTAAAATGAAACACTTCGGAGAATTGCCCAACGATTCTTAAATATCCCCCAAGCTCTTTCAATGACGGAACGTGCTGAGGAATGTCTTCTATTAAATAGTTCTTTGTTGTTGCTTGGAGTACGATTACCCCATTCTGGAATGTGATACCGCACAGCTCTATAGGGAGCAAGGAAGCTGGGACCATTTGTGTAACCCGCATCGCAAAGATAATAGTTTCCTAAGTTATGCACAATCAATGAGAACTTGTGAGTCAAAATATTGTTGCTCAAATCAGTATATCAATAATGAGAGTTTAGAGAGCTTAAAAAATAATGAGAATTGTAATAGTAACTGCATCTCAATCAATTGCTTACCTTCTGGAGCGCGCAGTCCATTAGGCCGATTAACTGCATCGCGTAGCACACGACCGTCGGCTGTTGAGCCCTCCCAACCAATCAGTAAATAAGTGAAGTTGCATTTTCGATTGCAAACTCCAAGTACATTAACCTGACATTTTTGCTCACGCGACGGATATCGGGCCTTGTCTTCATCCGGGACTGTTACATCGATCAATGTCCCGTCTAGTGCACCAAGGCATCCCTTTTCAACAAATAACCAACGGTGACTTCACGACTATCGGTTAATCCCCCAACTTCACGGAGGATAATACAAAGCCTTCCTAATGCATTTCTTCCCATTCGTAACAGATTAATACATTGTCTCTCTGATTTTATTGTTAAACGGTCCAGGTATTCAATTCAGGCGGGCATTCGTTCCTTCAAACTATACGAACACCCTGGCCCGTCTTCTAACCTACGCCTTTTATTACTAATAATGGACAAAAGGATCATCGTGTCCCTCAGCATACCGAGAATCCCAAATTTAATCAGTTCGATAATGAGCAAAGCTCTCTTAGACTCCATCTAGGCAATCGGTAACTGTTGATAATACTTTAAGAGCAAAACAAGAATTGACTCAGTAGATAAACACAACAATGACACATAAGAACAAATTAGCTACTGTTTCATTCATGAAACATCTCTCAAATCAATTAATAGGGACCCAAAATGTTGTAAACTACACATATACTATTAATTGTCACCGTAGTATTGGAAAACAATCAAACGAGCAACATATTTGTGCAACGAAAGATTAAGCATTTATATATAAACATTCATCAGCAACTTGATTCATGTATTGTATAAAACATCAGATACATCATTCCTAAGCAAGAATGAAAACAGAGATACAGTAGATAATCGAAACCTTGGTGCAGATGTTGTTTGGTCAACCTGGAATTGGAAGATCTTTGATTCTTTGTCAACAGCCAATGCCCGTAAACCTGCACCAATTTAGACAACAACTCCTAATGAGACTTCTTTAATACATCAATAGCGAAAACGGGGTAAAAATCTTCAAAAGAAATTACGTAATTCTCAGATTGAGTAATTTACAAAACACGGAAACTTGCTTATCTACTACCCCCGGTGTTGTAGCTGGTTTGTTGCGCCTCTCGCTACTGTATCCAGAGCCTCTTCGTTAGGGTTATTGACACTATGTAAAAGCTCAACATCTGAAATTGGAGCGGGAAAAATTTTGCGGGGAAATGGGGGAAAGAAATTGTTTCGGGAATGGTGAGGGTAGTTCCAAGTAATTTTTCAACAATTCTTAGGGACAAAAGTGTCTTTTCATCTAATCCAAAATTGTTGGTTATATAACAACGCCTTTTTTCCTTGGCTAATATCTCTCCCTATTTCCTAAGATTTCTCGGGGCTCCGAGAAAACAGTGGACTTTCAAACTCTCAAAGTAAATGGTTGTTATTGGGGGTTTATATAACTAAAACCTCATATTCTCTCAAAGTAAAGAGTTCCTTAATGGATAGAGTTTGGGCCATCAATTATGGACTGAGTAGGACGTGGGCTGAACAAATAGCTATTACATATGGAATATCATTCATTAAAAGTTCGATTCCTAGATTACGAAAATAGAAAATAAAACTTCCTAATATAAGCCGGAAGATATTTTAGGGTTTTGAACTTTTGAACAGAAAGGCGCATAGTAGAAGATGATGTTTTTAACTGAGGCACTGATCCGTCAGTTTCTCTGACAAAAAGGTCACAATGGTGGGGGTAGGGCTGACGGGGATACTGCTTTTGCTTTGGCTTTTGCTTCTAATTTTCCTTCTGAATCCAAAATTTGTTTGGCTAATTAGTGACTACGTTATATGGATGTTCAAAAACATCATTTACATTTTATATTCATAGACAATTAAAATTAAATGAAGAATCTTTCAATATTTTCAAATATTAAAATTGTTTAATATGGAAAATCCGATAGGACCAACACCAATGCTAAGGGCCAGAATTCTGTAATTTCCATAATCCCATTAAAATGCATATTTTTACCACTTAAATTACTTTTGACAGGACTTTCTGACCACTTTGGAAAGCTTGTAGTTCAACAAGTACATTTGTGCCATGTGAAATTTGTTGTCCGTAACCGGTTTCAAGTGTCACTGGACATACATATCCACATTGGATAACAAAGTGTATGCGATAAAATCTGGTCTAGTAAAAATACATAATTTGGGTTTCAAAAAAAGAAAGAACTATAACTTTGAGAGCAAAATATGATGATAAAATTGGCATAGAGAACACCTCAAGGCATGATATTGCCCAACAGAAACGTATACGACTGTATACAACTTAAATTCTGCAAAAGTACATCGTTACAAACACTTGAAACATTAATTACACTCCTTGCTGGGGTTAATTAACCCATAACACGATAACAGAATCGTGCAAAAATGGTTATACAGCAAAGTTTATTATTATACATACTCAATCCAGTCATCCTAAGCCAGTGAAGAATCCGGCAGTTGACAGTTACATATCCCTACTTACAGGGAAAGGCACTTAAACCAGGTGCCACAAAGTTAGCTCTCTTAACAAACCTCCCTTTCATCCTCGGCCTCTTCTCAGCATTCAATTTCCGAACTTCGTACCTTATTTTCTTCGAAAACAACCTCGTCCGCCGCTTCTCCCTGTACCTCGACACTCTTGCTTCTCTTCCTCCGTCCCCCATCGCCGCCGCATGTTCGCTCATCATTCCAATCTCGCCGTATACATGCATTGTTTCACATATCCCCTGAAAATTAATTTCACGTAAGAACAAATTCAACTTTAATTAACCAAGGATAGTTAAGGAATAAAAATGAAAAATAAAACACGAATATGTACCAATATGTCGGGCCAGCACCCGCCGGAATCCAAATCAGGCCGTTCTCCGTTAGTCCACGGCGACTTATGGCCGTCCCAGGCGGACATGACGTCGTCGTAGTCGAGCCTTAGAAATATCTTCTTGGAATCATACTCCTTGCTAGAATCTTCAGTGCTGTTCATTTTAACTGGTTCCCCGATTTCTGCTTTGTTATCTTCATCTCCCTCGCCCGTAATCGGAGAATCGTAGTCGAAATTCAACTCAAAGGTTTCTCTACCCATAACAATAAACTCCCCATCAATACGGTGGTTCCCCGGTGCTTCTCCCATCATCTCTTCATCCTCAACTTTCACCCTTTCACTTCCGAAAGAGTATTCCTTCTCCTTGTCATCGCTCTCCGTCAAAATCCCCAGCCCTTCCATGTCGAACGACTCATCTTCCAACCCTTTGCCCAGTAAGCTCTCCACATCGGCTGCGAATTCAGCGAGATCCATTTCGGAGGGGAGAAACTCCTGCAAATGGTTCATCTCTTGGCTGAAATCATTCGACACCTGTTTGGATTCCATCTCGAGATTACTAGCGGCCGAAGTACTAGTGCATAGCTCCGCGACAAACGGGTCAAACACCGGAACCCGATACAGAAGCTGTTCCTCACTTTCCTCATTGGAATTCTCTTCACTGCAGTTGATTTCCGGCACCACGTAAAAAGGATTGCCGGCTCCGGCAACGAGCTCGCCAGAACCGCGCTTAGCGTTCTTTTTCTGCCTTGGCGTCCGAGCTTTCCGGGTGAAACCCTGATGCCACGACGTCGACGTCGCCGGGACAAATATCTGAAGCCCCGACGACCGCGGTTCGTCGTCAGAAGACTTAAGCGACGCCGTTTTCAGGCGAACCCTATCGTGGCGGAGAGCCAAGGGATTCGCCGAGTGCACAGATGAATCGCAAGATTGGCACAGGAAAGCATCGTCGGCGGCGCAATACCATCGGGCTCGTTTCCGTATACAGTTATCACAGGCCCTCGCTGATTTTCCTCCAACAACGTTCGTTTCTTTTCTCTCCGAAGAAACCATGGCGTTGACTCTTTTTTTTTTTTTGTATATATATTTTTCGATTGTATCAGGGATTGAAATGAATGAAAGACTGGAAAAAATATCAATAATGGACAATCAAATCATATGTATTGCAACTGCAAAAGGCGAGAGGAAAGCTAAGTTGGCTTTCCCTGTTCATGTACAGACTGACTGACTTTTAAAATTTAGAGCAATTATTTGTACTGGTGGAGTGACCCACAGTGTGCACTTTTTGGGAGCTTTTTACAGGGAATGGGGACTTTGCACTTTTCGGGCCCCCAGGAGGCCTTATCTGTGATCTTATTGGCTGAGTGGGGAAATATGATCCTAAATACTGATTGTTAATTGGTTGGATGTCTGATTGTTGGATTTCCGGTGGAGCCCACATCCATGCTAGAATTATTAGTAATTGAGCTAATCTTATATTAGTTTGAGTTTCTCTCTGCTCGTGTCGATTTCGAGCTCTTTAAATTTGAAGGAGACCTTTTCCGTGAGATATTGTCTCTTTCTCTAGCTCAAAACAGTATATTTTGGTCCCCTACTCCGCTCCTTTTCCTTCCAGAAAAGTGGTGTGACACTATTATGTCAGGACAAGTAAAAATTAACTGGAATTTTATTGCTGTCAAAGCCGTAATGCTTTAGCAAATTTGGAATGTTTTGAGGTTCTATCTTGAGACTTGAATCGAGGATTTGGTGTTAAAATAATCCCAAAATTCTTGTAGTGTTTTAAATTTTAATCCTCAACATTTTGATCGAAGCTACTCTCTGCCGTTTTAACCTCTTGTCATATTGTTGACGTAAAGATATTTACATAGGTAGAAATGAAAGTTTTGATGGAAATGGATGATGATTCATGGTATGAGTGTTGAGTGTCCTGTCCTGAACAGCATATTCTGTTATGCTTATACCCATAAAGATGTAGCACTTTCTCTCGGCGAATGGTCCACTCCTCCTGTCTCAACTATAAAGCCCATATCTTTGGCAGTTTCACTCACTCACTTTGTCTGTGTAACGACATGAAACATCAGTATTTACAGTAATTTATTTTCATGAAGAATTGCCTTTTTTTAGTTTTAATTAATTTAATGGGATTATGGATACTTGAGTATGATGTGGAAACCTCATCCATTTCAGATCTTACTTTTTCTAGTTCAGATTTAAGAAGGGAAGAAAAATCTGTGAAGGTATGTTAGAGTCATGTAGGTGACAATGACTCATTTGTTGCCACCCTCTTCACTGTCTTGTTTGGAGGACCGCGGACAAAATATGGCATTTAATGAGGGCCAAAGGCCAAATAAGGTATGGTGAAGAAGGTGAATACCATTTTAGTCACTCACAAGCCTTCATAATGTAATATTTTTTTAATTTCCGCACCGTAGATATTCTTGGCCTAATAATTAGTTAGGCCTCTTCACTATTGATGAGCACGTTTTCTGTTACTATTAAAAATATTGGGGTTTGACAGTAGAAGATTACATGAGAGCATGTACCAGTCTTAAATAGCTTTGAACGCAGCAAGGAGTAAGCTATCAATATTGGTGTATCATGTGATATAGCTTTTTTCTATTGCTTGAAGATATGATAAATAGAATACATTGTCCAACATTTTAAATAAATGGTACAAGTTATGAAATAAATTGACAAACAACTGTGAGGTAATTTTGTGAACTAGGACTGTATCTAAAAATCAGGTTTTGTCTCCTTCAAAACTTTTGAAATAGCTCGAATTGTACAAGGCGTCGTCCGACAGCAGCCACCGATGAGTTTAGCTCCAGCGTCCCTCCATCTTGTAGCGAATAACTCAAACTTGTCGTCATCAAAACATTTTGATGGCTGGCAACATAAGTGCTATTAGACTTCATGACATTATTGCTATTTAAGAGCAAATATTATAGATATAACTTCATGATACTCAAGACTTCAATAATTACAAAAACCTCCCCTGAACTTTGACAAATTACAGAAAACTACATATTCAAAGAATTCGCATTCCAACTTAATCGGTTAATTTTGATGTATCATCTCAAAATTTTTATGAATACCGTATTTTTCCAATGAGATGTATGTATCGATATTTGAACTATAGTTTATGACTACAATAATGTGCATTAACATGCACTAGGTCAAACATCAGGATATGATAGGAGAAGTTTATGTAATTCTGCAAACTTCAAAGTATGTAAATGTACTTATTCGTGTATTATATGTTTGACTCACCATCCATCTTTTAGCAATGCCGTCCCATATCTCACCACTGTTTGGGTACACAACTATTGCCTTGGAAGTAGACTGCAAAATAACATTATTACAAGTTTCATAAAAACAGAGTATTTTCCCACAACACTTGTCCAAATTGTCAACTTTCAGTGGAATTAAAGTTACCTCTTTGAATCTCTGGATAAGGCTTATAACAAAATGAGGTGGTGCACAATTTATGCCAACAGCTCTAACTTTGCTACTCTTGTTAATTACATCAAGGCATTCCTCAAAGCTTTCTCCTGACGGGGCATTAACACCATCAACAGAGCTGAAACAAATCCACGATGGAATCGGAACATTTTCTTCTTCAAGCAACTCAAC
>JBBMKE010000010.1:20719942-20732103 GCA_037834125.1 Lippia alba | reverse complement strand
CCGCTCCATGATAGACCTGATGACTATAGCATTATCAGCCGTAGCTTTCGCAGAAAGAATGATGTCATCTGCGAAAAGCAGATGGCTAATCTTCGGCCCTCCCCGACACAACGAGACGGCTTTCCATTTGTTGCGATGCACCGCCTCCTCAATCTCATAATTCAAGCGCTCCATACAAAGAACAAACAGGTATGGGGATAAGGGATCCCCTTGCCGGAGACCACAAGTGGGGGAAATCTGGGTCGTTGGCTCCCCATTCCAAAGAATTTTCGGCCGTACACTCCTGACGCAACTCATAATGAGACGAACCAGAGAATCCGGAAACTGAAAGAGAGTTAGAGTTTCTTCCAGGAAGTTCCAATTGACCTTATCGTAAGCTTTCTCAAGGTCCAACTTAAGCAACATATTACCAGCCGCACTCTTCGATTTTCTCATAGTATGCACAACTTCTTGGAGAATCAGTATATTGTCATGGGTAGACCTACCCGGAATGAAGCTACTTTGTTGAGGCCCCACAATATTACTGATAAAAGGTTTGATCCTTGAGACAATGAGTTTGGTCAGGATCTTCAAAATCACATTACAAAGCGCGATGGGCCTGAATTCGCTCGCATCTTTCGGGCTCTTATTCTTAGGGATGAGGCATATGTAAGCTTGTCCCATTTCCTCCGTGACTTCAGCCTCACGAAAGCAGTTGCCAATATGATCATAAATGGAGTCACCAATTATGTCCCAATACCGCTTATAGAAGAACGCCTGACACCCATCCGGTCCCGGAGCTTTATAGGACCCCATCGAGTTAATCACGGCTTTAACTTCATCTTTACAAATAGGGCGCTGCAAAGACTCCCGATTATCAGGTGTGCAAACCTGCTGGAAACGACTTTTGGGTAAAGGGCTCCGGTCGCCCTCAGTGTTGGAAGTGAGAAGAGTTTGAAAAAACTCCACGACATGATTCTTGAGTATCTCCTGCTCGTTTCTCCAAACACCGTTAATACAAAGAGTATCAATACGATTATGTCTTCGGCGATTCACTGTGGTTAAGTGGAAAAACTTAGTATTTTTATCCCCCAACTTCAACCAATCTATCCTCGACTTTTGAAACCACAAGGTTTCCTCCTGAGTGAGAACCAAGTTGTATTCCCGTATAAGCTCCAATTCCAGCTCCCGAAGATTAGGTCAGTTCCGTCCCGGGTGAAGCCGTTGGATCCCCCCAATACGAGCCCTAAGTATCCGTTTACGTCTGAAAATATTGCCGAAGATATCCCGATTCCAATTAGTTAACTTATCCGGGAGAGCATGCATCGCCTCCGGGAGACTAGAAGCCGAGTTCCAGATCGAGTTGATAATCTCTCTACAACCCGGGTGTGTATCCCAGGCTGCTTCAAACCGAAACGGTTTATGGAACCGACGGTCCGCTACTCCAGCCGTGTTGATTAGAATTGGGTGGTGATCCGAGTGAGTCTTTGGCAGGACCTCCACCGCGCAATTCTGAAATTTAGTGACCCAAGCCATATTTGCCAAAGCTCTATCAAGTTTCTCCCGTACCATAACACCTCCATTAACCGTGCCGCACCACGTGAATTCAGGGCCTTTCGCATTGAGGTCCATTAAGTTGCAATCTTCAATTACTCTATTGAACTTCTCACATCTGTTCCAACTCACCGGACACCCACCGCTTTTTTCGCTGGGATAACGGATGTCATTAAAATCACCAGAGAGCAACCAGGGTCCCGCATGCTCATCACTAAACTGTTGAAGTTCGTCCCAAAGCCCTTCCCTGTGCCGTTGATGAGGGCTAGCATAAATCCCAGAGCAAATCCACGCTGAGTTACCCCTAGGGCCAATAAGCGCGTGCACCGCTTGATTCGAGGTCGAAAGCACCTCAACATGGATATCAGCTTCGTTCCATAACATCCAGATTCCACCCTCGCGACCATTAGTTGGAGCCCGACATACATTCGAGAAACCCAACCTAGTCGAAATATATTCAGCTCTAGAGTCAGCAACCCGCGTCTCTAAAAGAAACACAACATCCGGTTGATGTTCTCGGATGAGCTCCCTGAGATTCCTCCTAAAAACTTCATTCCCTGTTCCGTTACAATTCCACGATAAAACCTTCATTGGATAAACAAACAGTTGAGGTAGAGTAATAGGCGACTCAGAGGGACGCCCCTGCATCGAGCTCACTATCTGGCTCACTAACTCGCTCGTCAAGCTGCATTGTCTCTGTATCTCCTGCATCGGGAGGTCTACATCCATGACCGCTACCATCTCGCCATTCCTGCCCGGAGTTAGGGTCGCCCGTATCTCCACTTGATGAAAAAGCTCGTTGATGTCCAAAAATCTCGCGAACGGTTGTCTCATGCTGTAAATTAGGGTTGTCTCTGGATGTACTACTGACTCCTCTATCAGCCACCAGTCCGCTAGAGGTGCTGCCTCCATGAGATCGTCCGTTGTGCTCACCAAAAGTTTTATGTTCACCCGCCGGAGTTTTCTGATACTGTCTCACCTCGGAGTTTTCGTTACGATGAGTAATATCACGTAAAGGTTCCCTGGTAGTATCAACCCTAGTTTGGGCTATTTTTTCTGTCTTCTTGGTATATCTCCTACGTGGGATTTCTTTCCTTATAGGTTCCGAGTTTAGAGGGGCCTTGTTTCTTTCCCTGCGTGTCTCATGTGGCTTGTTAGTGCGATCTTCCTCTGATTCTGCACCCATATGAAAATCCGTGTGATTAGGCTCCTCAAATTCGGGATTAGAGAATATTGCAAATTTATTTTGTCCCTTAGAGTTTGCCGTAATATTCGCTGGTTTGTTGTGTGCTCCATCCCCATGCTTTAAGCTAGGTTTGCGCTGCCGGCCCTTATCTGCCATCATCCATGTCCCGAAAGCCGGACCGGCCGCTTTTTCGACCACAGAAGGCAGATCCGTGGGAGGTGATTCTTCGCCGTTAACAGCATTCTCAGCCTCGGCTGGCTTTGATGGACATTCGTTGAGCCGATGTCCCACCATCCCGCATGTAAAGCATATCGAGGGTAAATTCTCATAAACAAGCGGTAAACACCGAGGTCCTATTTCCACAGCACTCCGAAGCGGTTTTTCAAGGTCCAATTGGACACACACTCTCGCAAATCTCCCCTTTTCTCCATAGTAGGTATTCTTGTCGATCTTGATGGGGCTGCCTATTGCGGAAGTGATTTTATAAAGTAATTCCTCCTTATAATATTCAATCGATAATTCCCAAATCCGAACCCAAGCGATCGTTGTTGTGACTCTATCCTTGGATGCTTGGAAATCTGGCATCCATTTTCTGACGACTAAGTAGCTGCCGTTGATAACCCAGGGTCCGTCCGTTAGAATGGACGTCGCTTTACTTGCTTCAGCGATTTTCAGAATGAAACATCCGTGTCCCATATCAACCAGTTCAAACTCGCCGCGCAAGTCCCACATCCGATCAATCCTGACCGATAGCAGGTGGAAGTTTAGTCTTCGACCTAATATTCTCAGAATTAAAGCATTCTTCCAGTCTTCTCTAATCTCCGTCTGGTAGTCCTCATCCAGCACCAACTTCGGGTAGGGCTGGTCCTCACTTGGTTCCACTATATGAATCCGATCCAGGTCATTCAGAGTCTCTACATCAAACTTGATGTCATCCTCCGGTCGTCTGCCTAATAGAGAATCCAAATATGTTCCTTTTCCTTTGCCATTTGACGGTCTCCCATTCTCGCCTTCGTTCGCATTGCTCGGCTCCGCCGTCTCAACAATCACTTCGTCGATATTTCGCTTGAATTTCTTCGTGCTTCTTCTCATTTGGTCGAATTCCTCGCTGGAGAGACCCGAACATCAAGTTTCATGACTCTTTTGTGAACTTAATGTTCTCTAATATTACGTTATAGTAAATATTTGTATATCTTGCGGATATTATTGAGATTTGTTATTATGTATTATCTTTAGTGATATTCTTTTAGAGTTATATTTAGGATATATTTAATTGTAATTATCTTATAGAATCTTCTAGAATATTTTGTATAGGTTTATTAGGGTTTTCTGTACACTATATATTCCGTTGTACTCTGATATTATTAAATGGAGAAAATTATATACATTTTCATGGTATTAAAGCTGAGGATTTTTTATAAATATTATTTTTTTTAATTCGAATTCATAAAGTATTATGCAAATAAAATGGGTTAATATTATGTACTAAAACGCCAGTCTGTGTGGTGTTTTTGTCATTTTTTATTATTATTTTAATGCAATTGCCGTTCTCTGTGGCGTTTTTCAATTTTTAACATTATTTTATTGCTAGGCACAATATCCTATGTCGCCAGAATCAAATAAATAATATTTTATTATTGATCGCCAATGGCTGTGGCGATCGAGAATTAAATATTGTTTTTTTAATATTTTATTCTCGGTTGCCACAGCTATTGGCATCTTTTAATAAAAAAATAATATTTTAACAAAAAAACTTCAATTATTCGAACCATGATCGTAAAGGTAACAGTAAAGGTACAAAAAAACTTCATTAAAAGCTATGGAATTACTGGTAAGGTAACAGTAAAGGTACTAAAAACATTAAAATACTAAAGAAATATTAAAGTACTACTTACAAAACATTAAAGTACTAAAAACATCAAATACTACTTGCATCAATGATCGTGATGCCCATAAGGCCCTCCTGTGAAACAGAAACGTGGGTGTGGTTCCCTATTACTTCTTCGAGGTGGTGGCCTTTCTTTAGGAGTCATGTTATCTGATAACTCAAACGATATTGGCGTGTGATGTTGGGCAGGTTGATACTCAGGGGTTGGTTGACCGAATGATATTATTTGTGGTATGTAAGGCCCCGAGTGATATTGAGCAGGTTGGTACTCAGGGGTTGGATTATATGATGTGGAAGTCCCCGGGTGATATTCTCTTCAAAACCTTAAACACAAATATAAAAAAAATTATATATCAAATTATATATATTATATTACAGAACCTGGCAGCGTGTGGAGGTACTGGCAATGCTTGACCATTTGCAAGAATTTTTTCCTCGAGTATCTACCCCGGTCTCCGTTATTGGCTGACCACGTATTGGGAGCCCCCATAGGACTGCTACATTTTCTAAAGTTATCGTGGCTTTCCCAAAAGGAAAGTGAAAGGTATGAGTCTCCGGACGCCATCTTTGCAGTAATACTGTGATTAAATGTGAATCGACCTCTATATAACCACTACAATAGACACCATAAAAGCCCATCTCATACAACATCTCCAAAACCTTATCATCTAATTCTATATGTCTCTCATCATCGTCCCAGTGATTAAAACCGGATGAATTATTATGCCTTGCACGCACAACATCATCATAAGCGCCAAGATAAACATTATTTGAACGATGAATATCTTGCAAATAAAGTAAATCATCTTCAATTGGACCAAACGATGTCATTCCAATTCTAATCCCCGACATTATAAATCTACACAAATAATTTAGAAGAATATCAAATAAATATTTTTAACAATCACATGAATTATACGTGCAAAATTACGGAATGGTTAAAAATAATTTCATTCATTTTTTCCTTCACTTTTATAGAAATGTTTATTTTTCTACAAAGCCAAGACATGTCTTATTCTCTGTCGGAATTTGTTAGATTAATAATATGATTATTTCGCTAACATAATCATATTATTAATCTAACAAATTATAATAACTATTAATTTAACTAAAACATAATCATATCATTTCTGTAACAAATTATAATAACTATTAATTTAACTAACTATTAATTATAATAATCATATTATTAATCTAACTAATTTCAATACTTTTAAGATAAACAACTAATAATTTAATAAACCAACACAACATTTAATTTTATATAACTAAAATTAACACATTAATTAAAAAAAAAAGGGGGGAACCTGTATGTTCAGCCGAAGCTGGAAAACTAAAAACGGTGGAGCTCCGGGAGGCGGTGGCGGCAGCAAGCTCTCACCGGCGGCGGCAGGCTTCGTGGTGGTGGTGGGGAATTATGGTGGGGGGATTTGGGGAAGGGAGAACTTGAACTAGGGAAGGAAGTCCGAAAATAGGGATCTCGTTGGAGGGGGGGACCAGATGTAGATCTGGTCAAAGATTTACAGTAAAAACGTCGTTCTCTCTGGCGTTTTTCAAAAAAAAATATTTTAATTCGATCGCCACAGTCATTGGCGACCGCGAATAAAATAATACTTTTTTTTTCCTTCTGTCGCCATATAATATTGTGTAGCTCAATAAAGTAACAATAAAAAATGAAAAACGCCACAGAGAACGGTGATCGCGTTTAAAATAATAATAAAAAAAGACAAAAACCCCTCAAATTGTGGCGTTTTAGTACATAATGTTAACTCATTTTATTTCCAAAATACTTTATGAATTCAAATTAAAAAAAATAATATTTATGAAAAATCCTGGGTCTCCAATGCAGACGAATGCCTCTCTATACTAGGCCTTTTGTTTTGTCCAGAATCCAGATTTTAGCTTACCGGACACTTGCTAGACAGTGTGGAGCAATGTCCATACAGTATTGTGTGTATTTGCCTCCTAGCCCTTATCGATACAGGGCATTATTTAATAAAATTCCACTAAAAAAGACATTATATAAGCTAAAATAATTAATATAATGAAAATATTCAACCTATGAATTAAAATAAAAGGAAAAGGTAAAAAGTTTAGCGTATGAATTATAGAATCAAGGTATGATTGATGTGTTATGGACCATACATACTAGTCATGATGCATCATGCATGCATGAATGTTAATCATCTATTGGCGGGCTATGGGGGGACTGAGTACAAGTAGGGTACGCAAGTGGAGAAGAGTGGGGCGGGAGTTGCTTCTTCTTCCCGCCAAAGAGGCGGCGGTGGCCCAGCCACACTTTTTTCGCGCCAAAATTCACTGGCAGTGACACGTGTCTGCTCTTTTCATCCTCGATTATGCAGCTCTCTCACATACTTATGCCACGCTACAGTTTTATACATAAATAAATAACAACAAATTGTTTGTTTTAAATGTTACAATTATTTATGTTAAACTTATAATCTTTTTTTCTTGTTGAAAAAGTTAAACTTACAATGGTTTTATTTCACAATTCGTTGGTCCTTCCTTTTTTTTTTTCACACAACACACAATTTGTTGGTATACAAATACGATTATAAGAATTTGAACTCGAGCCTTTGTATTAAAAAAATTAATAATTTAACTAGTTGAACCAATTCATACTGACGACCGTTAATATAAAAAATTGAATTAGTTAAGGTTTTCATTTCTTTTCAACCACTTTCTTTATTTCCCACTAGCGAGTATAAATTGTTGGAAGGTGAGAGCATTAGAAATTGGGTCGGTGGCTACAGTGTAAATATACGACTTTTTAATTCATATTTTCACAGATTTTCGGTCATGAATTTTCGCTGTGTTGCTAATTAATTAATGGGTCACTTAAAAAAAAAAAACTTATACTTAATTGATTCGATCTCACTTCTCGGCATGGCATAATAATTATATAGGTTGAATATTGACATGTCAGCTTATAGATTGACTGGAACCATCTCCGATCCTGTTGAAGCCGCTGAGGCTGAGGGAGCACATCTATAACTTTGTATAATCAAGGAATGAGTCTCGACCCCTGATCCAACTCTTGTACACCCTGTGTCGAGGCTGATTACTACCGCCATTTAACGTAGTGTCTTAGCTCTTGATAGTAGGTAGGAAAGTGGGTCTCATGCAACTGTGCGATAAATAATACTAAATAAAATTAAATGCTCCACAATTGATATGCATTATCATCGCAACAGTTCAAAATATAAATACTTTCTGTGAATGATACGCATTAAACTCACTATTTAATTCAATTATATGCTTTTGAGATATGACTTAAATGTTATAATGTCGACCCTAATTTCAATTCATATCATTTTAGGTCGCTCATTTGTTTCTTTTCATAATTATGTTAAGGTCGAACAATTATTCTTAAATATAAATTCTTAAGTGATTAATTAAATTCCAACTTGATTAGCCTAATACAAAATCGATAGTTTCTTTTACAACCATCTTTTAAGTTAAATTTTTTTCTTTTAATATAAATTTTTGAATGCTTGATCAAGTTGCGATCCAAATAGCCTAGGAGAAATCTCATGCTGTATCTTTCACATCAGTGTCTTTCATCGCATGCTGTATCTTCTATTCCGGGGCAAAAGATCCGATTGGGATTTTCCTGACCCGTCGCTTGTAATAGTCTATCAATCAACTTCTATATCAATCGGTCAACTATGCAATCCTTAATTATAAAATAAACAAAAAAAATCTCTCATCCTCTGCTTTTGAGATTCGGTCCTATAAGCATGCCAATCCCACGTTTCTTTGGTGGAAAATTATTGAATATATTCAAAAGATATTTTCAAATAAGATTTATAAATTTATATTATTGCTTCAGCTTCCAATCAAAAAAGGAAACGAGGGGTGCGACCATAACATAATAATTTCTTATTGGAAAAATTACATTTAGGTATACTGAAGTTTGTCATAATTACAAATCACTCACTCTTCTTTTGATAATTACATATTAATCCCTAAAAACACTGTTTCAATTATAAATCAGTCCTTCTGTAGGGGTTAATATGTAATTGAAACAGTATTTTTAGGGATTAATATGTAATTATCGAAAGAAGAGGGACTAATTTATAATTAGGGCAAACCTCAGGGTACCTAAATATAATTTGCCATAGATTATTTACATATGCTTAAGAAGTAACGAACCAGAAAAGGAACATAAAGAAAAGTAAATTGAAAGAAATAAATATAATCATTTGTTGAGAGAAAGAAAACAGAAGCAGCGAGAATGGTTATCGAGTTGGCATTCCATTGACATGAAAATTAAACTGAGAGAAAAGTGTTTACTCAATTGATATTTATCATTGCACCCCGATAAACAACAACAAAAATAAAGCAAGGCGGCTGACAATAATAATGTTTGCTTAAGAATTAATTAGAGAAAAAGAAAAAACATAGGATACCCTACAATAAAATTAAAATGAAATATTTATTTTAGTAGTTAATTTAATAAATATCTGGAATTATGCGTCTCAGATACATACAGAGAATGATAAGGTTAAGTGGGTGGTTGTGAGACAGGGAAATACGGGCTTAAGAAATAAGATTCATTCTTCATGCGTGAAAAGGGCCCACTTCTTTATGTAGTAGTCGCACGTAACAGTGATAAAAATAACTAATGCTTGTCACGGGATCCGTTCGAATGATTCCGATTTGGATTTCAAAATCTATGGGCTGACTTTGTCTTTAAGGCTTATTTTTCCCGTAGGCCCGTACCACCTCCCTACCTATCTGTATGACTGTATCCCAGTTAGCAAACATAAACATTAATATGAATAAATTTCAATCCCGATCGAGCATAATGTATATTATATTTATTATTAAATTAATTATTATTATCTTTTAAGTTTTGTGCACTAATAGCACGGATAACTATATAAAATAATCTCCTTCCTTTGAAAGTTTGACAACTAGATTCAAACAATAATTACTCGCGTTATAGAACTGTTGTATGAATAAATCTAAATGTATCCCAAAATTATAGCCGAAGTTTTAGAGTTTTTAATATATGATACCAATAGGGGGCAATTGGTTCTTTACTGGAATATTAGATTTTAAGTAAAAAAAGTACAGGTATACCCCCAACAAAAGTGGAGTGGAATAATTGCTGAAAAGAAAAATGCACAGAGATATGTACAACATCTTGTAAGGATATTTTATTAAGCAAAACTTTACAATCGCTTGTAACTTTTTTTTTTGGTGGGAATACAATCGCTTATAACTAAATACATAGTAAGATAAATAAGTCTCATTTATTTATCTCACCAACACATATCAATTGAAGAGTTACCGTGACAATGTTATCAGCATGTTGAACTACCACATATTACAACAAAAGGAATTGATATTAAGCGGAGAGTAATAACAAACCTCGTCTCGCTCTTATGGACTTACAAACGTTCTCTTGCATTAAAGGACTTATAGACACACTTACTCATGCCAAAACTTCGTCATTATCTACTGATCTCCTCGAGTTTTCTAGACATTTGAGCAAATTTTCCCGTTTACCAAGTGCCTTATTGCAAGAATATGATCCCTTTAATTGAATGCGGATGATTGGCATCTTGGATCCTTGATTCGTGGCCTGATTTGATGAGGTCCATCCTTTATTTTCTGGCAAGGTATATATATACTTTCCAATTTCCAAGTACCACAAAACAGAATATTGCCTTCCCATAGAGATGACAATTATCATATTTAGAGCAAGAACAGAAAAGATGGAAGCATCAACAAAACATTATCCAACAATATATTTCATGCCTAGAAGGCCATCAATAGCTGTGAGTTATTAGCGTATAGGTATTCTGACATGCAACTTTAAATTACGAAAAATTTTCCAAGTTAAGGTGGAATTGTCTCAAAATACTAAACTGCCACAAAACATGCAAAATAATCTGGTTTTGTGCTTAAAATAATAAAATTCCAATAAGAAAATTCAAACTAATGAAAAACAGGGCAGACTGCGAAATTGTGAGATAATGAGAAAAAAAATCCAATGTAGCAGCAATTTTATTGGCATTCCCAGAAAGTGATGAATTTGGGCAAAATATTATTGAGAAAAGCATTACAGATAGTCCAAGACTACAAAACAATAATAATTGAAACTCACTTAACACGTTTGAATGGAAAGGGATGAACAAAGCCTTTTATGCCATCTCCTCACCATTCACAACCTTGATTAACATTTGAAATCTAAAGCTTAAACAATGAAGAAGAGCGGACATTCAAAGCAGGCCTGTAAATTACATCAATGGTTTTTTAAGCTCCCATTTTCCAAGACATGACAAACTTCTTCCCAACAGGTAACTCCAGGCCTCTAACCTCCATCATCACATTCTTCATCTTATTATCATCTACTTCTTCCAGCTTATCAGGATATTCATGTTCGGTTGACCTGATTTCGACTTTTGAAGTATCTGCAACCGCATTTCCATCAACTTTAATGTCGAACGCACTTCCAAAACCCTTCAATCCAAGAACAGTAACCTTCTCAACAATCCAACCCTTCTGCAATGCAAACTTGCTTTCTACAACATCCGACCACACCTTCACCGTTCCCCCGCTAACTGTTGCATGGAAATCAACGTACGTCGAAAACCCATTACCAAGTTTCATCTCAGGAAGCTCATCCTCATCCAAATAAAGATTCCCATGTGCTTCACTAGTGGCAGCACCAAGTGGGAACGTGACGATTAAGGTAAAAGGCGTCTTCCTTGCTTCCTTGGAAATTAATCCACCTTGCTGCATAGGTAAAATAAAGTTCTGATACAGATGCACGTTGATCACATGCAATGGAGCATCAAGGGTGCGGTAATGCGATTCTTTTGAGACGATCACTTTCGTCATATCAAAGAGACTATACCAACTACCAGGGGGAAACAGAGCGGTGACCTTCGTTTTAGCTTTATTCAGAACAGGGGAAACCATCAGACTGCTCCCAAGCAGGAATTGTGTGCTCAAACCGTACAATTTAGTTTCATTGGGGAAAGTAAAGAACAAAGGACGAGCAATGGGAGCTCCAGTCGTATGCCCCTCGTAATTCAACGTGTACAAATAAGGTAAAAGCTTGTACCTCATTCCCAAAGCATTTCTAGCAGATATAGCCACTGATTTCCATTGGTAAAGCTCCTGCCTTGGAGAATAGAAATTTGCATGATCCCTGGAAAAAGGGTAGAAAGCTCCAAGCTCAATCCATCTGTTGCAAAGCTCCTCCGTGGGAGCTGGATAAAAACCACATATATCAGACCCCACCATCGGAACTCCAAATATACCGAAATTCAACATAGTCGAAATCGAATATCTCAGATCATCCCATGTTCCCTTATTATCCCCAGTCCAATGCGCTGCATAACGGCCCGAACCAACAAACGTGGAACGGGACAGTATAAACGGACGTTTCCCCTCCAGGCCTAAAAGCGCCTTGCGAGAAACCGTAGATACTGTGAGCATCGTATTCCAAGACTCCATTGTAATGATACGCACTGGTTGCTATAGTTTTGTACCCTATCGGGACCTGTGTTCCTG
>JBBMKE010000010.1:20658404-20668958 GCA_037834125.1 Lippia alba | reverse complement strand
AGATAAGGAAGAAACAGCGCCGACGAATACGGAAGAAATAG
Organism: Lippia alba; assembly: GCA_037834125.1. Classification (NCBI taxonomy): domain Eukaryota; kingdom Viridiplantae; phylum Streptophyta; class Magnoliopsida; order Lamiales; family Verbenaceae; genus Lippia; species Lippia alba. Next base: position 20,668,917 of record JBBMKE010000010.1, on the reverse strand, counting down.
AATGTGAAAAAGATGATGAATTTGAGGTTGAAGAAAGGAAATTGGAAAATAATGGGGATAAGGGTGGTGGTGCCTTGGGCGGAGCTATGGTGTCCAATGGGTCTGCTTTTGCGGGCGTGGATTATGAGATGGAGGAAGGGGAGATTATGGATGATGGTGGCTCGGTTGAGTTTGTTAATGAGAATACTGACAAGTTGAAGAAGGATTTGCATTCGGATGTTGAGTCGGGGGAAATTGAGACGAATGATGAAAATGGTGACTCGAAAATGGTGTGTTTAGATTCCCCTCGCTCTCTTTTACATCAGTTTTCTATTATATTACATGATCGTTTATTGATGGGGATTGTGATACTCTTTCTTTGCAAAATTTGATTTTTTTGAGAAAAGAATGATATGTCAGATTTAGTATGATGGTATATATCAAAATTCACTTAAAAATAAATAAATAAATAACACATTTATTATTATTGGTCTTTATTTGTACAAGCATGGGTTTTCTATCAATACTTGGAAGATTTTGTCCTTGGTAGAAGTGTTTCAGAACCTTCTCTTTTGCTGGGAATTCGGCTCTAGAACAAGTTGATTGGGGATTCCTATTAGTTCTTAAACATTTATTGCTATGATCTTCGAATGCGATTTTGGTTGTTTTGTTAAATGATGAGCCTTCTTACAAATATTCTAGCTGCACTACACAGACCCGACAAATTTTATCAATAGGGGGGCTTGGCAATTATAATTACACTTTGTTGCCAGGCAAAGTTTCCCTAGGCGTTTCCACTTTCCAGAAGGCTGAAACGATCGCTTTCAATTGATTGTAAGACTTGGATATATGCCAAAAAATTTGCATGATTGTTAGTTTTAAAGATGCTGCTAATTAATTTATTAATGTTGCTCTATGTATTTTTTCTTAACAGGTAGTTAATCGGGAGAATGGGGAACGAGTTGATAAATGCGCAGAGGACAGTATGTATGGTGAAGAAAGTGGTTCAATGAATGAGATATTTTCTAATTCTGAGGGTCTTGCAAATGGGGATAATGCGCAGAGGTACCACAAAGTTGACAATGGACTTGTCCATGTAGATAGTAAGAGGGCAGGAAGCTCTGTAGATGAAGTTGAGCAAAGAGATCTGAGGAAGTTATCTTCTGATAAAAGGCATAGAGCTGTTTCTCGCTCCCGCTCTCATGACAAGTACCCAAAAGAGAATTCTCTTAGTAATTTGTCGAAGTCCCCTGAATGGCCACGGAGAAGGTCTCGCTCCCGAAGCATTGCACGAGAAGCTTCTGTGGAGGACCCCTCTTATACAGAGAGAAGACACAGGAGTGAAGCTGATGATGAAAGAGTGACATCACATGGCAAAAACTATAGACACAGCAGCAGAGATGATGCGCGCGAGAGAGGAAGAGAGCGTAGTTCTAGCAGATATGCAGAGAGATCAGAAAAGCATTATGGCAGGAGGAGCCATGACAGATTTAGGGAGGTTAGCAGGGAGAGGGACTCTGAAAGAGATCGAGTAAGAGAGAGGGAAAGAAAGGAGGAGGAGGAGATGGAAAGGGAAAGAGAGAGATGCAGACATCGTGATAGATATAGAGAGGAAAGTAAGCAGGAGATGCTGAGGGGCAGGTCCAGTTACAGGGACAAAGAGCGGGAGAGGGATAGAGAACGGGGAAGGGAAAAGGAAAGAGAAAGGGAGAGGGAGAGGGAGAGGGAGAGGGAGAGGAGAGAGAGGGAAAGAGACGATAGGAACAGGGACAGAGGTCGAGAAGGGGTTAGAGATGGCAGAAGGGCTAGAAGCAGAGATAAAGATAGGGATAATGAAAATGACCGGTTAAGCAGGCGAGAAAAATATGAGAATAACGAGGATGCGTACAGAGATAGGGGTAACGATTCCAGGCACAGAAGAAATTCTGAAGATCGCCATAGAGATAGACAAAGGAAAAATGATTTAGAAAATTTGACCGTTAAAGATAAACCCGAGGATCAAAGTAACAATCTTGAAAGGTCTCTTGTCTTCTTAAAGAAATTTGTTAAATTAAAGGATTCTCCTCTTCCCCTCTACCCTTCTTCCTTAATCCTAATCAAATACTTAAATCTGTGATTTTGCTGGTCTCAGGGAAGATGACAAGCAAGAGGACTATCAAGAAAAGATAGCAATGCAACTTGCAGAGCAAGAAGAAGATGATCTTGAGAGAATTAAGGAGGAGAGCAGGAGGCGAAGACAAGCTATCCTTGAAAAGTACAAAAATCAACAACAAAAAAATGAAAATCAATCACAAGATATTGGTAAGATTTTTTTTGTGTTTTTAGTTTCATTTGACTTGGTGGTCATGGTATATCTCTTAAAATTCCATCTCTTGAGAAATTTTTAATTTTGAGGTTTGGGCTTTTTGGCTGGTTCAAGGACTTGTTTGTTTAGCTTGAATGGTATCAAAGACTGGCTTTGGTGCTGAAGCTTAGCCTACTATCCATAGATAGCTAATTTTGAGTGTACTCTTCCTTCCCTTTTGTTGATCTTATGTTTTGCCAACTCTTGCTTCTTTTGGGCCAGGTAAGGATCAGGTAGGAGAACATTCTGCACAAGTGGCATCTGCTGAAGTTGTCCCAACTAAAACTGACGACCAGTTGGAGCGCGCTGATGTTTATGTTCCTGAAACATCCTTTTCCATAGGGAAATCACCTTCGCAAGATGGTCTTCCTGATCCCCAGAAACCCACTGGAACGGGCGGACTAGGAGAGGGTACCCCAAAGGTATTTTAATAGCCATTGATTCAAAGCATTTTTAGTTCTACACCGAAAAACCATAAATTTGTTGCCGATTCTCTAGACACGAGAAGTCATCCTGTGGGCACACTTTATTGTCTTTTCTTGTTTACTTGGATATTTATCTTTTGTCGTGTTAATTGATCTCATTTTGATATCCTTTTCAAGAATGTGATGAATTTCTTCTTTAAACAATACAGAGTGAGAGATCTGATGACATGTTTTGTGATGATATTTTTGGAGAATCACCTGCTGGAGTTCGCAAATCGGTTAGTCTCACAATTTTGATGATATTGTTGATCCTTTTCTAAGATTTTGATATTGTTAATTCCCTTATCAATTGTAGTCTGGTTAGTCCTGCCTCTTTGCCTTTCTTTGACTCCTTTTCATCATATTCTCTTTTCTGTCTGGGGTAAACAGGGAAAAGGAGACGGAGTAGCTGTTGAAAGAAGTGGACTTAATGACAATTGGGATGATGCAGAAGGTTACTATGGTATGTAGATGACCACTAATCTCTCTTCTCCATAATAAATTATATATGTTTCTCTTGTATTTTAGTAGCTCCAATCATGCTGGGCAAGGTTCATCTTTCCCTTATACTTTATCCAAAAAATTAGTGTATGTATGTTCTCTGTCTCTCCATATGTTTTCCTTGATGCGTGGCGCATAGAGTCTGCGTATTAATATTGTGAGACATGACCACTATTGTTTCTCACTAATTGTCCTTTTCTATATTTTAACAATCAGGATACCGTTTTGGAGAAGTACTTGATGGTCGGTATGAAATTATTGCTGCCCACGGGAAAGGTGTATTTTCTACCGTGGTTCGTGCAAAGGATCTTAAGGCTAAACCTGGTGACCCGGAAGAAGTGGCAATTAAAATTATACGGAATAATGAAACCATGTAAGAGATCGTTGCTTTTCTGGTTTTAGTTGTAAATGGATCATATTTAATTGGGATAAGTTTTTTCTGTGCCTACTTGATTTTTTTTCTTGTTTTTCTTCCATGTAGGTACAAGGCAGGTATGGAAGAATTGGTCATACTAAAGAAGCTAGCCGGAGCTGACCCTGAGAACAAGCGCCATTGTGTTCGGTTTCTTTCTACATTCAAGTATCGGAATCATTTGTGCTTAGTTTTTGAATCTCTTCATATGAATTTACGGGAAGTCTTAAAGAAATTTGGTCGTAACATTGGTTTGAAGCTTACTGCTGTGAGGGCATATGCTAAGCAACTCTTGATAGCTCTGAAACATCTGAAAAACTGTGGTGTTCTTCATTCTGATATCAAACCAGATAACATGCTGGTATGCAGTTAACAACCTCTTAGTCTGTCTTCTCAAAAATCGTTTCCCTTCTGCATATTATTTTCTAACCCGTCACTAATTATGCGCTATTTGTTTCCTTAGGTTAATGAAGCAAAAAATGTTCTGAAGCTTTGTGATTTTGGCAATGCCATGTTTGCTGGTAAAAATGAAATCACTCCTTACCTTGTGAGTCGTTTCTATCGTGCCCCTGAAATCAGTAAGTGTTTCACCCTTGTGTGCTTTTGATATTACATTCTTATAAATACTTGACTGGTTGAGCCTCCTTTTTTCTCCAGTTCTGGGCCTGTCGTATGATCATCCTCTTGATATTTGGTCTGTTGGTTGCTGCTTGTTTGAGCTTTACACCGGCAAGGTTTTGTTTCCTGGTGCTACAAATAATGACATGCTTCGTCTTCACATGGAATTGAAAGGTCCTTTCCCAAAAAAGATGCTCCGGAAGGTTGGAACCAATTTTATTTAGTTGAATGATTTTATGTTCCCCATCCGATTGTCTAAACTGTTAACTTTATCTCCATTCCCTGTTACAGGGAGCATTTGTAGATCAGCATTTTGACCAGGATTTGAATTTTCTTGCAACAGAGGACGATCCCGTCTCAAAAAAGGTTGGTATGCAGCTCAACTTTAGTGCTTTCTTTCCAATTCTAGTAGTTGAAAGTTGAAACCCAATTCTCATATTACAATGAATTTTTGTTGAGTTTATTCTGTGTTATTGCAGGTAATAAGGAGACTGATTGTAAATATCAAGCCAAAAGATTTTGGCACCTTGATTTCAGGATCTCCTGGTGAGGATCCAAAATTGGTATCTAATTTTAAGGATCTCATGGAGAAAATCTTTGTATTGGATCCGGACAAGAGATTGAATGTATCGCAGGCGTTAAACCATCCATTCATTACGGGCAAGTGAACCATGCTGCCTGCTGATTCTCTGACTACCAAACTGCTGTTGCATTAGATACTTATACATTTTGGTGTCGTGTCACTATGATTTGTCTAATTGGGCATTTGTCTGTCTTTGTCTTCTCTTGTGGCTGGGGAGCAAGAGTTCAGGAGACAGTAAGTGGGGCATGGTTGAAGTTCATAGAGATGATCTATGCGGAGGCAATTAATGGGGAGTTCTTTCCATGGATTGTTTTCTGTTTCTATTGTAAGAAACTCACTAAAGGCGTATTTCCCTTTGTTTGTACTATTTCTTAATGGATAAGCTTTAGAAGAATTTCATTGTTTCTCTATATTCTTATTTTCATCTATAGCACAACGTGATGGCAGCAGTTAAATTGGAGGCATTATTTGGCCACTGGAGATTTGTGGAAATTTCATGCATCTTGCTTGTATATATATATATATAATTGTGGTCCTTTCCAGAATTTGATTTGGAAAGTTGTATAGATCTCATATTTGCGTACACCTCCACTGTGTACTTCGGATTTTCAGGTTGTCTGTCTTAGTGATGGATGTTTATATTCTACTCTTGGGAATTCCTTCTAATTGCTTTGCTGCGTTATTTCTTTGTTTTGTTTTTTTTTTCAATATCTCGCTTTAGAATTTTGGGTTCTGGAGAGTCTAATGTGATCTTTCATTCAGGAAATCTACCTGTGCTATGAGGAACCATTCAGTGGTTTAGATGATTAAAGACACTCTGGAGAAGGTACCTTGGTTTGTTTCTTAGGAGTTTACATGTGGAACCTTTTAAAACTAACATCCAAAAGTCAATTACTTCTGGGATCTCTAGTATCATTTCCAATTATTTGACATTAGTACTTTGCTAATGATGTTTGCTGTTCAATGTTGTATACTTTTGTGACCAGTTAACATGACTGCCTTAATGCTCCTTGTTTAGCTTTACTACATTTTAGACACGTTAGATTTGCGTACAGGCGAAGTGATTCTCTCCTTTTCTTCTTCCATGTTTAGTATAATGTGATTCAAACTAGTAAAAAGGCCTTGTTTTGTGTCCATTGTTGTGCTCTGTGATTTATGTGCTTCACATGTGGCTTTTTTGCGACTGTGGATGCATATAATTATCTGTTCTAGAAATTTTAACAGTATATGTCATTAAGTTGCAATATGTCTGATCCTCGGTTTGGTTGTTCTTGAGGATTGTATGCACTGGAGACGTCCGGGTGCTGCTCTGGAGTCTGAAAATATCTTTGTAAGTAACCTTATTTCATCTGTTTATTTTTTTAATAGTTTGACATTACTGGGACTTAGTCATAGCCGTGGTTTTTGTTTTTGTAGGATTGAACCTGCTTTTCTTCTATACTTTGGTGAGTACTTGCTATTTTTGCTTAGGAATAATTACACTGGTCTATGCTGAGTTTTGACTTAATTATACAAACTTCCTATAATGCTCCTGAGGTTTGAGAAAAAACGAAAAGATCATCTATCCATAAATTTATGTAAAGTTGAATTTTAATTATATCATGTCTAATATTTTATGAACTCCATATTTTGCCCTCGACACTTGCAGCTAAATACTTTGATTTGTATACATATGATGGTATGTAAGGGGAAGTTTTTGTAATTTCTCTAACCTCGGGAAGAGTTATAAGTTTGTATAATTAAGCATTCCTTAGGGTATGCCCGGGTAATTCTCTCTTTAGCTCATTGTTCCACAACAGATATAGTAGCTGATAAGCTAGGTTGATGAGTTGAAATAAAGATGCCCAAGATATCCACATTACTGGGTCCATTTTCCCTGGTCTTCGAAGCAACTCCATAGTTGATTGGCCAACATATGGAGTAATTTATAGTCTCCATGAGCACAGATCAAAATTGTATATTGTCTGAGATTATTCTGCAGTTGTACACAATGATGCAAGCTCCAAAAATGAAATGTGATCTTGTATGCTCCTGAACTGTCTGCAGCAGCATTCTCTTGTTCAGTTTGGCTCTGTGAATGATAGTTTTCCATATTGTACAATGCGATCTAAGGTTTTTCACATGAGAGTCCGCTTGAGATTTAAGATAGTCGCTACTAAATTGCTGCAATGAATCATTGAACTTTGATGTGATGCTGCTGCGAAGAACGGTTTGGATAGATGATAATTTTTGTTTTAGAAAAAAGACGATGATACCTCAGCCTTGATATAAATTTACTACATTTTAGAGTTTAAAAACTCAAGTATCCAGAAATTAAAAACAAGTATCCAAAAATTGTTCCACGGAGAGAAACATCCAGACCTCGAAACCAATACTTAGAAAGGAAATCCACTTGCGTCAAAAATTAAGTAGAGGAAATCCACCCCAAAGTGGCCAAGCTAATGGATTTCATTACAATTGGATGGCCGTTTGTCAGGCTTTGAATTTCAATCCTTGTTTGATCAGCCAGACAATGATAAGCTGATAACACAAAAGAACAGGAAACATAACCATTTTCCCAGAATTAAACTCATTTTCAATGAACGAGAGCATGACACGTACGTAAACAGTTTTGTTGGTTCGTTTATTAAGCCACGATGACCCGATAAAAGGCGACGGTGTGAAAAGAGAAACAGTAAATCTTCGCCGGTGCCGGAGAAGAAAAAATTGCAGCGATGCAATACGCTAAACTAGCATTATGCAGCAACAGGCCTCCTCCGGTACTCTGTTTTCGTCAATCAAATTCGTTGAGGAGTTTAAATTTTAGAACTCCTGAAAGAAGACGAAAAGATGTGGCTTTCAATGCCGGTGAGCCGAAACAACGGCATAGCCTTTTTCTTTCTGCTACAAGTTCTTGGAGATTGGGTACTCGGGCAAATTTAGTTACTGCCGCCACGAGCGGCGGTGGAGATTCGGTGTCGGAGCTCGACGATAATGTAAGGAAATTAGTGCAGACTTTTCTGTGGGCTATGGAGGGTGTTTATATCCTGTGGCTCTTCTTGCTTCCCTATGCTCCTGTAAGTTGTGTGGTACATTCCTCATTTACGCGTTAATGGAGTTGAGTTAAAAGAAGTGTTAAAAAACGATCACAATCACAGGTCATGTTCAGTTTAAGTGGCTTATACTCAAATTTATTTGCAGGGGGATCCCGTCTGGGCAATCAGTTCAGAAACAGTCAACTCTCTCATAGGCCTTTCTCTCAATTTTTTCTTCATTCTACCTCTCTTAAACTCTGGTAATACTATTCTTCACTCAACTCTTTTCTGTCATTTCTTCTATGGATTGCAGTGCAGTTTACACAGAATTCTTGGTATTTAAATGGCGTTGAAATCTTTTGTGGATGATGTAAACATTCGCTGAACTCAAACCCTTACCAAATTAATCAAACCTTTAAAGAAAAATCTTATTTTGTTGAAACCACTATAAAATATTCAAACCTTACCTCAGAGGTAGATATACTAATTTACCATGTAATGTTTTATTATGAGTATCTTGATCATTTGTGCAATTGAATGCCAGAGTAGTTGGTATTCATCTAATGGAGGCACCAGTGCTCCACCCGGTATGATTTATTGCTTATATCACCCATAGAGGACCTTCATTCTGCATCTTGCACATGATTTAGACTGATTATAGATTCTTTTATCTTCAATCTACCCAGATGGCTGAAGGCTTGTTCAACTTTGTTATTGGCTGGACATTCTTGTTTGCTCCTTTGCTGTTCACAGATAAAAGGAGAGACAGATATAAGGGATCACTCGATGTTCTATGGGGCTTTCAGATGTTCCTCACAAATAGTACACTTCTGAACTAACTATGTTGCTTGACCTTTGCTTATTAACAAGAATAAATGCATATTTCTGCTCTCATAATTAGTGACTCTTGTTAATTTCTCCAGCATTCTTAATCCCTTACATGGCTATACGTCTCAATCAGGCTGACAGGGAATCTACTCCGGGAAAGCCCTCTAAACTTGGTTCTGTTATGATAAGTGGTGCCCCTATTGTTGGATTGAGTGGTGGGCTTATTTGTTTGATATCTGTTTTGTGGGCACTTTATGGTCGTGGGGATGGTAATTTTGGCGATTTGTCACAAAGATGGGAGTTCTTGCAAAGTTATCTATTCTCTGAAAGACTTGCTTATGCCTTCATCTGGGATATCTGCCTTTACATATTTTTCCAGCCATGGTTACTTGGAGACAATCTGCAAAACATTCAGAAAGATAAAGTTGCTCTAGTTAATTTGTTTAGATTTGTACCCGTAGTTGGCATAGTTGCTTACTGTCTTTGTTTAAATGCTGAGAATGAGACTTAAGATCACTGTAATACGCATATAATTTGTATTTACGATGTAAGATTACAGTACTTCGTAATACAAGTAAGATCTTTTTTCTTTCCCTCTCAATCTTTAACAATCATTAGTTTAAACCTTTCATGGTTTATTAACGTAATGGATCCGTTTTCAATATCAGCACAGAAAAAGGAACAGAGAGTTTCAAATATATGACAAATGATTAGATTAAATGGCAGAATAGAATATAGAAACTCAATTCAAAATTCAAAGGAGAATATTACAACATGAACACGAAAAATTTGAAGAATGCGTATCCTAGGGCAGAGTCTTAGGACAGATTGCCACCGCTCTGTTGCCAGAGATTGATGATATCAGTGGCCTGGTTAAGGAGTATAATCATTTTCTTCTGAGAAATCCAGGGCTTGCTCTCTAGTGTAGCTTTGAGCTCTTCCCAGGCATCTTTTCTTGGCCAAAAGAAGTAAGGACTCAAAGGCACGGTGCCGTAGCCTGGGATGATTTGATCCAGACCAAGACCAATGTTCTTTTCCATCCATATGAACTTCAACACCAGCCTCGGCTTCTCCACTTTAATCTCTTCTTCCACGTCCTGGAAAATCAAAGAATTCCCTTAGCATGTGGTGATAGAATTATGCTTTTGGGTTGTGAACTGAAATTACTTATGCACTTATGCTCTCTCCAAATTATAATAATTCAGGCCAATCAATTAGGAATGCGACTATTTACCTATCAATTCAACCAAAACTCGCTATTCTATACTAGGTAAATCTTATGGGCAGACAATACAGACATCATGCTCAATGAATTACTATTAAACAACGTTATACATCAGAAGGCATAAACCATGAATATCACCGAACAAGAAATTAAATTTCCAATTGCCATTGAATAGCGGAGTTGGAAAAAGCAATGGCCAATTTATGGAAGAAAATTAAAACTTGTGGAGAATTGAATTTAAACCTCACCTCAGGTGTTTGAGGAAGTTCATCTTCTGAAGTCTCGGCAAGAGTCTCAGCAGGCGGAGCTAGGTCCGCGGCAGCGGCAGACGCGGACAATTTCCGAAATCTTGTAATGGGTTTGGTTTTGAGGCGAAGATTGAGTGATGAATGCGCCTTCGGGTTGAGAGAAAATGAGGTATTGAAGGGAACAGAGAAAACAGAGGAAGGAGGGCTTGCTAAATTGCCATTGATACTTGGCTGAACTGACATGGATAACATCTTCGCTTCTTAACAGTTAACACACACAGGCCAGAGAGAGAGAGA
>JBBMKE010000010.1:20535306-20553201 GCA_037834125.1 Lippia alba | reverse complement strand
GGTGGGAGGGACCCTTGCCGCCAACGACATAGATTTTGGGTTCTTCAAATGCCTATCCCAGGTGCACCGGCACCATCCCATTCCTCGCGAGCTGCTCATGGATACTCAGAATATTGGGTTAGGGGCTCCGTTCCACTCCGCGGTTCTGTCGGTAGAATTCAACGACCGACTGAAACCTCTCGAAGAAGCGATGGACAGAGAGAGGCCTTTGATCGAGGAAGAGGATAGGTTAGCGCTTGTATTTCCGGCGGAGGCCGCGGAGGAAGAGGAGGAAGAGACCGACTGGTCGAAGGTCCCCTTCGGCTGGGCCACTGCTTGGGCTGACATGAAAGCGGATGGGAAGCAGGCGACGGCGGAGGATCTAGAGTTGCCTGTCTGGCAAAGCTGGGAGGAGATGCGGAAGTAGCTGCAGGAAGGCCTCAAAGCTGAAAACAGCGGGAACATCGACAAGTGTGCCGAGGTGATCGCCGCTTTAAAGATGTCTTTGCTCAAAGTCCCTGCTAGCTCCGACTCCGAGATTGAGATCCAAGTGGTGGGTTAAAGTTCGACAATGCCTATCTTGGTCGAGGATCCCCAGCCTTTGAACGTGAGAGTCCCAACACCTGAGGAAGAAATCGCGCCAGCACCCGAGTCTTAGTTTTCCTATCCTCCTTTGCTTCCCTATTTTCACTGTTTTGCTGTAGTTGGAGGGGTTAGACCCTCATGAATTTGTAATCCCGAGCTTGACCCATTTTATCTTTTAATGAAAAGTTTCATTTTTAAGTTATGCTAGGTCATTTTTCGATTATTTGTATGCTTCGAACTTTCAAGTGATAAGTGTAACGACACCTGGGTCATTTAATAGGTTTCACGACGTAATTGGCAAAGTTCTAAGTTGACAAACATAATGACATAAAACTTTTAGGGATGGGTTCAGATTGACTGAATTAATAGGCGAGCCCGGATTGACCAGATTAATCTTAAAAGGTTTGACCTTAATTAAGACAAAAGGGGATCCAGATTGACTGGGATCCTATTCCACCATTGATTCAGCACAAAAGCATGAGATTTACAAAGAGGGATGTAACTTAAACATAAAACTTCTTCAAGTTGTGTGCATTCCAGGATCTTGGGATAGGGTTGCCATCCATATCTTCTAGGTGGTAAGCCTTGTTGCAGCCTATCTCGGAAACGCGGTAAGGGTCTTCCCAGTTAGGTTGCAGTTTACCCATATGTTTGGTAACTTCAACCTTCCTAAGGACCAGGTCGTCTATCTGAAAAGCTCTGGGTCGGACCCCATTGTTGTAGCTTTTGGCGACCGCGGCCTTGTATTGTTGTTGGCGTTGGTAGCCTTTCAGTCGGAGTTCTTCGACCATATCCAACTCGTGGGCATGATCCTCAACGTTTTTGGCCAGATGGTAGTTGGCCACACGGGCAATTTGATGTAACAACTCCGCGGGGATCATTGCTTCTGATCCGTAGACCATGAAAAATGGGGTTAGACCTGTGGCAGTCCTTGGGGTGGTCCGATAGACCCAGAGAACCCCGTCAAGTTCTTCTACCCAGACGCCCTTCTTGGCCTCCAAATGCCTTTGCAGATTTTGGATGATTATACGGTTGGTCACCTCGACCTAGCCATTCGCTTGGGGATGACCCACAGAAGCGAATCTTTGACTGATGCCCATGTCTGTGCAGTACGACCGGGTCCTCGCGCTCTGGAACTGGGTTCCATTATTGCAGATAAGGACTCTACATATGCCAAACCTGCAAATGATGTTGCGCCACAAGAAGTCCTGGATGACCTTGTCCGTGATCTTTGCTGCGGGCTGAGCCTCCACTCACTTGGAGAAATATTCTACTGCTACGATTAAGAATCGTCTCTGTCCTTTGGCGAGAGGGAGAGGGCCAACTATGTCAATGCCCCACTGGTCGAAGGGCCAGCAGGTGTCGACCGGGATCATTTCCATGGGGTGCTGGTGCGCGATGTTGGCATGCATCTGGCAGCTGGCACACTTGCGAGCGTATTCATTGGCGTCTTCCTTGAGCGTGAGCCAGTAGAAACCGCTCCTTGACACCTTTTTGGCCAAAGATAGACCGCCTGCGTGGTTGTCACATTGTCCACTGTGAATTTCTTCCAGCACGTCCAGGGCCTGCGAGGGGCGGAGGCATCGCTTAGTTGGTCCGTTGAAGACCCTCTTGTAGAGCCTTCCCTCTGAATCCAGTGAGTAGCTCGCTGCTTTATAGCGCAGACGTCTTGCTGTATTTTTGTCCGCGGGCAGTGTACTATCCCGGAGGTATAGAATGTACTCATCCAACCAGCACGGCTCTGTTGGGTCGATGGAGCATATCATTTCTGCTTCTCCATCAATCACTCGGCCCTTGCTCGAAAGGTACGTGATGTTTTGGTCCTTTGTGCCCCGCATTCCATTGGCGAATTTTGATAGGGCGACCGCGCAAATATTTTCTTATCTGGGGACTTGTTGCAGCTTGAATTCCTTGCATTTGGATGCCAACGACTTGACTTTAGCTAGGTACTTGACCATGGATTCTTCGTGCGCTTCGTAGGAGCCGTCCACTTGGCTCGCCACGAGCTGGGAGTCTGTTGTTACTGAGATTCTTTCAATTCCGTGTTCCCTGGCGACCTTGAGTCCTGCAATTAAAGCTTCGTATTCCGCTTCATTGTTGGTGGCGGGAAAATCGAGAGAGATGGCAAAATCAAGCTCTTGTCCCTCCGTGTTTATTAGGGATATCCCCACTCCCCCCTAAGAGGTTGAGGAGCTGTCGACCGACATTATCCACAAGACTGAGCGGGCAGTTTGTTTAGTCAGGTCGTTTTTCTCGATCAAGAAGTCTGCCAGAATCTAGGCTTGGTAGGCTGTCCTGGGTTGATAACTGGTGTCAAACTGGCCCAATTCGACCGCCCACTTTGCGATACATCTCGCAGTGTCTGGCTTGACCAAAACCGAGCGAAGCCCCTGGTCGGTTAGGACCACAATTGAATGGGCTTGGAAGTAATGTCTGAGCCTCCGGGACGTGTGTACCAGGGCGAGGGCGAACTTCTCGATCTCCAAGTAGCGGACTTCTGGCCCGTTGAAGATTTTGCTTACGCAGTAAACCGGCAGATGTTTTTGATCGCGGGGAGCCACTAAGACAGAGCTGACTGCTTCTTCTGTGACCGCTAAATAGAGATACAAAATTTCCCCTAGGATGGGCTTGGTTAAAAGAGGAGGGGAGGCTAGGTATTCCTTGAGTTTTTCGAAGGCTTCATCGCATTCGTTAGTCCATTCGAACTTCTTGATGTTGCGAAGGATCTTAAAAAAGGGGAGATTTTTCTTGGATGACCTAGAGATGAACCTGTTCAGAGATATAATCCGACCTACGAGGCGTTGGACGTCCCGAATGGTGTGGGGCATGTTGATGCTTTTTAACGCCAGGATCTTCTCTGGGTTTGCTTCAATTTCCCTCTGGCTGACAATGTAGCCTAAGAATTTGCCTTCCTCTATGCCAAACGAGCACTTGCCCGGGTTCAGCTTTAGTCGGTACTTGCGCATGAGGTCGAATGCTCGACCTAAGTCAGTCAGGTGTGATTCTCTGCTCTCACTCTTGACGATCATGTTGTCAACGTACACCTCCATGGTTTTTCCTATTTCTTCCTCAAAGACTTTGTTTACTAGCCTTTGGTAGGTGGCACCTACATTCTTCAATCTGAAAGGCATTACTTTAAAGCAGTAGATGCCTTTTACCATGATGAACGCGGTATTCTTCTTGTCTTCCGGGGCCATGAAGATCTGGTAGTAGCCTTGGAAGGCATCCTCATGCTCAGGAGCCCACAGCCCGCGGTGGAATCCACTAGCTGGTCGATTCGCGGCAATGGATAGGGGTCCTTAGGGCAGGCTTTGTTCAGATCCGTGAAATCTTGACGCATTCGCCATTTGTCGCTAGTTTTAGCCACTAGGACGACGTTGCACAACCAATCCATGTACTTGAGTCATCGGAGAAGAACTCAAAAAAGAAATCTCCCGGGTAAACACGAAACGAAACAAAGTTCGTTCCCTCATCCAAGAGTTCGTTGACTTTTGGCTCAATTATCTCATTGCGCTCGTCACTCCGTGCTCGGAGGCGCTGCCTGAAGGGGCGGAAACTTGGGTCTACATTTAGATGGTATTGGATGACTTTGGGGTCAACACCGACTAGGTCAGAGGAGCTCCAAGCGAATACGTCAGCGTTCTCCCACAGAAATTAGATGAGCATGCACTGTTGCTTTCCCTTTAAGTTAGCCCCAATGTTGGTGGTCTTCTTCTCGTCGCCGGGAACCAACTGTAGCTGGTTCGGGCACGATGGCTCCGGTGGCTGCTATTTTTACGTCATCCAATTTTCTCTTCTTTCGAACGATGGTGGAGGTCATCTGTTTGGAGCACATTTTGGCAGTAGGATCCTCTGGATCGGCTAGCTCCGTGTCAATGAAGTCATCTACATGCAGGAGCGGTACAATCTTCTTGTCAGGGAGCTGGACTTTCTCCATGGAGATGGAGTAGCATTCCCAGTATTCGGGAATGTTGCACTTCAACTCCCCTATGCCGTGTGGGGTCGAAAACTTGAGGGTCTGGTGGTAGACCGAGTAAACGGCTCTGAACACGATGGGGGCGGGTCGCCCTACTATGATATTATAAGCGGAGTGGCACTCAACCACCAGAAATTCGATCACTTGGGTCACTCTCTTGGGCAATTTTCCCATGGATGTGACGAGCTTGACTCATCCGTTGGAGTATATTTCAGACCCGCCGAATCCTGTAAAGGGTGTTTGAATGGGTTCAAAATCAAGTTTGTCATGCAAGTTCATCTTTTGCAAAGTAGAGTAAAAGATAATGTTGGCTGAGGCTCCATTATCGACAAAAGTCTTGTGAATGGCACAGTTAGCTACAACTCGGCACGGTGCTGTCCCTTGGCATCATTGGAATAAAATTTCTATCACTAAAGGGGATCTCTTGCTCCAGTCATTCCTTGCCTGGCTCGATGTGCATGATCTCTCTGGGGCCATAGAGCTCTCGACCGGCTTCCCTCCTTGATAGCTTGCGGGCGGTCTTGGAGTCTCCGCCAGCTGGACCACCTGCTATCATGAAGATTTTGTTGGTGGGCAAGTTGTGCTGGTCGTCATCAGCTATCATTTTGAGCAGCTGCTTGCGCCCTCTTCTGGCAGGTGGGGAGTCTCCGCGGTCGAAGGCTTGCTGGGCCCGATCGTCTAACTTTTGGACGAACTTATTCAGGTGGCCTTCTTGGATCAATCCCTCGATCTCTTCGCGCAAGGCGATGCATTCGGAGGTCCAGTGGCCGTATTGCATGTGGTAGGCGCACCTTTTGCCGGACTCTTTTGCTTTCTTAGTCTCTTTCAGCTACTTGGACTTTTTGAGCAGTCCGAGATCCATGACTTCGAATATTTTCTCAATCGGGCAAGCGGGGAAAGTGTATGGTTTCTTAGCTCTGCTGCCTGAGGGTGCCTCCCTCTTCAGTCGCTGCTCCATTCTGTTAGAGAGCTTGGGAGGGTCCGATCGAGGTGGGTCGGATCGAGGCTGGAGGTAACGGGCTAGCTCGTTGTTCCCCTTTTGTTTTTCCGCGCTTGGGCTTGGTTGCTGGCCTTCACTTCTTCCAGACGCATGTACTTGTTCGCGATAACCATGACCTCTTCCATATTTTGCAGCTCTTTCAGGATCATGTCGTCGGCACACTTGGGATGTCGGATTGCGGCGTGGAGGGTTTGAGTGAGCACATCGATGTTTGTGTGCTCGACTTTGATCAGCGCTTCGTTGAAGCAGGAGAAGAAATGTCTCAAGCTCTCTCCGTCCTCTTGGACAATGGTGTAGAGATAGGTGGAGGGGAGTTTGACCTTGGACATGGAGGAATAGTGGGCTTTGAACTTCCGGGAGAGGTCGTCGTGGACGAGCCTCTCAAACCAGTCTTAGGCAGGGCCTTCGAGCGTGGTCTCAAAAATCTTTGCCCATATGAGCTTCGAGTGGCCATACAGACTGACTTGTGCCTCGAACTTTGAGCAATGCTTGATGGGGTCTGAATTTCCGCTGTAGGTAGGGAGATTCGTAGGGACCCTGTCCTCAAGCTTGGCATCAAATATTGCGTCGCAGAAAGGGGATCTCGCCTCCCTTTCACTTCTGTAGGCCCTCACTTGACGAGGGCGGTGGCGATCTTCTTGGTCATGAGGGATGTGTCAGGATACTTCCTCTTGAGGATCGATGTAATCCTCTGCTGGTGGTTGCGGTTGACGCGGTTGGGATCTGGGGGGCAGTTAATTTCTTAGGTTGGCTTGACCGACCCAATGCCCCCTATTGACTCTTTGGTAGGCGTCGGGATGGACCCGAATCCCCCAGGTGGTCGAAGACCGGGGCGTTCCTTGGGAGTGGAACGCCTCTCTCCATTGCACTCGCGGTGCCTGGGATGTGGCGAGCACCGTGGTCGTCCTCCCTCATGTTTCTGTAGATCTGGGAGGGACGTTCTTCTTCCAGCTCCAGCCTCGGTCGGGCGGGGTGCCTCCTTTGCGGTTGGGCTCCGTTGTCATCGTAGCCCTCTTCTACTTGGGCACCAAGATGGACTTGGTGCTGTCCTCCAAAGGCCGGGGCCAGAAAGATGGCCTGCGTTTGGGGGTACTGGCCTTGAAGGAATTGGGGAGGGTATCCCCAAGTATTGCCTGCAAGGGGTGCTGTGGGACATCATACTCCACGGTCGGCGTCGACCCCTGGGCTGTTGGGAACGCAGTGTTCTGGGGAGTTATGGCCAGTGGACTTCCCTTGGTGGGGCCGGCATATTGGGCTCTCTATTCTCTCTTGCTGCCGCGAGAGCCTCCGAGCGGCACTGCTCGGTGTAGGCGGTGAGGTCCGCCTCTGAGACGCAGGCACGCCGAGAGCTGGAATTTTATAGAGGACCCCACCTTAAACGAAGGAACAGAAAATATAACAACCAAGGTCAAGAAAGAAGAGAATTACCACTTCCCAAACAATAAGACATCTAGACCAAAATTATCTTTATCAAAATCTTCACTATCTTCATTTTTATAAGTTAATAACCAATCCAAATGAACTCCATCTGATAAAGATCTCTTCAAAATTCTAGGTCTTTCACTAAAATTTTGTAAGGACAATGCATGCTCCAAGATTTTATTAACCGAGTTTGAATGTCTATAAAGTGCCATTTGCTTGAGTGTCGCTAAGTCATCTTCCATAACCTGCCTCTCCAAGTGTCTATTAATTTCTTCTAGGGCATCTTCTTTCATTTTATCTTCCGGATAAACACACTTATCTACACAAGTAGAACTCATTTTTGGGCCAAATTGAACCATGGTATTTTCTGCTGAGTCCGTTGAAGATTGTGGTTGCTCTAAATTAGTCCCGATAACTGCTCCAATAAATGATTTAATATTTGGCGGAGGCCGCTCTGGGGCTAATTATGTATTGAACTTGTTAAAAGGAAAGTAAATTATATTTTAGCTTTTCCAAAAATTTAATCTAAATCAATTAGAGATCGAAGTAAAATAGAATATATATTTTTCTAAACACACGCTCCCCAGTGGTTTCCGTTGATGACTTTAACATGGTACAATAATACACTGCCACGTGACGCGCCCACGTAGGAACCTCGTGGGCGTTGCGCAGTCTGGATGAACCAAAGAAAGCCACCTGAACAACACGTGGTGAGCGGGCCAGACAGATCACTATATCGATGTCCCCTCAACGGTTCCTTTCAAGGCCAAAAGATCCCTCAATCTATAGCTCGAAGGAACAAACTCCATCGACCTAGACCCCGATCAATCAGATGTAGATGGTTAAGTGGGGCCGGGCTGATCTTATCGACCCGCAAATCGATAGCATATGTCACCTTACACCCAGATACCATAAAGCATCCCTGTCGGGGCACGTGTAACCTTTATATTCCCTGTAGCAGGCGTACTAAGGCGCATTTAATGCCCAATGGTGCTTGTCTATTTCAAAAGGGGAAAGAAGGTACATTCGACCTCATTTCGACCAGCTCCATCATCCGACAATCAGATCGATGACTGGCAGAGTAATTAATACAAGCTTGCAGTACACACACCACTGTGTTAATTGACCAAGGCTATAAATACCCTGCCCTTGAACAGTGGTTGGTTAGTCTTTACTCAGCATTAAATTGCCTTTTTTTTCTCTCTCTAAGCAAATCCAATATTGACTTGAGCGTCGGAGTGCCAAACTTGGGCAAAACCCTAAGTCCCCCAAGTTGGTCTTCAGTTCACGTGTGTTAGTGCTTTCAGGTCGACAAAGAGCCCACTACAAATAAAATTCTTTACTAATTGTCCCAGATCTGACAGTAAACTCGACCACGTCGGATCGATCATTTCCGAGCCAGATCAGACTTGATTTATTTATTTATTTATTTTTAATTTTGAAAATCTTAGTTAAAAATATGGAATAGATAACATCCTACGAAAATTAGAAAATTAACCAAAAAAACCATATTGGATTTTTATTCTTCTTGTCCAGGATTACGCCCCAAATCATTAGATAGGAATCCAAAGTAAATAGAGACACAAAAAATATCACTACAGTATAAACGAATAGTTTCAGAGTAAGCATAACAAAATCTCCAAGATGGTTTTTTTTCTTTTGGAGAAAATAAGAGAATATATTTTCCATTTTTCTACCACATATCCTATTTTGACACTAAGATCTAAAATCTACAAATAGAAATGAATAGTCCAAAATTCATTTGTTTCACATTAATAAAAATTTTCGGGATTCGAATTCAGAAAACGTAATAAATAAATGGATAATGATTATTGTAAAATGATAGCATTGAAATATTTAAAATATATAAAATTTTATAAAAAAAATGTAGTTAACATGGCCTATTAGCTCAGTTGGTTAGAGCGTCGTGCTAATAACGCGAAGGTCGCAGGTTCGAAACCTGCATGGGCCATATTATATTTTAGTTCATTATTTTTGAACATGAATATTTTTTTAATATTTTTTTTTATTATTTTTTAACATATTTTTTTGGGCCTTTTTAGGCCCATTACTTTGTCGTTATAATATTATATTTATTATTTTTGAACATGAACATTTTTTTTGTTGGACCTTTTTAGGCCCATTACTTTCTCCTCTCGACGGTTTTTAGCCCAAATTCGTTACAAAATAGTTTCAATGGTGGGCCTCTATACTTCCCCACATTATACTTTCTATTTTGAGCAATTGAGGCCGCTTACTTTCCAGATTCTGCAGATTAGTCCTCAAAGATTCTAATCTTCCATTTTGTTTATTTGTTCCACAAATACTCCACGAAACATCATTTCTTATGCCTGATTTGTTCCCCATATATTGTATTTGTAAACGTCTTTAGCTTTATAACATATATACATTCTTTATTATGTACGTTGTACGTTCTTTTATTTAACTATGGGTATACATATATAGAACCATAGATATTTAAGGAAAGTTCTTCTAAAGAGTTGATCTTTGTATATTAAATAGTTCAACAATGGTGGAGCCAGGAAAATTATTTAGGTGGGTCGACCAAAACATAATACTAAAAAAATTTCAATAAAACTTTTTTGGTGTGGTCTCAATTATTATTAATTTATTACATTGACCCTCAATAATATTGATTTGAATTTTAGTCAGGGGGATCAATTATGAAAAATCTCATAAAATTACATATAAATATATCCATATATTTATATAATTAAAAAAATAAAAATTGAGGGATCAATTGCACCCCCTCAACACCATGTGGCTACGCCACTGGTTTAGAATTTGTTTATTTTACGGAGTAAATATTTTTTTCTCAGCTACATGTAATATGTGCACAATATGATTGTATAATTGGCTCAGGATCTAAATTCTCATTTTTTTTAATATCTAACATATTTATATTGCAATTACAGTGTTGATGTTGTTTACCAAATCAAATTACTTTTTTACTACCTTCAATCTAAGAGCTCTTTCTTCCCTTATTTTGGATCTCAATAGAGAGACCTAAAGCATGCAATTTGGGGAAGTCTTAGCTGGGACTAGCTAGGTTTTGCGTTTACTCGTGAAGACTAATGTAACGCTTATCATGTACTCAAATGTATATCTTAAAAGGAGTAATTATAAATCAAATAATAAGTGCAATGCAACAGACTTGTTAAGTAAATGAGAAATTTTGCATGAAATTCATATCAGCAATTATGTTATAATTCACCCACTCTAGTTAATTATTTATTTATTTTCGAGTTTAGATATTAAAATATGAAACAATCCTCATAGTTTAGGGCTGTAAAGCATAAAATTAACGATATAAATAGCAAAGGCGACAAGATGAAAAGCTAATATATAGAAGAAAACCATGGTTTTTCCATTAGCAAGTGCAACCAAAAACCTTGCACTTGCATAGAGCAATGAGCAAACCTCACCCGGGGTCAACACATATATAATTTGATGACCACTTGAAAACCTTACATAACAAAAACCAAAAGGAAATATACCGATTACTTAACCTATATACATAACCCCATACGATTCGATCTCAAATCCCAGTGGCGCCGGCGCATTCGTAGAGGCGGATCGAGGTAGCAGCAGTGGTGGTGGTGCGGGGTGACTTGCAGCATGTGTGGTACGAGAACAAGCTTGTCACCTTTCTCAAAATAACCTAAGACGATACTAGAAGAAAGCAGCAAACTGCATGTGTTCAGAAGTAAGAAAAGAAAGAAAGGAAACCTCACAAAAAGTCCAAACATTTCCATGTTAGGTTTTGATCTAAGGTTTCTCTCCTCACGAAAAAGATCCCTTTTCCAAACCCCATATGAAATTATAGATACATATATGATCAAGAAAACGAAGTCACAACATAACTGGAACTCCCACCAACCACAATCCACTCCTTGTCAGCTGTCTGTTTCACTTTCATGATTTTCCAATTCACATTCCCTTTCAAACAAGTTACCCCAAAATATATATCATTTTACCCCGATTAGCACACTCCATATATATATATATATAATCAAAAAAAGAAAACCACAGCCCAAAAGCCACACAAAATAGATTAAAAAAAGAGTTGAATTAAGGTTCTTTTTTGTTTTTTAAATTTTAGCAATTAGGTAATTAATACTAATTAGATTAATTATCTTCAAAGGGACCTGTGCTCAAGGATGTTGATATTGGTTCTTTGCCTCTTAACATTCCCAGAACCAGATTCATCCCCATTAGATTTCTCCATAACCGCTTTAAGGGCTTCTTGTATTGAGTTTATACAGTACTGCTGCTGATCCTCAGATCCATTACTATTGTTGGAGCAATCTTCCTCTCCGGTTATGAACAATACATTCTTTACTCTACCTCCAAGGGTCGTGATTTCAGCCTTCAATGTTCTCAACCTTAGGGCTTTCAAAGTCTTGATGAGGTCAGGCAAAAGGTCCGACCTGTCTTCACAGCAGATTGAGGCTTTGATCACCGGTTTCCCGTCTTCATCCGAAGCATTATCCACGGTCAATTCATCGACTTCCGTCGGAACCGGGCTTGTTTCTGCAATCAGAGAAGTTTGCCGCTTCAGCTCCTTCACGTGCTGGATCACTTCTGCCAGCAACGAGGCTTTGTCCGTCTGTAAATCACATAAAAACATTAATGATTTTATGCAAGATCAAATCATAAAGTTCAATTCTTTCTGGTTATGACTGTGTGAAAAGAAGTGATATTGTTTGGGGCTATGGAAAAAGGGGAGGCTTCCAGTTTTAGCAATTGTTTGGTGTAAAATGCAAATGGTGGGATTGTTGAAGGAGTAGCTAGGCATGGGTGTAATGAATATAATAATGTGTGAACATGCGCCCAATGACTGACAAGAATGCTTCTTTGTCTGTCTTTTAAAGAGTATTTCTTTTGAGGATGAAATTTTGACTGCGAATCCGGCAAGAATTTTCCATGGAGGCTTTTCTACTGCTCTATGGTTTCTCTTTTTCATATCAAAGTGACCGCTATTAACGCTTATTGCCCTTTTCGCCCCCTCCTCGGAACCACTACTTGGGAATCGCAATAAGAGAAAATGTCATTTCTCATTTCTAAAAATGAACCCTTTCTCTTCCGCACACTTCAATATTTAAATATGAATTTGTATATAATAAACTTAATATTTAGTAATTTTTTGTAAGTAGGATCTTGGAGTATCAAAAAAATCAATCTTTATACAAGGTTGGTGCGGATATTAATTAAACTATATCTTGGTGGGGGAATATCGTACTTGCTGTATGTATTATATCTTATAATAATTAATAAACATGAAAAATAATATTGAAAGTAATGATTGTAGATTAAGCTTACTTTGGTGGTGCTGGGCAGTAAGCTTCTGAGCTTAGCAAGATGATTATTGATTCTCTCTCTTCGCCTCCTCTCGGCTTCGCTATGGCTTTTCGAAGCAGCCAGCGCCTTAGCATCCATTATTTCTTGAGCCGTCATTTTCTGCAGCTCGGCGTGGAGGCCGAAGGGAGCCGAGCTGGGGTGCACCACCTGCCCCAACGACTCCGAAATGAGGCGGAGTTGGTGGTCCGACGAGCTGCCGTCGTACCCGAATTGCAACCCCGCCGGCCGCCTGTTGAAGAGACCGCCGTAGGACGGTGGCGCTGGAGGCGGGAGAAGAAACGGGTCGTGGTCCCGGGTGGAGAAATGGAGCGGGTTGTAGCTGTGGACTTGTGGGAGTGTCCACGGCAAGATTTGTGAGACCTCCGGGAAAGTTAGGGTTGATCCACCGCCACCGCCGGCGCCGCCGACACCCATGTATGCATCGCCGCCGTTGTTGTGTTGCTGCATCTGTGGGGGAAGTGATTGATCCTGGATTTGGAAACCCTCGATGTTGTCAGTTAAAATATGGATGCCCTGAGAAATATTTTCTTGATTGAAATTGTCTTTGTTGTTGTTGTCGTCGTCGCACATAATAATATATGAAAGCCCCCTGAGGAAACCCCACCTCGATTTATATATGCACGACTGGAATTAATGTGTGTGTGTGTGTGTTTTATTATGGGTTCTTTACGGAAATGAAAAGGAAAAACAGGTTAAAATTAGATTATATATCTTTAGGGTTGTTTCATAATCATGCCATCTTTTGTTTCACATATATAAAGATGAAAAAAGAGAATATATGTGAAAGGTAGAGGATCAAGAGCTTGGATTCTGGTTAATCTCTCTGAGGGGGAAAAGGGAATAAAAGGAGATATTTTCAAGGGAAAAGAACATACAAGAAGGACACACCTTTGTTATTCCGATGTGGGATAAAATGGAGAGCTTGCGACACCACCACTGATCTCACCCTAACCCTACTTGTATTTACTTCTTCTCTGCCGCAAAATCGTTGTTTATGCAATGGTGAATTTAAGTGAAGGGTGAAGAATAGTGAAGGAGAAGGTGGCCTTTTATCTTAGGTAGCACCAAATAAACCTTTCCTTTTTGTATTGTGCTTTATGGGTATCTTTTTGGTTTATTTGTTTTGTTTTCCTTGTCTTGGCTTCAATTCTCTCTCTCTCTCCACCCCACCTTCACACCCTAACATATATAGAGGTATGATAGTACTGTTAATCCTCTTTCCTTTCCTTTCTGCTTACGGCACTCTCTTTTCTCTTTTCTCTCTCTCTCTACATATCCATTTGTGTAGCCATCATCAGAGCAGAGAACTTTTTTGTGCACATAGATACACTCATATACACCATATTATAATATTGCATGTTGCGTAGTGATTGGTTCAAACCCTATAATTACACTCTGCTGATGAGTGCTGCTGCCTCAGAAAGAAAGAAAGAAAGAAAGAAAGAAAGAAATAATTTTTCATGAGAGAGAATGGGAAACATAGTGAACACACAAACACACAGATTGTCGACCGACCAAACACAAATTATAATAAAGCTAGCTAGCGTCGTTAATTAGTGTATAGTGAATGTGTGTGATGATAAAAAATAAAAAAAAATAGGTATATTAATAGCAATAGCATGGTGAAGGCTCCCACGTTGTTCCTGAGTGTAGGTATTTCCACGCGAAAGGATTTGTGGTTCCCCTTGACCTTTGTAATGATTGTGTCTTGGAACACACTCCTCCAGGTTCTCTTTATTCTTTCATACAGTTTCTGTCTCTATATGCATTTCTTCTCCTCGGTTTCAGTTCCACATTTACTTCTCTCTCTTATTCGCATCATTTTCCGATTTTTAGAAGCAATCACGCTTTAACTCTTGCAAGCAAGCATTGAATTAACCAACTTCTTCATTTACCCAACTCTCGATTTTAATTCTTGTAAGAGATTCTTAATTTTGTTGGGAATTACAAATGAAAGATATGGGAAATAGTAGCTAGTTTTGAGGCAAGATCAGTGTAGTAGTGAGATTGATGCAGGTTTTATATTGGGTGTTATGATTTGGAATTTGAATACTAGGTTGCTGCACCTCCACTTTTAGGTAGTGAGTGGGGAATACCTCTCTCTCTTGTCTGTTTATTTTATTTATGTATGTCTAGTGGTAAAAAAAAAAAAATGTATGTCTAATGGTAATGGGGATATTAATGTGATAATTCGTAACATGTACTCGACTTAGTTATGATATTTATAGAGTCGCCATGGTTTTTCTTCGACCGTTTCTTGACATTGTAACAGAACTAGAACAGTGATTTCCATACCGTTCCCACGGCCTCAACAACGAACCATCCTCCTATTTCATTAGTTTTACCTAATTAAACTTTAGTATTAGTTATAGGCAAAGATTTGGTGGGTGAAAGATATCTTTCAAACATTCATTAATCATAATATGAAGAAACAAGTACACTTGAATTGAAAAGAACAGGAAAATGGAGAAACAATATTATAACAAGGTGGGAGTAGAAAAGAAGGAAAAAAGTGATTTTCTTGATTCAGAGGTCTCTTGACCAACAAAGTCTGAGTAATTAGACTGCTAATAAGAAGCATTGGCGCTGACGAAAGTTGAAAAATTATGATTAACCCTAGTAAACTTTATATTCCCTTTTTATTAGCACCATAATTGGATTTACTGTGGTTGTCTCTCTAAGCAGGGTGGTGTGTTTGGGGAAGAGAGAACGTGAGAGTTAATTCTTGGCTTACCACCCTCAACAAGACAATTATGATCATTATTTTGCCGTTGCACACTTATCTTTGATAACCCCTTTTTTCACAGCAACCAAAATTGAGAGCAGAAAAAGAGCCAACACATATACAAATGTTCATTACTGCATGCATGTATATTAGTCTGACATTCATGATTAAATTAATTGGATTTTTATCAACTTTTAAATCCTTTTAAGTTTTTAATAAAGTATTTATACATATATATGTATATGTATATATATAAATTAATAACTGGGCAAGGGAAAGGGAAGAGACACCCCTCTTGTGATGCTAAATGGTCACACGCATGGTTGCTTTGGTCCCCATTTTCCATAACCTTTTTAGAGGTCTCCTTTTTCTTTCTTCTTCTGCAAAATTAATTATTATAGCATAAAATTCTTATTTTAATTAATTTATTTATTTTGGTGGGGTTTATCCTCAAAGATTTGATGATAGCTGCAACCCCCACTACTACAATAGCCCACGAGAAAGTCCTTTGATTGTGGGGTTTATGATGACATCAGTCTCACGCTTTCATGACGTATGTTCCCCTTCCCCCACAAACCTCGCATTTATAGTGCTAATTAAAAATAATGAACTATCGACTTCATGGCCTTAATCATAATTAATGGGCCTTTATCAACTTTAATTAAAAAAACCACATTTTAATTAATTATGTCATGTGACTGGTTTTGAAAAAGATGGAGAGATCGAGGTACGGCCAACTTTACCATATCTTGGCTTGTCAATATTGTTGTTTTTTGCCAAAGGAAATAAAATTATGGGGCTGCTGCTTCTTAATGCATAGTTCATTTCATTATTGTGATTAATTAGTATTGTTAATCATTTTCCGCGTTTATCTAGTGCCTATCACATGCAGGTAGTTTGGAACTAACTGGGAATTGGTATGGTACACATAAAATGAAATCTTTGGGTGACAAATTCCAATTTGAGTCCAAACAGACAAATAAAATATAAAAATTCTCTTGATTAATTGTAGTTGTATATTCAGTTATTGGAACACTAACAACTGACAATATAAAATGAAACTGTACAAGAATAAATATCCCAAGATAGTTAACTATAGATAATCTTTTAAATAGAATTGGATTGATAATTTTAGCGGCATGATTGGTACACATGAATGTGATGACTGATGAGGCAGGAAATGAATGAACTTTGTAATTGAATCAAGAAAATAATGGAATGACTTTATTATGACATTACTATGATTGATACGTGATACGTTAAGTAATAAAGTTAGGAATCAAACAAATATTTTAAATTTGTTTCATTAATATTATTCTTAAACAATAATAATAATAATAAAGTATATAATTAAAAATATTTTTATATTAAATATATATTTTTAATTTTTTGCAACAATATATTTTCTTATATAAATATATTATTACTATTTTATATCGGATGTGTTATATATATATATATATATTTGAATTTATTAAAATTTTATAAATAAAATAATATATTGAACAAGTTTTTAAATATATAATATATTTATATTTTTATATATTTAAAATAATTTATTAAATTTTCAAGCGTGATTAATATTATTAAATTTTTATTTATGAAAATAATAAAATATAATATACATTTAACAAATATGTAACGATAATATAAAAATAACAATAAATTTTAAGTATTGAGAATGACTAATACCGTGGAGGACCAAAGGAATGAGTAATCTCATGCTTGTGGGAATGGACATTACCGCGAGAATGAACATTTCTAATCATGTTTTGTACCAATCGAGGCATTAGGAATGAACGTTGTAATGCTCATTCTATTCCCACCTTATTCCATCATACCAATCATGTTGTCTTAACTCCCTGACAAAGGGCTGTTTCCACTCTTCTTAAATGCTTTAAGAGTTAGTTGATTCCATGATTACCAATATATGTCTTAATGATACACCAATACTATAAATTTATAAATGAATTAAGATAAGTAAGATTCAAATTAAAGGACACATACATAGTATATGTGATATGTCCACACATTGAAGGAAGTGGTATGAATAATGAGTGGCAACAAGTGGTCCATCTCCATCAACTCTAGAATTTCCCACAAGTGGGTAAAAGTATAATCTGCTTAAGATAGTGGACTTTCATTTTCCAAACATCTCCTTCCCGGAAGACTCTCATAATTTCATCTTTTTCATTATTTTCTTTAATTCCAAATTTATATTAAAATTCTTTGTTTATAAATTGATTAAAATTTTGTTTTAAAACGTATGAAACAACTTTTGCTTCTAAGTTGGAATCTTTGGAAAAATACGGAACAACTTTTGCTTTTATGCTAGAAAACAAAATTTAGCCAAAAGCACCTTTCGGTTTCCGGTCTTGAATCACACAAACGCAACTTAAGTACACAATTTATGTGTGTGTGGCTTTTTTTTTGGCCATTATAGATGAAGATTTGGCCGAATCACCCAAAAGTTGAATATCTTTTTTAATATTACAAGTATCCTAATTCTAACCTAAAAAGGAAAAAAAAAAGGAAAAACAATTAAAGAAAAGTAGGAAATAAGTTTATTTTTATTTAATTAAGAGGAAAAAAGAAAGAGAATGTTATGAATGAGACGGTTGGTTTAAGTGGACCATGAAAAATCTAAGTCGTCTCAATCTCATGGATTATGAGCTAATCTTGTCCATTTGTCGGAAAGTAATATAGGAACATCGGTCAACATACAAGTAAGGTCACACTCGTACAAAATGATTTTTCTCAGCAATAAATTGGTAATTCTAATTTAAATCTAGCTTCGATCGAATTAATATAATAAAGAGATGAGAA
>JBBMKE010000010.1:20429916-20454196 GCA_037834125.1 Lippia alba | reverse complement strand
TAAAAAATAACATAATAAATGATATTTTTTTCCCTCGAATTG
Organism: Lippia alba; assembly: GCA_037834125.1. Taxonomy (NCBI): domain Eukaryota; kingdom Viridiplantae; phylum Streptophyta; class Magnoliopsida; order Lamiales; family Verbenaceae; genus Lippia; species Lippia alba. Next base: position 20,454,154 of record JBBMKE010000010.1, on the reverse strand, counting down.
CACTTAACAACAAAGTTCATTTTTCATCAATTAACGAATGAGATCAAAATTATTATCTTTTAAAAATAAAAAACCTAAATGTATCTAATTTTAAGGACATAAAATTAAAACGGATAATTCCTCATATATCCCCTCCCCATTGATCAACTTCCCTTCAACTCCCCAATTTTTAAACTCTCCCTACTAACTCTCCAACCCACTTTGCAAATATTTCTTTACTACCTAAAGTGAGTATTTTTACTAATAAAGTCCAACAAACTAAACTACAATGTTTTCACAAAGTGTACAAACTAATATAAATGCAGAACATGGAAAATTATGATTCAAGGGGCTGTTTGCAACCATGAGAATTGTAACCCTTTAGCTTGCATCGTGAAACAAATTGAAATCGCCCCTAATTGAGATAACCTGCATTTGGTGATTATAACGAATGCTACTAAGGAGACGCACAGGTATGCTATACTCACCAACTTCGTATGAACTATCCACGACTAAATCCGAAACAGAGGCAACAACCTTCCGATGAGCAAAAGCCAGTTCCTCACCCTTTTGAGAAAGAAAACAAAAGAGGGTCTCCGGTCAGTAGCTCAGTTCTCTCGAGATTATGTTAGACTCCAACAAAATCAGATCAGAAATGGTGAAAGGAAAGTAATTGTCTGAGCTTAGCGGCAACGGGGTCACTGAATCAGGTCTCAATTTTGCCGGAGAAAGTCGTCGGGGCCGATTACAGTGAGCTCCGTCTTTTCGGGGGCCAATCCAAACTTCCTAATTCCGGCATAACACAATCACTGCCTAACTTAATAATTTATTAGCAGCATTCAAATTTGCTACAATTACTTCAACCGGAAACCAAAAGCGTGAAACAAGTGGCAACCCAAATTCTACAAATTGAGTAAAAATGTGGATAATTGAGAAAGTACAATACCAGAAGCGGGAGGTGCAAACAAGGACGACCCAGTTGTTGGTGTGCATGATGGAAGAGGTTGAAGAAGAATTCAAGGCAATTGACGGGATTATGCAGGCAAGAATCAAGATCGACAACAATGGCAACGATTTAAATAAAATTTCCATCTTTAATTGCATATCAAAATCACAAACGGAGAAGTCTGCAATTTCGATGATGATTCCGATTCGGACAGATTCCAGCCAATTGAAATTGAAATTAAATGATCAATTATACTTTACTTGAAAGGAGTTAACTTTATTTGAAGCTTTGATCTGCACTTGTTTTGGCCCAGTTTTGGAAGGAGGCTCCGTCTTTTCCGTCGGCGAATCTCACCGGGATCGTCTTCAATTTGGCGCTGGCGAGTTGATTGGGGCTGTTCTTGAAGTTCGTGTTCATGTTCAGAAAACCCTTGTAAATTTGGGGAATTTCCCGTAAATGGAAGGCTGGATATAATGTCTTAAAAAAAAGGAATAAATATAATAATAATATTATTATTATTATAATAGTTGGTAATATTAAATGAAGGGTAAATCAGTCAATTTAGGTAATTAGGGAGCAAACAAAGATTGAAACTTTTACTTGGGGAGTTAGTAGGAATAATCTAAAAAGTGGGGAGTGAAAAGAGATTACTAGAACTCATGGGGAGATATAAAAGAAGACCCCTTTTATTTGACTTTATATATTTAGTTTAATTTGTAAAATTCGCTCATACTTTCTTTAAATTAAATAAGTCTTATTTTCAATTAATACATTATTCTAATTTACTTAAATACATATTTTTAAGGAATTTAATATTTTATAATAGATACTTACCGCTAACGACATTTGAACTAACTTTAAAATATGAAATATACAATTTGTACCATGCAATCGAAGTTGCAAATTATTTTTACTAAATTAAAAATTAACTCAAATCGAATCAAATCTAATTGAACCAGTTCAATATTATAAATTTTACTAATTATGTATGTGTAAGAGGACTTTTGCTTTTAATATTTACATGAAAATTTTAATGTATATATTCTAAATCCAAAGTTTCTAGTTTTAATTTATAAGCAATTTAACAATCGATGGAAAATAAAAATAATAATAAATCTGCTTGGTCCTTCAATGTCTGTTTTCCTTTTTATATATAATCTCAGGACATACATTTCAATTTAAATTGTTAATATTATATTATCTTATGTTATTTATTCATCCTAGTATAAAATTATATTAGAAATAATTATAAAATATATTAATAAAATAATTTTTATTTATTTAAAAAATATTTTTTATATGCATCTAGATATGTATATTAACATCAAATTGAATTAGTAAAATAATTATTTAAATTGAAAATATAAAATTTGTCCATAAATTGATTAACTTTTTTTTTTAAAAAAAAGATTGTTTTAACTTGATTCTTTTTGACAGAGGAAAAAGGAAATTTTGTAGGGGTGATTTGATTAATTTAAACTCTACCGAATCACATTTTGTAACTAGTTAAATAAATAAATTGGTCTCCGACTCTCTGCGAGCCTCGGGCAACTGCGACGACGTCGTGGCTTTACCAATCCCCAATTCAAGCCCTAATTTCACCAATCAAATCAATGTACAAGTTTTGAAAGGCCGGGTACTTGCATTTAAAGCCGGCTTCTTATCCATGACCATGAGTACTGATCACAGATTCTCCCCTCCAATAAAGAGAAATGGAGGCTACTTGCGATCACGTCGTGCCTTCATCGCATTGAAAACCTCGTTCACCACCTTACGCCGGCCGCATTAATGCATTTTGCTGTCGTGGAAATAATCGTCCCAACAGGTGAATTTGATAAAAGTCTAATTAATGTACGATGTTTATAAAGCTCCCTTGATTCATTATGGCCGTTTTTATGATAAATAAATAATAACTTGTGGGTAATTGTCCTTCTAGCAAGCACAATCTTCCAAGAAAAACAAGCCTCATACTGAAATCCACTGTTTTTGCTTGCTAGACGATCTTTTTCAGGAGAACCCGAAATTCCAAGCCTCTATTCATTCCTCCAACCTTCAATTTTTGCCGTCTCAAACTCCATTTCCCAAAGCCCAAAAATCCAATATTGAGGACACCCTTCAGCAATCCTTTTTAGATGGCAACACTGATGAAGCAAGGAAGCCATTCAAGACCCTAACCTCACTTTAATTGCACACTTATTTCTCACCCCGATACCCACAATTTAAAGAGAGCTTTTGCATCAGTAGTGTTTCTGTTGGAAAAGAACCCCTCTTTGTTAGAACATGAAAGCATGACCACACTTTTGGATTCGATGAAGATTGCCAATATTGCTGCCCCTGCTTTTGCATTGGTGAAAAGCATTTTCAAGAATAGGTTATCATGCCCTTTCAAATGTGGGGCCGCGTTCTTATTGATATATGTAGGAAACATGGGAGCTTTGCTGCATTTTCAGGTGTCTTTCGTGAAATTTGTAGGATTCCTTTTGATGAGAAGGTCGGTTTTATGAAGCCCGGCATAGTTAAACAGGATGAAATCACATTTGGATTGCTTGCATATCCAGTTACGGGGCTCAATGAGAAGGTGCTTGAGTTAAAGGATTTAATAGGTAGGCTTGGTATTTCTGATAAAAGGATTTATTTTCATAATTTGGTTTGTGGGTATGTGAATTCGGGTAATCTTGAATCAGTTTCTGCCACTAAATCACTTGCTCTAGAAGAAGGGAACACACAAGGGTTCAATCAAGAAACTTGTAACGAAATGGTGAAAGAATTTGTACAAAATTGGAATTACAAGAAGCTAGCAAACTTTGTCATGGAGTCTCAAAACTAGAACCTTCATCTTTTCCAGCATAGAAATCTTTTGGATATAGTGTTATTAACACTTGCATTAATCTCGGTTTACTGGACAAGATACACGTAATCCTAGATGAAATGGATGCTCGAGGGGCTTCAATTGGACTCGGTGTTTAAGTGCCGATTCTGAAGGCCTACTCCAAAATGCAAAGAACAACTGAAGCTGCTTCACGTAACACCTTTGATGCTCTTATAGTCATCCATGTGCTGTCAAGATTTCCGCTCTGCATTCACTTTATTTTGTGATATGAGAGAAGCAAGAGTACGCTATTTAAAAGGCAGCTACTTAACAATCATGACAGACCAAACTGAACACCATAGGCCCAAGCTGATGGCATCGTTCTTGAACGAAGTCATCGAGGACCCCAGAATTGAAGTGGACACTCATGATTGGAACTCGATTATGCACGCCTTCTGTAAGGTAGGGAGATTGGAGGATGCAAATAGGACTTTCAGGAGGATGATCTTCCTTCACTTTGAACCTAACGAGCAGACTTATTTATCCCTCATTTATGGATACATGAATGCGGAGAAGTATTATAGTGTTTTGATGCTGGAATGGGGTTAAGAGGAAGGTTTGTGCTAAAGGAGAGAAAAAACTGAAACTGGATAATAGCTAGGTGGATGCTGTATTTGCTGTTGTGAATGGTGGATGCTTTTCTGTATGTGTTGTTGTGAAAGTTGTACAACTTATGGCTTTCAAGGCTCGTTTACATGTACGTGGTTAATTAGATGTTGATTACACATGAAGGGGAAATCCTATTTTGGATTTATCTCAATATAATCTGTGTTAAAAGTGTATCACGTACAAACCTTTATCATATAATTGGTATTTTATTGTCATGCATGCAATTTAAAAAATTCTTAGATAAAGATCAAAACTTAACAATTTCCAAAAAAAATTTCGACAAAATAAACTTCTTAGATTTATAATTATCACCCCGAAACACGCACATCGCATAACATCAAGAAAACAAGAACATCAAGAAAAACATCAAGAAAACAAGAGCATCATCAAGAAAACAAGAAGGGAGCAATCAAGAAATATTCAAACATCAAAATTCAATTTAACATCAAGATTCAAGAATATCCGAAGATCAAAATTCAAGAACATTAAGAAAACAAACAAGAACATCAAGAAAACAAGAACATTATCAAGAAAACAAGATGGGAGCATCGCATTGAAAATTACAAGAAAACAATGAAGCGAAAACAATCAAGAAATATTCAAACATCAAAATTCAATTTAACATCAAAATTCAAGAATATCCGAAGATCAAACGATTCAGAAATATACGAAGATCATAGTTCAATCACACTACGATTCAGAAATATCTGCAGAAATATCCGAAATCAAAGATTACACCATGGATTAGGAGCCATTAAACTAAAGTCTAATTAACTGTCTTCGACTGAAAAAAGAAAAAAAAGAGCCTACCAAGACTCCATTATTGCCTATGGTGAATCCTCTTCAACATGACTCCATCGCCATTCTTCGGCAGCCAACCATGCATGTCCTCTCATCCTCTTCTCTTCACGCTTCTGTCTTCTTCATCTTTTTGTCAGAAACTGGTACTGTCTTCATCAAATGTTCACAAGTTTTTCTGTGGCCTTGTGATAATCCCATGGGAATGCTGTACTCCTCCTTGCAAGATTCACATTTCCAAGCAACAAAGAATTTATCAACACATTTCAGTGTCAGATTGTGTAGTTCCGCCCAAGTCTTACATTTGGCAAATTCTTTCTACTGGATAATCATGATGCGAAGCGATGGAACTGTAGTAAATTGAAGAATGAAGCGAGTAGAAAAATGAAGTCGAGAGCGGTGGTATTTATTTTATATTTGTTTTCATGAAGAGAAGTTTAATCTATTTTCACACCTCCTTTTTCGATCTCTCTCATCTAAAAGAAATGAAACTCAAGAGAAGTTTATTACGACGAGAAGTTACTAATTCAAATACTGAATTTATTATTGATCCCGGTGGATGGTTATTTGATTGGCTAAGAGACGGGAAATGCAGTCCATATGTGGAGTTGCTTAGAAAAGTTACAGCCCCTGAAGTATTGAGAAGATTTAAAGGCTACCAAAAAATAAAATTGAGAAGATATAAAGCTGTTGGATGGTTAAGAAAAATGGTTGGAATTGTTGGGGGAAGGTATTTGCCAGCACAGCCATTTGAGGAAGAATTTAGACTTGGTTTGAGAAGTGGAATTGTGCTTTGCAATGCTCTTAACAAACTTCAGGTATTGTTCCTCAAGTAGTTAGGGGCGTCTTTCATTTCTATTATTTCTCATAGAACTGCATTCCAATACTTTGAAATGTTAGAAACTTCCTTGATTCTATGAAAGGGATGGGATTGTGGTAGCTTTTGAAGCCTCTGATTTAGAACACAGAGGGAGATCTTCGAAAATTGTGAACTGTGTTTTGGGCCTTAGATCATATAATGACTGGAAAGAAGGAAAAGAAGAGAAAGTTTGAATCAGTTCCTAAAATTAATACTATTATTTGTGAGTTGAGGGGATATTACCTGGTCTATGAGAATATGTTAAACATAGTTCTTTATGCTAGTGACTAGTGAACTTGTATCGCGGCCTGATAAAGCCTCTCTTCATTTGACATCTTTTGCAGATGCAAATTACAAGGAAGAGAATGATGGTGGAAGCACTTGTCTGACAATGATGGTAGATTCCAAGAGCATCTTGTGGTTATGGATTTTTTGCTATATATTCAGCTCAACCTTTGAACTTGGAAGTGGCATCTTGTGGTTACGGCTTATCATCTTTCATATGTATGGTTAGTCTCCCTTGATTGTCTTGTTATTGCATTGCCCACTAAAATAGCCGCTTCCTCATGCCTGAACCTAAAAACAACCGCTACTGCATCCACGTATATTTTTCATGATCATGTACTTTATGTGCTGTTTTCTTGGATTTTTGGCAGCAAAATACAAGGCTGTTCGCTGCCTTTCACTAGTTGAACTGTTAAAATTTTTGCTGTATAATTGCTTTGTGATTCTCTGAGATGATGCTCTGTATGGTTCTGTAACGAAACGAATCACTTTCTTAGTTATGGTTAGGTTGAAAGCTTTCTTAAATGTATGCATAGTTTGTTTGTTATAAGTGAATAGAGAGAGAGAGAGATTGTGAGTGCACTTTCTATGAGCTTGAAAAGTTCATCTTGCACACCTAAAGTGAAACCCAACTTTTGTCCATTGGAGCCTGTAGGTGAAGCCTGCGCAAATCTGATGATTCTTATAGCCAAAAGTGGCTGCGATTATGACAAAAAAGAACACAAAATACAATCTATGTTCTCTTCATCAAAATTATGAGGAAGTCTAAAACTAGTGCCTACAAAGTTATGCTATCACTCAAGAGTTTTTTTCCCCACCAATCTTCCTACTCACAAGAACACACAGTATATGAACAGAATCCCAGCAGTTTTCCTACTGTCAAGAACACAGTATAAGAACAGAATTTGATTTGTTTCGTCCAAATATGTATTCGTGCATGCCTACTTGCAGTATTTTGAGAGTAAACTGGAGAGTTCTGCCTGAAAACTCAATTAGTCTGTTCGATTACGAAAGCTGAGCTCGCTAGGTTAGGTATATCAATTACAGAGTCAGCTCGCTTAGTTAGCTGTTAATTTATTTATACCAACAGGAAACAGGGAAAAGAGAGGTCATTCTGAATGTAAAAAGAAAATAGTTCTTTGATGGCTAAGGAAATATTTATGATTGGACCATAAATCCTCACTTTGATGAATGATGATGCCACAGCTCCAAAGACAACACCACATATAAAGCTCCAAAACTATACCATTTCACATACAACATTATTTTCCAATTCTCATTATTAACAGTTGTTATTGAAATCTAGTGGACATCTCTCCCAGCAACAAGAAACTAAAATTCCCACCAATATAAAGCCCCAGTTTTATTCTCCAGTTTGTGTCATAGTCCTAACTCCTAACACACAATCATCTTTTTAAGAAAAAACAGACCAATCCATCATGGGGGCTGCAGTAGCCCATGTCATAAAAACATCAACTAAGATCTCGTTTATCGTTGGCCCTACAGAATTGTAAATTAAGAAAAAAAACCCAGAGAAAATCTTCGGCTCTGAGGTAGAGGGAATCAGGCATTGCTTGAATGCTGTACCGCAATGCTATCTGGAGCTTCTTCTCCCAACAGTTCCTTAAGACTACTTTCCATACAGATCCAGAATTTGGTATAATGGTCGAACAATCCACCATGCAGTGCTACCACTGACTTCTGCCCCACTCCTTTCAAAGTGTCTTTTCCTAGTTTCTTGAGAATGCCCAGGATCCCGGCTGCGGAGAGACGTAAATAGATGTCACCTTTCATGGTAAAAGCACTTTTGTACTTTCTTCTTCAATGCTCCCAAATTTTACGACCCTACTTTTACAGCTTTGGCTTCTACTTCAACGTCTTCGGAGCAATTGCAACCCGTGAGAGCATATTTGAGCAACTCTTCATGTCATTTTCACTATTTTGTTTTCTGAAAACTATCTAAAGTAAATAGGCACTCTTTTATATCAACATAAAGAAAATTATTCAAAATAAGGGATATAAAGAAAATATAATTATTCAACTTATTATAATACGAGGTCAATTATATTATTATTATTATTATGATGTTATTGATGTTGAAATATAAAATAATTAAAGTAAAATGAGTAAAATAAGGGTATTGGTATTTTTTAAAAATAAGATAGTCTCCCACCAAAAATATTCTAAGAAAATATCTCAAATGAATTTCTAACTGTGCATGTGATGTCCACATACCTTCGTTTAAACAAGTGAAAGAATATTACAACAGCAATATCAACAGTATAAAAACGACACTAAAAATGGTGCTAGGTGTACAATTTTAGTAAATCGTACAAAAACGATGCAATTGTCGACTCGAAGTAATGTTAGGTAATTAGAGCATGTCAGTATGATTTTAGTAGACGGTAAAAAAAACCGTAAAATATGTTAGATATTTTTTAGCAACAAAGTGTGTAATCTTAGGACGCCTACAACGACTACTTTAATTTCGTAATAACAACACTACAAATTACGATATGAACGCACTCTAAGTGACTACTGTCGTAATAAAAACACTACAAATTACAGTATGAATCAATTCTAATTGTTTAGAACTCTGGTGGAACTTATATGCTATTATGTTTACTCGTATGTATTGAGATGATTGAAAATGCATAATAATGAGGTGTATTATAAATGATGCTGCACTTTTTTAAAAAGTTGCTTACCTTTTTATTTTTAATTTAACACACTTTTTCGGTGATTACAAAAAAATACAGTGTTACAGCACACCTTTTCGAATAAAATGATGAGTATTCATCACAACTATTAATTTTATCTTTTGAAAAGCATTGCATATATTTAAACATAAATATGTTTTTATTAATTATTCATATTAATTTTCTCATTTAATAATTATTAAATTATAATAAATAAGATATATCAAAATTCCAAAGAAAAGGAACACAAAAACCTTTAGAAATAGTTTGTGATAATAGATATACCTATGTTTACTGATCATGTTAGCACTTAGCAGATGTCGTTCATTCATATTTGCATATAATTTATTGTTTACTTTTACAAGTAGTTAATAAGTCGTTTACTTTTATGGGAAAGTTTTCGGCAAATAGGATAATGGAGGTTTACTCAATGGATTAACTAATCATTATCTCTTATTTACCTTTATATATATATATATAATGTTTTCTTGAATTGCTTGTTTACTTTACATGTGCACATAATTACGTTAAATAGTAATTTTACCAAAATAGTCATATAATAATCTCATTGAATATATAATTTTTTTTTAAAAAAAAATTCTTCTATTAGCGAGTCATTATACATTTTTCTTTCTTCTAAATTCCACGTAAACTATCATTAACTTTTATTAAACAAATTTAGAATCCAATTACATTAATTGAGTGCAAGTTTTTAAATTAATGTTTATAAATAATTGTAATATGCTTTTTAATTAATAAAATATATAGATAATAATAATTATCGATACTTAGCTATTAATAGTAAATTATTTATTTTTCATATTTTTCTACTTAGTTATTAATTTTAAATTTTTGCTAATGTTAGATAAACAAAATATAAAATATTCCTAGTATAAACATCAATACAATCATAATAGAAAAATGTAATTCTCATATTAATATGACGAATTAAAAAAAAAAAACCAACATTTAACAATAAAACGAAACATAGAAATCTAACTTATTGTCACCAAATAAGAAAAGGAGTGAGAAGAGGAGTGAAAAGAGACGATTATCTTATTTTTTATAATAAATAATAATAGCAGAAATTTGTAAATAAATTAAAGATTTTGACAAAAAAAAAGTAAAAGACGTCATGCCGATGATTTCTCAAACACGACATTTTGTCATGAGAAAACTCACAAAAAAATTGGTATCAGGCCGAAGATTTTGATAGAAAAATCAATAAAAGTAAATGATAGATTTTGAGAGTTAATTAATTTTATTGGTCAGATTAAGTAAAAATAAACGACTTTTAATTATTTTTTCTGTTCAACTCCCATAAAATCTCAACGACATAAAATATAGGTTTCAGATTTGTGACTAATTTTCCTACTCTATAATTTCCTGCTAGACCATTAATATTTTATCAAGTCTATCTTTTTTTTTTTGTGACGAGTGACCAAACCGGCCAACTAAGTCAAGTTCTCAACAAAAAAAGACGAAACAAAAGCAGAAAAATCAAAAGCACCAACGCTGGTCGAGGCCGCATTTCTAGCAAGCGTGTTGGCTACTTTATTAGCGCCACGACGAATAAACGAAAACCTAACATCAACGAACCCAGAGCAAATATGAATAACGTCTTCAGCAATGTTGCCCAAGTAAGAGAGATTAGTATCCTTATGTGAGAGTCGATTAATCACATTCAAGCAATCCCCCTCAATAATCACTCTATGCCACCCGAAATCTCTAGCCAATTTTGCTGCCGAAAGTGCCGCCAAAGCTTCAGCAGATCCCGGATCCCGTAAATTCCGAAATCGATTAGTCTCCCACCCTATACAAGTCCCCTCTGCATCCCTCGCAACAACTCCAATTCTGACAGCGTTTTGGACCGAAAAGACAGCCCCGTCGAAGTTCAACTTCACCCACCCCTCCGGTGGCTTCGACCATTTAGCCTCCTCATGGCTGGGAGTTAAACCGTTAACTGCTGCTACAATGTTCTCACCGAAAGGGATTGACTGGAGAGTAAAGTCAATAATTTCATGGGGTTGATCAACTATCCCCTCCATTCGCCTACGATTACGGCTTCCCCACACAGCCCACAAAATTGTAGCAAAACGTGCCCCTTCATCCAAGCTTAATTCAGGCAAAACATCTCCAATAAAATCCCGCACATCACCCTGGGGAGCCAAACACACCCGATTCGGAAGGTGCGACAAAGCCCAAGTCTGTCTAGCGAGAGGCAATTAAACAGCACATGATCTAGAGTCTCCGGCTCAGCACCACAATGACAGCAACAACTATCGGTTGTGAGATGACGGAGCACCAGTTCAGCCCCTACTGGAAGAATACCACGGACGTACCTCCAAAGGAAATTACGCTCTTTGGGCTGTACTTTAGACTTCCAAATGTACTTCCAAACACCATGGGTCTCGGAAACAGAAGAAGAGGCAGCATTACGATTCTTTAATTCCTCTGCCAAGCGAAACGCACTCCTCACCGAATAAGCTCCGTTCGCATTGAACTCCCAAATGATGCAGATCTGTTGTTGAGACTTGACTTGAGTGTGTGCGTTTCGTGTGTGCAGATCTGTCGATGACTCCCCCTTCCATAGATGATCTATTGAGTGGCCGTGAGAGTGGTGATGGTGGGGTGTGGCTGTGGTGGTAGTGGCGGCACTGGCCTAAGGAATTTATCGGCGATTGGGTACCGTACAACCGTTTGCATTAGGAAGTCGAAAGGAAAAAAGAATATTTAAAAAATAATAAGAAAGTCATAAAAACAAAATTTTTTAATGAAAACATCAAACATGAAAGTTGAAACATAATATACTTTTTAAATTTATTTATTTATTTATTTTTAATTAATAGAATAAATATATATTTTACTAATCATCTTCTAGATCCCAAATGAGTTTCTAAATAACAAAACACATCCGTATTTACTATTTAGATTAAATAATATTGTGCACCCAAATGAATTTTAAAATTACAAATAATCCACATTTTTCATTAGAAGTTTTGATAATTTCTTTCAAAATTTTAATTTAAATGGCATCTAAATTTCAAATGAATATAATAATTTTTAAATATTTTTTTAATGAAAAGGAGATTATTTGTAATTTTAAAATCTCTTTTTTTTTTTCAAACAGAAACCCAGACCAAGGCAAAACAAAGCAAAGCAATACTAGCTAAAATCGCCCGGAGGGGCATCATAAACCTCAACAATCCACGTTGATCACTTGTCCCATTTTTGCCAATTTATCAGCGCTGTCATTTCTCTCTCTGTAAATGTGATATAATATGGTTTTTCGAGGCATATGGAGAAGTCGACGACAGTCCATAACCACATTTTTCATCGGATGATCTTTCATATCTCCATCCCTAACCCATTTTACCATGATCTTGGGGTCAACTTCTATCACAATCCTTTATGCTTAATTGAAACACTTCCCAATTTTATTAAATCTCATTTAGGTGTCCATTTTAATAAATTTAAATGTGGGTGTTCTAATTTTATTTAAAAACTCATTGGGGGTTTAGGCGTAAACAAGTCTATATATAAAATATTAATATAATATGTCATATATGTATCTTTTTTTGGATGAAATGTAAATAATAAGAGTGAAGCATTTTTTTAAAATTCATTTTTTTTTTATTTTTTTATAATATTTTAAGAAGTGTATATTATGTGGAATTAAAAAAATTCAAAAATATGTGGAATAACGTCATTAACTTGGATTCGTTAGTAGAGTTCTAACAATGATTAAGTGATTTTCGACATAATCTGCTATTAATTGACACATTTGAGATTAATGAGTATTTTTTTCGCCCAAAAAAAATATATGTTACAAAAATTGTTAGTTGATGGTCAGTCCCACCAAAAAACTAAAGAAAGAAGATCAATTAATAATCCATTTATCAACTCCATGCTATGATATGATTTTCATCGTTCACCCCCAACATCTATCATCTTCCGCTATATAAATACCACGCCCTTCGTCTAAACACCTCCCTCGTCGCTCTTTCTCACTGTTCAACAATAACACCTCCGTCCTCCATCCTATTCGCGAAAACACCTTCTGTCATTGTTTCCTCCTACGACACACCTGCGTTTCTCACTGTTGAGTGTTCAAGAATCAAGTGTTGAAGAATCAAGATTACTGTTCAAGAAAACACATTACTGTTCAAGAAACTCCTCTCGCTGTCCAAAAAACCCCCTCCGTCACTCTTTCCTCATCGCAAACAATGCCAATCGTCGTTGAAAACGGATTCGCCAAATGCCACACATGGGCCGAACTCCATTCGATTACCCTAGAAAAAGAAGACAAACTGTTGGTCATTTGGAAATGCTCCGTATGCGAAGAAGAGTACAAGATTACCATGGGAGATTCACGATCTCATAAAAAGCTTTGTGAGAAGCTCATCAACACCAGGAGTAGGCGAGCATGACGTGCGAAGATGAGTGCATGAACACATGCAGGTGCGGAAGAGAAGTCCGCAGTATTTTTAGTACTTGATCATTAGGGTTTCCAATTGAACTTTTCTTTAGTTTTTCCTTTCTAAATGCTTGATCATAAACTGGTTTGAATATCCAATTCTGTTTTCGTGATTTACTGAGATTTGGTTTGAATGTGAGATAATTTTTTTTCTTGGTTTGAAGGTGATCCATTCTGTTTTCTTGATTTACTGAGATTTGGTTTGAAGGTGATTTTTCTTGATTTACCGAGGTTTGAATGTTATCCAATTGTGTTTTCTTGATTTACTGATACTTTGTTTGAAATTTATTAACACTCAATTTAATGGAAAATGGAGGGTAATTTTCCAAGATTCTCTTAATATCTACGATTTAGTTAGACAATAATTTCCAACTATTAATTTGTTTACCCATTTTCTTCCTCCCAAACCCTTTTTCCAATTTACAGATTTATCACTGAAGTTACTAACCAAGTAAATCCATAAAATTCACAAAATATCTACTACTTTCTTGCTGAATTTGTTTTCATAAATATGTACAATAATTGGAACTATAGATTTCACAAGCACCTGAATAATGCTGAAAATGAAACAAAATGAGAACAAAATACATAACATAACTAAATTCACCAATACATACGCTAAGCATTCATATATGCAGTAGTCAACATATACTAAGCATTCATACATGTAGTAGTAGTCAATATATACTAAGCAATCATATATATATATATATGCAGTAGTAATGCAGTAGTCATTCATAACTAACATTAAGCATTCACAGATGCATTATTAGGCATTTATAAATGCCATTAATACCAATGTTAGCACTCACAGACGCTCATCAAGACTAAAATATAGCATTTACATTCACAGTTTTAAAAGATGCTATCTTATGTGAGACCAAAATACACATTTTCTTCCATTCATTTTGTGCTTGAGTTGGCTGGGATGAAGGAACAATTGGACGAACTTTTGTCCACCTTCAATAATGACTTGCTTGTCAAAACTGTGGTAAGAAGGTCTCGGTGTGATTGAGAATGAACAGCTAGCCATTGGAGCAGGGGCTCTTATATTCAACATACTTTGTAGTGTATGACTTGGTATGGGCACATGGTCGGTACCTCCCATTTTGCATTTGTTTGAACATTATAGGTTCAGTTAAGTTTCTAGGTGTTGTCGATAGGTAACTTGAGCTGCTTGCTCCTTGAAAGCTAGAATTTGTATCAGTTGTTCATTGAAGAATTCAGGATCACTCTCTGACTGAGGTTGCTGCACAGTTGGAGAAAAATAACAAGCAAATCTAATCAAAACTACACCAAAGATAGTATTTACTCGCACAAGAGTTACATGATTAGTTTCAAACTGAGGTGTTTCTTCTTGAAACAAGTTCATGTTCAGCTGCAATGTTAGAAAACTGCAACATTTGTCAATATATACAACAGGGTCGAAAAGAACATTTTCAATTGTGCAATTTTATACGTCTTTTTTGTGTTTTGAGGCCTGAATGATCGTGATATGCTCCCTAAGCATACAATAAACACAAATGCTGATGGAAACAAAGCGGAATACAAGATCCATCAACATCCCTGCACCAACATTACGTTCTCGTATAAATCCATGAAAATTTAAAAAGTACAATAATCTAATAAATTTCAGTAAGAGATTGACTAAGATAGCCAACATATCGTAGATAACTGCTTAAAAGTTACATTACAAGAATTACTGTACAGTTTAATTGCAAAGAGAGTTACTAAAAAAGCAATAAAAGAAAATTTTACCAAGGTCATTCATGAGATCTGCAAGTTTGACCCCCTAAAAACAGAGAAGAGTTGAGTTTTAACTTTATCAGGAAACATGTTGTGGAGAGATAAATTTAACCACAATGAACTTTAATGTTTCTGTTATTGCCTGTGTAAAGGACTAACTTTAATACACTAAAGAGAACTCTTGAGGAAAGTCAATATGATTTAAGATGACTCTAATACTATAGCTAAAAGAAAGAAGACAAGTGCCATATATACCTGGTAGAGTGTAAATAAGACTCCTCCTTGCATCCCAGTTAAATCCCTTAGAAACCACCTGAAGTTTTTCCAGAATGTAAAATTCAGAAACTAAAACGAAAATAGTCAGATAATGTTAACTCCCACTTCGGAAAACGAAAATTTCTCACAGAAAACATATACCTGAAATGTGGCCCCATCTCACCAACCCCAATAGCACTTATAAGAGCCTAAAGTAATTAACATGTGTTGCTACTGAGTCCTACATATAACACAGCAAAACTCTAATATATATAGTTTATGTCAGTATCACATTCTGAGTAGAAAGCACTGATCTCATCTAAGTCAAAGACGCTGCAAGTAATAACATCAAAAACTATCAATTTGGGAGGAAAGATGTTTCACTGGAATTCTGATTGCACAATCAACGTTTTACGACCTGCAATGAGTCCCAGATGTGGAAAGCGACATAATCAGGAGTCGCACTGCTTGGAAACCCCTGCATTTACACCAATTTCAGTTAAAATGGCAATTATTTCTAAGAAAAGACACAATCAGCACAAAAGGTTGGAACTTCGTTCTCACAAATTGCCGACCAATTTTGGGAAGCAAAATACAAATTTCCATTTACTCCCAAATAAAAACAGAGCTAATATTTAGAAGCATCATTAATTGAAACAAAACTTCTTTAACCTCGGGAACAAAAGCGTGAGGAACCTCCGTTTAAGATGATTGAAAGCTTTGATTTTGAACTGCTACCTCCTTTGTTGGGGAAACTGAACTGCCATCTGCTGCGTCCTGCTGTTGCAGCTGTTCTTTTCTTATTAGTTTCAGGTTTATTCTATGTAAAACTGACTCCATGTTTTCTTTGTTCTAGAATTCGACCCCTTAGTTCTGCTGTTATTTTACTAAAGCCCCTTAAAGAAAATTATAACTGTTGAAAGTTGAAGCCGTGGCACTTGCCAATTGCCATTCCAAGCTTGGCATGAACCGAGTTCAAGCTTTAAACAGAATCAGCTCGACAAGCTCGATCCCAAGCCCCAATATTAATTTTTGGATTTGGATTCGAGCCTATTATTTTAGGCAAAATTCGACTCTGCTCGTTTGTACTCCTAATCACCCCTAAGAGTAAATTTGGTGTGTTGAAAGCCCATGTCAAAAATTTTCACAGTTGCGAATATTTAGCGTTATGCATTAATTCCCTTAACTTCATTAATATAATTCTCATTGTTCATACATCCCACATGTAAGACTCATTTTCCAGGTTTTTTATTGAGCATAATTATTTTTTTATGAAATGTTTTCTCATTAATAGGTGAGTTTGTAATGAAAAGGTAATCAAGAATATATTAGCGTGGTGTATAATAAAACTTAATAAAATGTCATAAAATGTCAGATTCAAATTTTTTAGCATCAGGCCAAGAATGGGGTCCAAATGCATAATGAATTCATTTTATAAAAATGGGTGTGCGTATATTATGAAAAAGAAATTAGTATCAAAGTTTTAGTATCATATTTGAATATTCAATTTATTTATTTTGATTCAATAATCTATACTATTATATTAAGTGAGAGTGCATTTGGTGTCATGGACTCCTTTTTTTTTTTAACATAAATTCTAACTATATACTTATACTTTTACCGTACTTTTACAATTTTCTGCTTAGTCTCACTTATATTCATGGAGTTTTTAATTTTTTTATTTATATAATTTATTTATTTTTAATTCTCTTTTTCGTCAAGTTGATATTATCTTATTTAATTAATTAATTTATTTATCATAAAATTATGATTATATTTAAAATAATTATAAATTAAATAATAATATAAAAATTTTAATTAGTTTTTATTTTTTAGCTCACACATCAAGTGTCTAGAGTTACTAATATTTATAAATAATGTCTCAGGACTTTTTATGGGTAGAATACATCAAAATTTAAATTAAATCATGATTGAATTCAAATTAAAATTTGGTCCTTTAGTCCGACCCGGCGACCGCACAAGAGTCCTAATTTTTTTTTTTTGACACACGCACACCCAAACGGGAATTCAAACCCAAAATCTCGTCCTTAGCCATGAACCCAAACCAACCCTTGGTGGCCACAGGAGCCCTACTTGAAGTTTAAAGTTTGAACTTTATTAGTCATAAGTGGGACCACAGCAAATCATGCTCGTCGGTTGAACTCAACTGCCCATTTATTGCAAACTGCCAAGTAATCCAATCTTATCAATTATCAACACTTTGGATCCAACCTGGCTTTGTCCCACTTGCCAACACACAATAACATTGGCGTATTCAAAAACACCATGATTTCTGTTTCAAACAAACTCGAATTACACCTCTCTGTAATCCGCCGCCTTTTTCCTTCATCGTCATCATCCTCAAATTATTTTAGCTGCAGTTTGCTTGAGATTCCAGCTCAAACCCAACTCATTCCACGCAAATACAATCGATACTTTCTTCACTCAATCAACTTCCACCAAATTCAACTCGTTCTTTACTCAATCAACCTTTCAGATTTACACGTTCAGAAACCATACATATAGACATGCACTCACATTTACTTCCGGTGTCATCACCCAAAATGCTGCTCAAATCACAAGATGAATTGGGCATCGACGCTACCACAATTCTCTTGCCTTTTGATAACGGGAAAAGTAAACCCAATCTCTTTATTCCAAGAACCTTAAGTTACCCGGATGCCGCCTCCTCCGCCGTCCTATCTGCCAATTCGAATTTGAATCAGAAGCAGAGACGTCGGCGCCTGGGTAGCGACACCTCCCTTTTCAACTTTTCCGGCCGCCGGCAGTCATTTCGGAAAATGGGGAGAGCTGCTTCGGAAACTTGTCTGATTACGAGCCTCACCTTAAAGCTGTTGCGGTATCTCGGGTATATTCATGTTCTTGGAATTATTTCGACCTAAAAAATATATTCTTGAAATTATGAGCTTCATGTTATGTAATTAATGTAGGGCGATTTAGTATATGTCTTTGAGCATTTATTGTTTTTGTTTAATTATAGAAGTACTCTTTTAAAAAAAAATAATAATAATAAACACCCATAGTGGCCAGAGGATTCGAACGCAGAGTCATTATCCTATAAAAAGAACCATATAGAAGTACTTAATCAAGAATAATTTCAAATTTCTCCAATATTAGTATCAAGATTGTCGGTATTTGTAGAATGAATATGAAATCAGCCTGACACCTGCATTTCTTATGTATTTATCCACTTCTAGTCATGTTGTTACTTATGTATCAAACAATGAACACTTCATTGAACTGATTTCGAGCAAATTTGAAAGAATTCGATATTTTTACAGCTGATTTTGAAGTTGAATTTGTAGAACTGTGTAAGCTATGAAGAATGTTTTCCCACTTATATTTGATTGTGTGTTATGTTTGGTGTATGTGGCTTCTAAATGAGCTCTGATCATTGATCTTTATTCAGGGTAGGCTACAGATGGATCACCAAATTTCTAGCCCTTGGTTGTTATGCTTTCCTTCTTGTTCCTGGTTTTTTACAAGGTTTGCCATGCTGCAGCAATATCCTTTGATATGCTATTTTCTGTTTTCTATAGCTGGTTATGTATGTATATACTTTCCGAAATCAAGATTCTGTTACTCCATCGCTTTGCCAGCAGCATCGTTTCCTAAGCAATTTACATATGTGGTGCAGTTGGTTATTACTACTTCTTCTCCAATCAAATACGTAGAGATATAGTGTACGGAGACCAGCCTAGAAATCGGTAAGCTTTCACAAATTGCATCTAACAATCTTATTTTTACTCTCTCCAACAAATCAGGACACAATATAAAATTTTATTTTTGTTAATAGAGTTCTGAATTCTTGTAATTTACTTTTTAAATTTTAGGTTTGATGGATAGCTTGATTCTCTAGTGCAGGCTTGATCTATATTTACCAAAAAGTAGTAATGGAGATGAGCCAAGGCCAGTGGTTGCATTTGTAACAGGTGGAGCATGGATTATCGGGTAGGTTCGTTTCTTTGTTTATTGAATTGTGTTTATGAAACAGGTTCGTGCAAGAAAGCACCTATAGAAGTTAAAAGCTATTAGTTTCAATATCTGACGAGCCTTTGTGATGATACAGTTACAAAGCATGGGGTTCTCTTCTAGGACAACAGCTATCAGAAAGAAATATCATAGTTGCCTGCATAGATTACAGGTAAAGTAAATTTCTATCAGTGTGAAACATTTGTTTGTATTTTAAAGCATTTGGAAGGTACACTGGCATACCTTGAGGTTTGACATACTTACACGAACTTTCCAAATGGTTTGAGAAATTACAAAAACTTCCCCTGTCGAGAATTTTCTTACGTTTTGAGTTGATGAATTTCGATGACATCATCTGCAATCTTTTATGAGTACTATATTTCGCCTTGAAACTTATTGATCAATATTTGACTTCAAATTCATGGTTATATAATAGCATCTGTAGAGTATGACAGGGGAAGTTTATGTAATTTCTCAATCCAGGGGAAGCTTGTGTAAACTGTAATTAGGCTGAACCTCATAAGCCACTTTAGCTGTAAAATCTCTATTTTCTGCCTGTAACGTGAATCTTTTGAGCAGGAATTTTCCTCAAGGAACTATGGGTGACATGGTCGAAGATGCTTCCCAGGGTATTTCATTCGTCTGCAACAATATTGCTGAATATGGAGGTGATCCTAACAGGTAGTTTGTTTTTCATTTATTTTTTCTAAATTTTAAGATGATAGTAATCTAATAATAACTAAGACAATATTTTTTCAAATTTTCTCAGAATCTATCTTATGGGACAATCAGCTGGTGCACATATTGCTGCTTGTGCTCTTTTAGAGCAAGCAATGAAGGAAGCCAGTGGTGAGAAGACTTCTTGGAGCGTTTCCCAAATAAAATCTTATTTCGGTTTATCTGGAGGGTAATCTTTTCGGTCTTCCTTGAAAACTAAACTGTAAATGACTTCCATTTATGTCTTGACTCTTTATTTATAGTTCTTGTTTTAATACTCGAAGCTTTACATAAGCCTTCAATACATTTATGGACAGTTACAATCTCTCGAACCTGATTGATCACTTCGACAGTCGAGGTTTATACCGCTCGATATTTCTAAGGTACGGATTTAACTTCTTCTTGTTTATCAGTTCAATAGATGCATGTATTGGTTTAATAATTGTCTGAACTGTGCAGCATAATGGAGGGTGAAGAATCTTTGGAGAAATATTCTCCAGAAGTGATGGTGAAAGAAGCAAACAATAAAGATGCAGTTTCTCTCATGCCTCGTACGGTCCTCTTCCATGGAACTGCTGATTATTCTATCCCATCAGATTCCAGGTTTCGATATTAGCATTTGGTTTATGAAAATTTGTAACTACCTAAGCAATGATGGAGCGATGAGGGTTATTGTCTTAAAATTAATCATCTATTCTTCTTCTAACAGTGAAAGTTATGCTGATACTCTTCAAAGCTTGGGAGTTGAAGCTCAATCCATTCTATACGAGGGAAAGACTCACACCGATCTATTTCTTCAGGTACCTGGGACGAAAAAAGCATTAATTTTGTTTACTTACAGTATGCATTTCAAATTTTGATGATCAAATGTTTTGCAAATTTTCTTGCTTTGGCCAAAATTGTAGGATCCAATGAGAGGTGGAAGAGATCAGATGTTTGAAGATTTGGTTGCAATGATTCATGCTGAGAACTCTGAAGCTGTGGCTAAAGATGCAACAGCATTTCCACGAAAACGTCTGGTACCCGAATTTATGTTGAAACTAGCCCGCGCTATCAGCCCTTTCTGATACTATCATCATACTGATTTAAATCTCTTGTCTAACTATCTCACCATTTAAGATTCGTATAATTCAGTTAGATGATTAGTCGTTGCAACAGATGATAGATGCACTGGTCTGTCATATTATTGTAGTTTGTAACTGTGTATAATTCTTCTACCAAATTCTTGTATATTACTATTGTTACTTCTGATCTATTTTTTCTTAGGAAATCCTAATGTAAAAGAAAAGGCAAACAAGTACAAGAAGAAAGAAAAGAATTAAGGAAACAACTTGGTGGAGTTTTCTTCCTTAAATTTTGGAGATTATCTCAACATACAATTAACTAGCTAGCTTTTTATCATTGAATTTAAAATAAATTATTTAGAAAGGGAAATTGTAAAATTGAGCTAAAAGAATTCGAAGTAACTGAGCTATAATACGTATCCCTTATAGTAGCAAAACCATTACCAATATATATATATATATATATATATATATATGTTTATGTAGTTATAAAATCAATAAATTTATCAAATAGCCAATTTCATTTTTTCAAGAATATAACTCGGAATTGGACTAGTTTATCAATAATTTGGGAAGTGTAATACATGTAGGTAGTTGCCTCCCGGGTTAGATTGAAATCTCTAATTGATAAGACTTTTTTAACTTATATTCGAACTATTTATTTCGAATAGAAAATAATCAGAATCGATCTGTAGGATGTATGATATATTCTAATTTTTTTTTATCCGTGGAATATGTAGCATCCGATTCGGACAAAAACCCGATCCCCTAACAACCCTATATGTACACCAAGAACGAATGGATTGTAAATTGGGCCAACTCACCAAGGACTTATAAATGGACCTGCTTTGCATACTAGTTTCTCTTTTCAATTATCAAAAAGAATTCTCGTCTTTCCATCATAATGCATTCTGTACGTTCTTTTCACTTCAAAAGTGCAACCAATAATACTCCACAATACTTTTATCATTTCATGCCAACGTTGTTCGCAAATTGAAGTGAAAGGGACACAAATTAAAGTAGAAGAGGCAACCTGGCAATTGATCTAAGGCCAACAAATAATTATTTCAAAATTATGCGGGCTTCCA
This sequence comes from Lippia alba, assembly GCA_037834125.1. Lineage (NCBI taxonomy): Eukaryota > Viridiplantae > Streptophyta > Magnoliopsida > Lamiales > Verbenaceae > Lippia > Lippia alba. Next base: position 20,431,770 of record JBBMKE010000010.1, on the reverse strand, counting down.
TGACCACAAAATCTCTACAACCTACATTCTTAAATGTCTCGAATTTCTTAGAATTGACGTGCTGACTTGTCTCATAATCTAGGTCTCTAATGACAACAATTTTAGCTGTCAGATATCACTAATCAAGATATAAGTATCGTACGATAACTTCTTAAGAAAATTATTTAATATAAGAGACCAGAGTGTGACATTATATTATACATATAGTTCAGTTACCTTAATAATATCTGTTTAAATCTTTAAGCGGTGTGGTTTAATTATTTGTTATTATACTAATTGCACGTATCCCGTGTTAGGGTATTTGGCAGCATCTATTATATAAAAGAGAGTTAACTACACTTTAATGTTTTCAATCAAGTCATAGATTTTAATTATTAAAATTGTAATAAAATTCAGGACAATCCACTTGTTGAAATGTTATATTAATTTCATTGATAGGAGTGCAGGTGAAATGACAATCATACAGAATCAATTATATGTATATATGCCAATTTAATTTGTGGGCCTCTATATAAGATATATATACAATTTGCATTAATATGCTGAATAATAAGGTATACAGTAGTTGGAAATGATGGGTACTAATAAAATTATCACAAGAGAACAAAATGGTCAGTGCCCTAAACAAAAAGTGCAATTTACATTTGTCGTTAATTGGCCATTGTCTCAAGATTTTTGGTACTTCGATTTCTGGATATATATTCTTTTCCCTGCTATTAACAGCCAAAATTTGTGTCACTCCAACATTTTAGTTTACTAAAACAGAGGCCCCTCGTGCCTGGCTTTGCTTCTCATAATACAGACACTTTTCATCCGAATATGATTTGATCAAACAAGTATAACTAATGAAGAAAAATATTTGATAATTATCATGTAATCGGTGATTTTTCTAATGAAGAAGGCCAATTAAATAAATTTATATAATTAATTGAATTTGTTTGAGTCTGATTTGAGTTGAAAATTTTCATATAGTATATGTTCATTTGATGAATTTCACATGTCACAACTTGAGATAACATGTATTTATTAATTCATATAATTAGCATGCTATCATCATTGTTATCTTTTGAGATAATCAAGCATTAATTTCCAATCTACTAGCTACACCATGGAAGGAAAGTAACGAATTGTTAGCTTTTGTGATGTCACTATAAAATGAAGGAAATTAAAATTTAATCACATAAACTGAAGTGGAAATTCTAAAATGGGATATCCATGGCGGCGATCGTTCTCGTTTATCATTAATAATATATATGTTTGAGTGCATAAAATTATTTTTGACGAAATGTGATTTTATAGTGACAAGAGTAGGTATTATAATCACTGGAATTAATAATTATTTGCAAATTTCGTGACAATTTATGTATATCCAAATTCATGAACGAACTTTATTTAATTAGTTGCTAGGTTTTTCCCATAAAATATTACTAAATTATCAACGGTGATAGCACAAAAATTCTGCCTTTGTGTTTATCCTCTTTGTAACATAATAATATTTATTCAATTATTAATTAATTATTATTGATGACAACTAAATTCTCTCTCTCTCTCTCTCTTTTTTTCCTTTCTAGTTTTGATGGAACAATTAACAAGAAGATCTGATCCACGAACTGAATGACCAAACGTAAGGATTTGTTTGGCAAACAAACTGCCCCCGCCAAATTTGTCATTAATAAAGGAACAAAATCTCCTATGTGGTAACTCAAAATCCTCTCACAATGGTAATTTTTACAGTGTAATTGAATTCAAAACTAAAACATATATATAGTGATATAGGAACAGACTTGTTTTGGAGGGTGAGACCTCTTTGCCGGATGAGGTGGTAAGTTTTGCTAAAAACTTCTCCTGTGCTTT
>JBBMKE010000010.1:20415461-20427143 GCA_037834125.1 Lippia alba | reverse complement strand
AAACCATCGGATCCGAGTCAATATTTAATGCTTTTGCGAGACGAGGAGAAAACCAAATGCCGTAATAATTACGTGCCAAAGTCGCCCTTCCTCCTGTAACACGTACGTACTCCTGAAAAATGTTTAATGCCCACAATAGTGATCACTCATTTGAATTGCATAATCACTTCTTCTAGTTTTCCTGATTATTTGTTTCAGCTGAGCCCTGACGGACAGGGGGGGTGTTGATCATATTTGGTCTCAGGGCACTCTGTTCAAGTGTAAAGATTGAAACTTTTTGGAATTTGGAGGTGGATAGTAAAATCTCTCTTTCTGGGTTTTGCTAATTTCTCCAGGCTATACTTGGACAGAGTCTTTCATTTCTTTAGTTTTTTTTGACAGTTGGGGTTTCATTGTCATTGGGGTTGAGGCTTTTTCTTGGGGCTATTCATGTCTGGGGATATATTAGTATATTAAGTGTTGGCTGGGGAAAAGATTGTGCTTTTCAAGTAGTTTTTTTCTTCTTGTTTCGTTTCTTTTGGTCTCTGTTGCTTTGTTAGAGTAGCTTGACCCAGTGCACATTTTTGCTAATGATATAGACTAGGCTCGTGATTCTTGAAGTAGAATAATGGGTAATAAAAGGAAGCTAAAGTTGAGCCAGTTTTACACATTCGCATGTTGTGGAAGAGGATTGGAAGATGTCCATTCGAAGATTGGGGGCCCCGGTTTTTCTAGAGTGGTTTATTGCAATGAGCCGAATCGTTTGGAGGCCGCTGGTATGAATTATCCGACGAATTATGTTAGGACAACTAAGTATACTGCTGCAACGTTCCTGCCCAAGGCTCTGTTTGAGCAGTTTAGGAGAGTGGCTAATTTTTACTTTCTTGTCAATGGTATATTGGCTTTCACACCCCTTGCACCTTACTCTGCTGTTAGTGCCATCCTTCCTCTAATTATAGTTATCGGGGCAACTATAACTAAAGAATGGATCGAAGATGCGCAAAGGAAGAAACAGGTGATTTGAGCAGTTTGATTTTGTTGTCTTGATTTATTCATTGCTTTTCATTTTGTTGACCTCCCCCTTAGATAAAGTGAGATTTATTTGAATTATTGATATTCAATGATAACTTGTGCTTATTAGGAATTTGATGAGATGGTGTTGAACTTTCTGATTTGTTTTTGTTAGAAAGCTGAAGTTCTGTTTATGAGGCATTTATGTGCATTACATCCCCACCATTATAGCTTTTTGGAGTACTATGTTGTTTGTGATAGGCATTTTGCAAGTTCTTGTTTTCAGACAATGTTTCATTTTCTTTGCTTGTATGTATGCTATGGTTGATAATGATCAGGTCCCTTCTCATTAACTGTTAGGATGTCGAGGTGAACAATAGGAAAGTCAAGGTACATCAAGGTGAAGGAGTTCTGACAAAAACCGAATGGAAAAATCTGAAAGTAGGTGATATAGTAAAAGTGGAGAAAGATGAGTTCTTTCCAGCCGATTTAGTCTTGCTTTCCTCAAGTTACGAAGATGCTGTTTGCTATGTTGAGACCATGAACCTCGATGGTGAGACAAATTTGAAACTCAAACAAGCATTAGAAGTAACGTCATACTTAAGCGAGGAGCAACACCTCAAAGATTTCAAATCCACTGTCAAATGTGAAGATCCGAATGCTAATTTATACAATTTTGTTGGAAGTATGGAATTTCAAGAACAACAACATTCTCTCTCTCCTCAGCAGCTGCTACTCAGAGATTCTAAACTAAGAAACACGGACCACATATACGGAGTTGTTGTCTTCACCGGCTGTGACACAAAAGTTATACAGAATTCCACCGATCCTCCATCCAAGAGAAGCACCGTTGAGAGGAGAATGGATAAGATAATCTATGTTTTATTTGGTTCTCTATTTTTGATAGCTCTTATTGGATCAATTTATTTTGGTGTTACAACCAAACGAGACCTGGAAAGTGGACATAATAGGTGGTATCTCAAGCCGGAAGAGGCTACCATCTATTTTGATCCAAAGAGAGTTCCAATGGCTGCTTTTTATCATTTTCTGACAGCCTTGCTGCTTTATAATTACTTAATACCTATTTCGTTGTATGTTTCGATAGAAATTGTTAAAGTCCTTCAGAGCATTTTTATCAATCAAGATGTTGCTATGTACTACGAGGAAACTGATCGACCGGCCCATGCACGGACCTCGAATCTGAATGAGGAATTAGGACAAGTTGATACAATTCTTTCTGACAAAACCGGCACTTTGACTTGCAATTCAATGGAGTTCATTAAGTGCTCTGTTGCTGGCACAGCTTATGGATATGGTGTGACGGAGGTCGAAAGAGCTATGGCTAAGAAAAGAGGGTCTCCCAAAGTTGAATCCGGTGACGTCCCTATGAAAAACTCATCTATCAAAGGTTTTAATTTTGATGATGGAAGAATTATGAATGGGAATTGGGTAAATGAGGAGAGTTCTGATGTTATTCAGAAATTCTTTCAGTTGTTGGCAGTTTGTCATACAGCTATTCCTGATGTTGATGAGAAAACTGGGAAGGTTACGTATGAAGCTGAATCGCCTGATGAAGCTGCCTTTGTTATTGCAGCCAGAGAAATGGGGTTTGAATTCTTTAAAAGAACACAGACGAGTGTTTTCGTTCATGAGTTGAATCCCATTTCTGGAAAAAGAGCTGAAAGGTCGTATAAGCTGTTGAACATTTTAGAATTTAACAGTACAAGGAAGCGAATGTCTGTTATAGTAAGGGATGAAGAAGGGAAGCTACTATTACTATGCAAAGGTGCTGATAGGTTCGTTTTTCTTGTTTTCTTTTTTCTATGTTTTTCTTTTATTAAAACAATTGATTTGATCTTTGTTAACATTTCTTGGTCTAATTTGCAGTGTGATGTTTGAGAGGTTATCTGGAAAAGGCAGTGATTTTGAAGACAAAACAAGAGAACATGTCAATGTATATGCCGATGCAGGGTTGAGGACTTTGATACTTGCTTATCGTGAGCTTAGTGAAGATGAGTATAAAGCGTTTGATGAAAAGTTTTCAGAGGCCAAAACTTCAGTCAGTGCTGATCGGGAGGCGATGATTGATGATGTGATTGAAGGAATTGAGAAGGATTTGATTCTTCTAGGTGCAACAGCTGTTGAGGATAAGCTCCAAAAAGGGGTTCCTGAATGCATTGACAAGCTTGCACAAGCAGGAATTAAAATATGGGTGTTAACTGGGGATAAAATGGAAACGGCGATCAATATTGGGTATATTTTATGAAAAGACTTTGTAAAAATTAACTTTAAGAGATTTTTCAAGATTATTTCTGACTGTAAGAATCAAAATTTGCAGCTATGCTTGTAGCTTGCTCAGACAAGGAATCAACCAAATTACTGTTACCTTGGAAAATCGAGAGATCAAAGCTCTGGAGAAAGCTGGTGATAAAGATTCAATTGCCAAGGTAAATTCAACTTCTTGCCATAAAATATTATATAGGGAAAATTTTCAAAGACTTTTGGCCTGATTACGGAAACTTCCCCTGTGGTTTGAGAAATTACAAAATTTTCCCCTGTCAAAGAATTTACATTACATTTGGATTGATGAATTTTGGTGATGAAAACTCTATCCTTTTACGAACATTGTAATTTAAACTTGCAACTTACTGGTTATTATTTGATTACATATACGAGTTATGACTGTAATAGCATGCATCAGGTCAAATGTTACAGTATGTTAGGGCCTTAGGGGAAGTTTTTGTAATTTCTCAAAAACCTCATAGGAAGTTTGTTTAATTGATCCAAGTTTCAGGGAATGCCAGTGTAACTATCGCTTATATTTAACTGTTCTTGAGCAATCGGTGTACTGAATTTATGCTATTTCAATTGTTTATTAGGCTTCAAAGCAAAGTGTTCTGCAGCAGATTACAGAAGGGATGTCTCTGGTAGCTAAATCAAGCTCTGAGGCTTTTGCCTTGATCATTGATGGCAAATCGCTTACGTATGCATTAGAAGACGATATCAAAAAATCATTTCTTGATCTTGCAGTTGGTTGTTCGTCTGTAATTTGCTGCCGCTCCTCACCAAAACAGAAGGCACTAGTGAGTTCCTCTGTTTCCATTTGTTTTCAACCTAAACTCCTGTTATTTTTACAGATCTTTGTCGAATATATGTAAGAAGTAAATTTATCCTAGTGATTAAACAGGTGACGAGACTTGTGAAAGAAGGAACAAAGAAAACAACTCTAGCAATTGGTGACGGAGCTAATGATGTTGGAATGCTTCAAGAAGCAGATATTGGAATTGGAATCAGTGGTGTTGAAGGAATGCAGGCTGTCATGTCGAGCGATGTTGCAATTGCGCAGTTCAGATTTCTCGAGCGCTTGCTTTTGGTGCATGGACATTGGTGTTACAGAAGGATATCTACAATGGTAATCATTTTAATTTTATTATTAGAATCAAATAGTCCAAATGTTACAATTTGAATGACTTTTGACCAACATGTACTCTTTTCTCATGCAGATTTCCTACTTTTTCTACAAGAATGTCTGTTTTGGTTTCACCATCTTCTTATACGAGGCGTACGCATCATTTTCCGGACAATCCGCGTACAACGACTGGTTCTTGTCTCTTTACAATGTAATCTTCACATCACTACCAGTTATTGCCCTTGGAGTCTTCGATCAAGACGTTTCTGCTAGATACTGTCTTAAGGTAACCAAATTCTTCATTTTTCCTTGACATACTCTTAGTTTGCCCAAGCGCACAAACTTTCCTTAATTTTCGAGGAATTACAGAAACTTCCCCCTAAAAGCATTTATATTTTCTTTGGATTGATGAAATTTGATGACACTATCTTTAATATTTTATGAATAATGTATTTTACCTGGTACTCACAATCAATATTTGATATTTTCTAGAACCTCAGGGTAGTTTTACGAGTATGTCAAGGGTAGTTTTTGTAATTTCTAGAACCCCAGGGTAGTTTTAGAATTATGAAGGGTAGTTTTTGGAATTTCTAGAACCTCGGGGGTATTCCAATATTCCTTAGATATTTCATCATCCCTCAATTTTCCTTCTCACATTTCTGCAGTTTCCCTTACTATACCAAGAAGGCGTGCGGAATCTCCTCTTCAGCTGGCGCCGTATTGCTGGTTGGATGCTTAACGGCGTTTTCAGCGCCGTCATCATCTTCTTCTTCTGCACCAGTGTCTTAAGCCCTCAAGGCTTCAACAGCGAAGGCAAGACTGCTGACAGTGAAATACTCGGGGCAACACTCTACACGTGCGTGATCTGGGTCGTTAACTGCCAGATCGCAGTCACCATCAATTACTTCACCTTAATCCAGCACTTAGTCATCTGGGGTGGAATCTTTCTGTGGCATCTGTTCCTCCTGGTGCTCGGTGCCATCTCTCCCAAACCTTCCACAACGAGCGCATACCAAGTCTTTGTCGAATCACTTGCTCCAACACCTTCATTCTATATCGTCACCGCCTTTGCAGTTGTCTCAGCCCTTTTGCCCTATTACGTGTACAATGCCGTTCGCATGAGGTTCTTCCCAATGTACCACGGGATGATCCAGTGGATACGGAACGAGGGGTACAGCGAGGACCCCGAGTACTGCAAAATGGTCAGCCAAAGATCGATAACGCACACGTCGGTTGGATTTACGGCACGGTCATTTTTGCAAACTAGTTGTCTGCACTATGGGAATCACGAGAAGTCGTAGTTGATGGTTTTTTTTTTTTGTATTTTGTACAATTTTTTGTTTTTGTCGGTTTGGGTGGTGGGAGGATGGGAGACGACGACCGCAAGGTCTGTATAGGGATATATATATGTTCAGGTGTATCATTAGCTTTGTAAATTTTTACATTAGCTCATCAGTACAGTCACAACAGTTATATAATTAATTCTTCAATTTTCAAGCTTTCAATACCTTACATTTAGGCCCTTTTGCACATTCCATGGATCTCTCCTCTTACCAATAAGTGATAGTTAAGTGTCACTTAATGTAAATTGGCGCCAAATACTACAATAGTCGAAGTTACAATGTAAATATTGAAGAGGATTGTCCGTATTGTCCATATGCTATATAGCTAGAGAGTAACACCAGTTAAATCTTCCGTAAAAAAAGAAAAAAAATCCGAACTTTATCAACTTAACCACATCACGCACAAATTCAAAATCATCAATCTAAACAATGGAAACAACGCAACATTGATTTCAATTATTTCCGAGTCATCAATCCCTTCATGATAAATCATCAGCATCTTCATCAATAACAACCATCATCATCATCATCATCATCATCAAGACATCAAGAATCATTCATTCATTCATTCGTTCTCCCTCTAAATCCCAGCAAGATTGATCACCATCAACATACTAAACAACAGGGATCCCAAGGTAATCAACAGCCGATCTCGCCATCACATTAGCAAACTCACTAAAACTAATAACCCCATCTCCGTTCGTGTCCGCCTCCCGCATCATCTCCGTCAACTCACGGTACGTCAGTGGCTCCCCCATCTTGGACATCTCCCCCGCCAGCTCCGCTGCCGTGATATACCCATTTCCGTCGCGATCAAACGACCGGAAAACCTGCATCAGCTGTTCTTGATTGACCAAAGTCTGTTCGTTCATGTGGGGCATTACGGACTCGATCATCTAGGCGAATTCAATGGTGCCGTTGCCGTTGGCATCCATGTTGGTCATCATTATCTGGACCTGATCGGCGGTGAGTCGGAGGCCGAGGGAGCGGAGGAGGGCGGCGAGCTCCGCCTGTGTAAGGCTGCCGTCGCCGTCTTGATCGAAGCGGTCGAATATGGCCTTCAGCTTTCTCAGCTGATTGGAATGGACCAACATTGTCGCCATTGCAAGAAATTAAGGGACAAGAATTGTGATTTGTGTGTTTTTCATTTGATATTTCTTTGGGTTTCGGGGAGAAAAAATTCTCGTCCAAATTTTGGTTTTTGTGTTTTTGATCTGGTTTTATGTTGGGGAGTTTAGGACTGTATTTTGACCGTGAATGAATGGGTGATTGTAATTTCTATGAGCATACTGAATTTAGTATTGAAGGTATGTAATTAGTTGTGTGAGGATTAAAAATAGATTTAGTCATTTAGATGCCGTAAATATTCAGTTAAAGTGAAATGCAAAAATTTATAGTCCGGAAAGTGTCGAGTGATTAGAAAAGGCAAGTAGTAAATTACATCAATGAATTGAAATACTAAATAGTAAATACTAAACGCAAGTTGGGATTCTATGATATGAGATATTAAATTCGTTGAATAAAGTTTAGACTTGATTTTGTTAAGGGACAACTAAAATTAGGTAATAATGTCTTGCTTGTCCATATTGAATCTTTGCAAAGAAACAATATTTCATTCTTGACTCCCTCAATCTCTTTATTAATCCATACTATTGCATTTAGTGAAATATACATATTAGCGGCACCCCATCTATCCAAGGGCTCTACAAATATAAGGATTTGAAGCAGATATATTTTTTGAAGATGCAGAATGATAATACACTAACAATTTTGAAGAACTAAAGGTGAGGAATTCGCAGCCCCAAACAACTGTATCAAACGACATCCAACGTAGTCGTAATCAATCTCCTCTTCCTCAAAACATGAACGAAAACTCCTGGAAGACGAGACCTGGCCACCCCAAAAACTCCCAAAAGCAAACTCACCCCTGTTTGAAAAACCTTCCAAGATGCTGTCAATTTCACTCATGCAAACACCAAACCCGTCAACGGATAAATCTTTGATGTCAATTCTAAATGAGCTGCCAATACTTCTGCAGCTTCTGCCATCCTCTGCTTCATATCCTGTGATCTCTATCTGCACGATCTTGTTTCCTCTCCTTCGGGCTCTCAAGTTTTTCACGTATTCCCTAGTTTTTTTCAGTAATTTACACGGAAGCTTGAGGAGTAGGAGGATGAGGATTTGCAGGATCATGGATTGGCAGCAGCATGATATCACAATGCAATCTGCAGCAATGATGTTTCCATCTTCCATGCTCTTGAATCTTGATTATGATTGTGGGGTGGGGTGGGGTGGGGGTAGAAGAAGGGAAGAAAAGGGTATGAATGGAGGTCATTTGATGATAAGGAAGGAGTTTCTTGGAATGTTGGAAGGGTATTATGATGTGTGAAGCAATTGGAATGGAATGCTGAGAAGCTAAAAAAACAATTAGTTTAGAGTTAAGTCAATGACTTGACATTATTGCACTGCCACAAATCGTGGGATTTTTGGCTTTGTGGCAAGAGTTTATACCATGCTATATGTTATGGTAATATTGCTTCCTAAGAAAAACTAAAGCTGTCCAAGCCTCATAGCTTGCACTCTACGTTTACACAGATTCTTAGAACATAGGCCCTAACTTTTAAATCACCTAAAAAGTTGTAATAAGACTTGCCCTTCAATCCTTGTTATGCGATTACTATCATATGGGCAGAAAATAATGTTTACATTTACTAATAATTTGAAAAACTAAGTAATTGGGATAATTAGAACTGCTCCACGGTTTGAGCCAATTTCAAATAAAAAAATAACTGTAATTAAAAAATTACAGAAAATAGGTTTGGGCCGGGATTAAAAAAATATATATATCCTCATACATCCCCCGGATCTTTTATAGGATTTTTAAGTTATAGTATATAGAAGTTACATAAACACAAAGAAACAACAAATTTATTGCATAAGTGAAAAAGGAATTTTCCATCAGAGTAACAAAAATATTTCACCAAGAAAAACGTTGACCCTATAAATAGAAACCCAAAAAACCTTCCGTCCAATATGGATTATACCTCCCGTCCCGCTTGTCCAAGCTTTGTGGAATTTCGCCTGTCCCTCCCTTTATATCTCTTTCAACCTTCTATTTTCTTTTGAAAATCTCTCTCTTAATATCTCTTTCAAATAACTCTCGTAATTGCAAAACAAAGAAAATTTCAACGTCGTTGATGAAGACAATGAAAAATTCGATTCTCATGAAACCTCGACTGACGCTTGGTAGTGTAGTGTAGGATTGTCATGGTGGCTTTGACAAAGAAAGTGAAGGTGCTAGACTCATGCTTGGCAGTCTAGGACCGTCGTCAACTATGGAAGATTACATTAAGAGATGCAACACATTGCTGATAGAAGGAAACGCGCTGAAATGAAATATTAATCGCGATCGAAGGAAATGTGTTGAGATGAAATATTATTTACGATCGAAGAAAATATGCTGAAATATTAGTCTCACGCCGTATATTACTTTATTATTATTTGAATTAAATGGCGTTTTCCATGATTTGGTGCTACATTAAATTTGTAAAAACATTATAAATATAAGCAACAAACAAACAATTGCTCATGTGAAGTAGAGTATATAGCCACAGCAGCGTGCACGCAATTTGGTAAAAGAATATTTTGGGTGAGCTGTGTGTTAAAAATGAAGGCCCAATTATGATCATTTATATTGATAATAAATCTGTTATTTCATTTAACAAGAATCCAGCATCACATAGCCGAAAGAAGCACATCAATACAAAGTATCATTTCATCCGAGAGTGAGTGAAGAATAAAAATGTGAAGCTAGTCCATTACAAAACAAAAAATCAGTAGCGGATATCTTTACGAAACCATTGAAAATAGATACATTTTACAAGTTGGAAAAATTACATCTAGGTACCCTGCATTTAGCCATAATTACAAATCAGGACCTATTCTTTCATTTTGTACATATTAGTCCCTAAAGTTTGATTTCATTAGAGGTCTCTACCTTCCGTTAGGGTTCTGTTAGGTTTACCAAACTTCCATGGGGACTGTTTTGTTATATACACGAAATAGAGGGGTCGTTTTGTAAGGTGGTAGAACATTAAGGGATCGTTTTGTAAGACGTTCACAAAAAATTCAAGGGTATTTTTGGAATAACAGGTCAAAAGTTTGACGGAACCCTAACGGCTGACGGGAACCTCTAACAAAATCAAACTTTAGGGACTAATATGTAAAAAATAAAAGAATAGGTCTTGATTTGTAATTATGGCTAAATACATGATATCTAGATGTAATTTTCCCTTACAAGTCTAAAGAAAAGCTCGGAATGAGAATTGGGTTTGAGGGGAGTGTTAGAGTTTCAAATCCTCTCTTGAAAATGTTTTGTGTGTCAAACAACATATGGGAAAGTCAAGATAACACGAGAAATATTTTGAAGGTGAAAGGAGTGCTTATTTATTAAGCACTTTAAGGCATAAACGTGGCACGGAATTGTTCAAATTTCATGAAAAAGCATGAGCTGGCGGATAATTAAGAAATGTGTAGAAATACTAAGCCTAGGAAAAAAGACATGTGGCGGCAAAATTGGAAGCAGCTCAAGGATGTTAGAAACATATATAATTAGAGGCCAGTATAAAATAAAAACAAAAATATGTGTTATGTAGTTAAGAAAAATTATTAGCAAAACGTCTTTGTAAAACTCAGGGCAAGTTTGTACATGTGTCAATAGAAAAGAGTTGAACATTTGTAATATTGTATCAATATTTTGTGAGTAATACAATTTAGTTCTTGTGGGCACATAATCGCTTCTATCACTCCTTACAGTGACTCCATACCCAACCCACTTTTGTTTGTTCCCTCACATCTCTACGTTAGGCTTCTAATTCTTCCCAATTCTTACACTGGCAAAATTCTATTTCTCCGACAATAGTCATTGATTGTGAATCGTGAACAAAAAAAAAATAAAAAATTTGAAGCCTGACAGAAAAATCCTGAACGGACCATAGTATTTATATACGAGATAGAAGAGAGAGGTGTAGGAAGTGTTATTTGGTGGCATAAATTAGTATCTCACATTAGAAGAATTAGTTTGGGAAAGAGCTTTTTATCCCACATTGGTTACTTGTAATAGTTTGGGGAGGACCTAACCCTATAAATAGGCTCCTCGCCCTTCTAGTTTAGCGCATCCAAACAAAACCTCTCTCTACTTTGTAATATTTTTTAAGTGAAATATATTTTGAGTAGTGCCCGAGGACGTAGACTAAATTAGCCGAACCTCGTAAATTTGGTCTTCTTTATTTACGCCTTTCAATAGTCTCTTTTTTAGTTATATTTAGTTTTATTTTGCCTGATTTTTCCTTTGTGATTTTTAGGCATTATATTTCTAAATATTATCCGACGCTTCCGCAACAAGTAGAATCAAGAGCCAAATCGGAGTATGCTCTGTGGTTGCATCTTAGTCTGATCTTCCACAACAGAAACGAACAAAGACGGCTTGGTGGACATCGCGAATCAACGGGCATCGGCAGGCTTGGGTGACAACGTACATCGGCGAGCATCGGTAGGCTCGAGTGGCATCGCGCATCGACGAGCATCAGCAGGCTCGGCAAGCACCGCGCATCAGCAGGCTTGGGTGGTAACGCGCATCGGCGAGCACCGCCAGGCTCGGGTGGCATCGCCCATCGACGAGCATCGGCAGTCTCGAGTGGCAACGCGCATCGATGAGCATCGGCAGGCTCGGGTGGCAACGCGCATCGACGAGCATCGGCAGGCTCGGGTGGCAACGCGCATCAACAGGGTCGGTTGGTATCGTGCATCGACGACTATTGAAAGAAAGGTGTAGCATAAATGACGAAGGGAGAGATCTCACCTAAAGAAGCAGCTAAAGCAGCTTCCGCCTCGGCTTCCAGCTCGTTCAACTTGACAAGGACTGGAATGGCAACTACGAGA
>JBBMKE010000010.1:20402785-20415361 GCA_037834125.1 Lippia alba | reverse complement strand
AACAGGAGATGAACTTAGATAGAAACAATGGTGTAATTAGGAAATTTGCATCAACATGTATATAGAGTTGTAATAGACACCTTTTTGGCCATTATTAATATAGTTCAGTAGTTGAAGATACATGTATATTCATGCCAATCAATTATATTTCGACATTTACGGGGTTAGGTTAATCAATGCCTCGGAACAAACTTAATTCGTTCCACATACTTCAGGAAACAGAAAAGACATTACCTTTAGCACCACACGTTAATTCTTAAATCAATTTCAAGAAAGGCATAAGATAACAAAACAAAATCAAGCAAAGCAATTTAACCTACTTTGACTGGGGAAGAAATCTGGCGAGTGGCAATAGCTTAGCTGGATCAATGAAGAATTTATCGCCACAATGCTCTCCATCATCTTAATCGAAAAGTACTACAACATACCGATAGAAAACTTCAGTTAGCAATACAAAACAAACATTGCCAGAAGTCGACAGAACGAAAGAGTAAGAGTCATAAAAATGAAGCAGTAAAAGAGGTGTACTCACAGATTCATTGATTGGACCAAAAATCTCATCTACTTTTTCGATCTGCGTCTTGTTCTTAAGGTGAATTGGCTCGTTGAAATAAGGTATTTTCTCATTTGCGAGCTTCGTGACTGCATCACCCTCACAAGCATGAAGAAATATCGCAACCTCTGCGTGTAAACCGAAACAATACATCAAAAAATTATGTAAAATTTATAGAAAACAACTATTGTAAGACGCATTTCAATGTAAAGCTATAAAGAGAGGGAGGGAGAGAGAGAGAGAGAGAGAGAGAGAGAGAGAGAGAGACCAACAACTTCGGCCGGAGGTCCTTCGACAGGTTGGTAGGGGAGATCGAGGCCGCGACGGAGCTCTGGAAATCGAACCCTGGTGCAGCGGAGCAACGACGGAAATCAAATCCTGGCGCAGCGGCGGAGCTCTGGAGCAGCAAAAAGTCTAGTGCTTCCTCTATTTCTTTGAATATTGTCGAGTAGGGTTTCTTCAATTTTGTTGTTTGATTTCTCTCACCTATTTTGGGATTATACATTAACTGCGATGGATTTTGGTTTTAATGTTCTATGCTTCAATTTTGGTGTTTCCCTCTTTCTTTTCATCCAAGCCCGCCTAAAATTCCTGCCCAAAACCAATCTCCCTCTTCTTATAAAATTAAAAAAAAATATTTTACAAATATACACTATATGGAGACGCTTATAAATTAAAGCGTCATAATAAATCTATTATATTGTGACGCCTTTTAGAAAAATGTCTCATTATTAATAATTTAGTTGATAAATAATTAAATAACAAAATAAATTAGATCTAATTTAATAGATTTATAAAAAGTGTCGCAACGGATGGTCTATTATGACGCCTTTTTAAAAGCGTCATAATAGAGCGTCATAACAGGCCATTTTTCTAGTAGTGTTTGTTGCAGTGATATCACCTCATATTCCGGTTACCTGGTAAAAACGTCACATGTGAGAGCTTGAGAGATAAGTTATTTTAATTATTTGATTTATTTTTATTTTTTATTTTGAAAGTAACAAAGCACAACAGAGCACAACCCAACTTACAGAAGCTCTCTAAGGGGAAAATCCACATCAGACCTCCCTTCAACAAAGTTAGAAGAACAACGAGCTAAAGAGTGTGCAAGAGTATTACTCAATCTACCAATGCAGGAGAATTGAACATTTGTTGAAAAGGATAGAGCCTCTTTAATATCCCAAATAATATTCCCAATCTCAGAAAAGTCCTGATCATCAGCCTTCAACTTTGCAAACAAATTGGAACAGTCACCCTCAACAACAATCTTGCTCCACTTTCTTCTCTTGATCAACCAGGCCGCCTCTCTTGCAGCAAAAGACTCCACACATTCAGGGGAAAACACCCCTCTCCGACGGGCTGAGCACCAACCCACACAGTTCCCATGGCTGTCCCGTGCAACAACACCAAAACCAAATTCGCACGAGTCTTTAAAAATAGCACCATCGAAATTCACCTTAATGACTCCACAATCGGGTGCTAACCAAATTTGGGGCACGGCCCATGGTTTTGGAGAATGAGACACTGTAACCATACCAGCAAAAGAGGAGAAATAATTCAGAGCAAATTCAGACAGCTCCTGTGGCATTAACTCCTCACCATTTCGAGCTTTACGATTTCGATTCCACCAAAGAGCCCAGAGAGTGGTAAGGAAGAGGCCTGCCTGAGTGGCATCGAAGGCATCCATCGTCGCCCTGAGCTAATTATTATTTTTGATAGTCCCAAATATATATCGGTAGGTATGCGCGACGAATTAAGTTCCAGATAATGGGAGGAGGACAGGAGGTATGTAAGAAAACGAGGCGTCCAATCGAGGAAAGTAGGAGGATTATTAATTGGTTTGAGACAGGAAAAGTAATTGCATCTGGACTTATCAAAAGGAAAGGCTCATGAAATATAATATACTTTCTAATGATACATTTATTAAAATATTTTATCATAATATATAATATCTTATGTATATAAGGTCGTTTGACATATATAGAAAGTAGAAACTTCTAATATAGATCAGTCAACCGAGCGGACGTCTACCAAATCAAACTTATAACATGAAAGTTTAATTTGACCATTAATTAGAAGACATGGTTGAACACTTGGAACAAAAATACGACACTTAATTAAATCTGATTTGGAACAAAATTTATACTGGCAACTTTTGTAGCATTAGTTTCAGTATTTTTTCTCTGGAAAATGCTTTACATTTTAAACTTAATTTTCTTTATTCTTGGCTGAATTTCGCGTTGAACGTTTACCCTTATTTTCCAGTTCAAGGAAAGTTGTCTTCTCTTTCCTAGTAGTAATAATTAACAAAAAAAGAAAAAATTTAAATCCCAGAGTTCCTTCGGGAAAATAACTCAGAAAATGTGTAGCAAGTACTGAGATTTTCTCCCATGTGACCTGCGACAATAATCTTACAATTTATATATATATATATATATATATATATATATATATACACACACACAACATAGATTAACTTATAAAGTGCCAGGGCAGTCATGCATTGGGCATTTTGTTGTACGTTAATTAATTAGGGTCATATTTACTTATTAAGGCAAAAAGAATTTTTTTTTCCAAAAAAAAAAAAAAGACGACAATATGTCAGATAGTTAGACTGGTTGAACTATTTTGACTTCAGAGGTAGAAAATGGTAACAAAACATAGGACTGCCTACAGTAATGGAATATGAAAAGCTGCAACTTCTGACCAAAACCCTTAATTGTAATTGCGTAATTAATTAAGATTTTAAGCATCAGCACTCAGACTTGTTTTCTCCACGAATGAAAAACAAATTACTCATCAGCTCGATCAAATTAATAAGTAAAATTTATTAATCTTTAACGAATTTACAATCATTCAGTAGAACCATAACTTAATTATTTTAAATTTTTCAGTTTTTACGACCCAAAATACAGTACGAGATGAGTGGTCCGCAGTTTGTCCATTTCTTGGGCATGCAAACAAATAAAAAAAATAAATTAAACATAATATCAACGCAGCCACCAGTCGCAACGCCCGTCGCTCGACCTGGTGGAGCAGAAGTTGATCTCGACCAACTCCTGGTGGAGCTCCGCTGTGAACCGCCGTGGCTTCACGTTATTCCGGCATAATGGGCATGTAACATGCCCCAATCCCAGCCACCGGTCCAAGCACTCTTTGTGAAATAAATGGTTACATCTCAATTCCCTAACTTGTTCTCCGTCCTCAATTCTGCACAAACACACAGCACATTCCACCACCTGATCCTCGAAATCAGCATTTCCTCGGTAGCGAACGAAGCCGGTGAGGTTATCTACGTAGTCCGGTAATCTTATACCGCGAGGCTGAAAGAAAGATTGGTAAAGGAGGTAATCCCATGCCCATTTCAGCTGACTAAGAATGATAACCATGTAGCTTAACACGATTGAATTAATCATGTTTTGGAGAATCTTAATTGTGACTAGAGAGCTTAATTAAACAAGAAATGAGATTGTTTTTGTTTTGGCGAGTGTGTGATTACGAGCTCTACATGAGTTGGTATTTATAGGAATAGGACTTTATCACAAATTTGTGGTGTGGGGGTTGGGCTTGTAAGAAAAGTCGAATTTTCTTTGTCATATGTAAGACTATGACTCAATACAAATAAAATTTGTGTTGAAAATGCCTTCAAAAATCAAAACATGAGACTCATGTATGGACTCGTATTAATTAATCTAGGCGGATATAAATCGTGCTATTTTTCTATTTTTCCTTGTCACACGGATAGAATGTTCAATTTCTTTATAACGACTTTTACTAAACGATTAGTCTGTAATCTTGATGTTTGCAGTTTAAATACGTCTGAAAAGACTATACACCCAGGATGTCCAAAAACAAATGAAATAGTACCGTAAGCTATTTGTCAAAGAGTTGTGAATTAATTTCAAATCTAGCATGTCTTCCTTAATTGTCCCTTAATATAGGAGTAGGAGTGGGAAAATCAGGGTTTTTAAGTTTCAGGACGGGCACCCGATTCCGTTTCCTCCGATTTCCCGAATTCCGAATTCTCCGACCCGCACCCACCCCTGTAGAGGTAGCTTTTGGGCTAAAAGTATTATTTGGGCTATTTTTATTTGGACTTCAAACTTAAATTAATCTCCCTCACCCCTTTTCGCGACCCGGCCTTCTTTGTGGAAAAGATGAAGATCCTATGTAAGTTGAAGTGTTGAACCCCATTGACTATTATTATATGTGCCTTCCATCAACTTTTTTTTTTTTCTTTTTTTCTTACGATGTAAATGAGCTTTGTATTTTTCCACATTTTGTATTATCTGTTTAGGAATTTAATTGGAAAGTAATTGTGCATGCAATTGATTTCCTGCGTTCAATTTAATCAAGATATTTTTCTTGTATTAAATCTTAGACCAACACTTGGGGAAAGAGAAGCGAAACTTCTGAATTAGGAAGAGAATGTTGAGAGAGATTTCTTTGTCGTAAGCCATGGACTTGAATAAAATTTGTATTTTTTTTCACTTGCATTATAGTTTGTTGATTTGGTTCTAAATAATAAAATATATTTGAGATTCTTCTTACTTTATTTACGTTATAATCTAATCGAGATATTTTTCGTACCAAAACTTCAAACACATTTGATGGGAGAGAAGGGAAAACGGAAAATTAATGAATTATGCGGCTTAGAGGTTCAGGAAGATTTAATTTCTTTGTGGTAAGCAATGTTTTCCCGTTCTATTTGCTTTTGGGATGGACTTGAATAAATTTATAGTTTTTCATTATTTTTTCTTTGTTTGTGTCATAATTTGTTGATTCATTATAAGTAATTAATTATATTATGAATTCATTTTACTTTATATTTTTGGCTAAGAGGTTGAGGGAGATTTCTTTGTATTAAGCGATGTTTTTCCGTTTTATTTGCTTTTGGTATGGAGTCTGGACTTGAGGAATTTGTATTTTTATCTTATTCTTTCTTTATCTATATAATAATTTGTTGATTTATTATAATTAATTATTTATATTATGATTTTTTTTATTTGTATCATAATTTGTTAATTTATAAATAATTAATTAAAATAGGATTTCTTTTACACGCCGGGACGACATGCAACCTGCTAGTAGTTAATTAAATAAAAAGTTACTATTTAAGTTAAATCACTCCTAACTTGGAAAATCTCCTGATCATCTTCAGTATTACAAGACTTTTGTGGTCCCGTCCTTAATTAACACAATTAATACTCTATCATTTTCCTTCTAGAGAATTTATTTTTACGTTTTTTATATTTTAATTATTTCTCTCTTTTATATATATATAACAAATATAAATATATAAAATTGAAACAAGAGATCCAAAACCGCGAAACATTCAAGAGAAATAGAGGGAAAAAAAATTAATTGCATCTAGATGTGTCAAAAATAGTTAACACTTAAAAAGGATAAAGCTCATGATGTATAATATAAATTCTAACAACACGTTTAAAATACTTCTTAATTAACAAATACATTTTAAATAAGATCGTTTGCAATATATAGAAAGTAGGAGCTTCTGATATAAATAAGAGTCAACCTTATAATTAATAACATGAGAATCTTTGACTAAGTAGACATGGTTGAATACTTGAAACGAAATTACGGGACCTTGTTATCCTCTATTAAACCTCATCTCCAACAAAATTGATAATGACAACATTAATTTGCAGCATTAATTTCATTTTTTTGTTCCTTTTATTTTCTTCAGGGAATTGTTTTAAATTCTATTGGTTTTTGCTTTGGGAAGTCTTTGTTATATAATTATAGGCAGAGAAACGGATGGGAATAGATAGAACCCATGATGTATAGAATTTAATTTTCTTTAATTACTCTCCGCAGGAAAATTAATAATAGTAGAAAATTTTGGCGTTGAACAAACTTAATTTCCAGTTGAAGGACAATTAAGTTGTCTCCTCTCTTCTACTGATGGGTGCCAGTGTTGCTTCCTGAAAATGACTCAGAAAATGAGTACCAAGTACTTAGATTCTTTTTCCAGGGGACTTACGACAAAAATCATACAATTTTATTAGCCACTTGTGCTACTATCATATATGTGTATATATATATATAGGGAGAGAGACTGTAATTACATATGAATACAACCAAATATAAAGAAATACAATTTGATATCATTTAGTTAATTTATTATATTTACACCCTCTTATAAATTTAATAATTACATTTAACATACCCGGCTAATAGTATTCAAAAAAAATTGGTTTCGGCTTCTTCTGGGTATGTAATGCATTGAGTCAGTCTACCTTGCCGAACTCGTTTGTTGGGCATTTTTGCTTATTTTCCCTTGATGATTTGTGGATTTTCCACCATCACATGTACTCGGTTCGTTATTGATATTAATTTATGAGGAGGGTGCCTCGTTAATAACCCGGCGGTCTCCCTGACCGATTTTTTTTTAAACAAAAATTATATTTTTTTCTCACCTCAATTTTATTCTTTTTTTCCTAATATTTTTTAATTATTTCCTTCTAATATATATATAATTATTTGATTTATATTAAAATAAATAATTTAATTTAATATATTTAGATAATAATTATTTTTGGCACACGCATCAAATGTGCGAAACTACTAGTCAATTGTATTAACGATCAAGAACAACATATGTTAGTTTATAGAGCGGGAGGGCAACCATGATATGTTACTTAATAAGGCAAATGGATATTAAAAGAGAGGAGAAGAGAATATGTTGGAGGATAGATGGTTAGACTATATTGAACTGTTTTGGCTGGGAAAGTAATTAATTGACTTGAGAGGAATATACATAATCACACACACATATATATATATATAGAGAGAGAGTTTGACAATCTTTTCTCAAAATTTAGTGTCCGGAGGTGAGTTAAACCAAATACACCTTTAAGATCACGCCTACTTACGAGCAGCATGCTGTGAAAGATTACTATTGTGATGTCGTCGGAAAACCAATCGTCGCCGCCTCCAGGCCTATTTCAAGACCGATACGTCTCACAGACTTGGTGTACTAAACTACCTTCCCTATGAAGTCCGTTGTCCGTCAACTAATAAATGCAGAAATTCTTCGTCCACTTTTTAAACTTTGACATGACTATCACTTTCCCGGAGCACGACAGCGCTTCTGCTTTCACAGCGATCGAGAGGTACCTCACCACCCGTTCCATTAAGCAGGTGAAAAACTTGCCAGCCCACATCTGCCGCTATTCAGAAAAATTGTTCTCACAATGGCGTCGAGTCAAGAAATCACCGACGAGTTTCTTGGTGTCAAGCTCGAGTGGTGTTCTCACCAGACGACCACCACCAACACGACGACCTCAGAAGAAGATGAGAAGAGGTTTTTTAGTGTTAAATTCCCTAAAAGCATCGAGAAGTCATCGTGAAAAAGTATATGAAACACGTTATCGAAGAGGGAAAGGCAATCATTCTCAAGGAACGCTGGCGGAAACTGTACACAATCAAGACCTCCACTGGAGTGCACGGGAAAAAAAATGGAGCGATGCGATTTTCGAACATCCGGCCACTTTTGACACTCTCGCCATGGAGCCCGAAAAGAAGAGAGAAATCATCGAAGTTTTGGTTAATTTTTTCAATTGCAAAGAATACTATGCCCGAATAGGGAAGGCGTGGAAAAGAGGGTATCTTCTACATGGGCCTCCTGGTACAGGAAAATCCACCCTGATTGTTGCAATCAGTGGCGGAGCCAGAAATTTTATTGAGGGAGGTCAACCAAAGCATAATATAAAGGGTGGTAAAAAATTTAATATCTTGACCCTCAATAGTATTAATTTTAACTTTGGTAAGGGGGGTCAATAATAAAAAATCTCATATAATTTCATATAAAAATATCTATATATATACATGATAATAAATTTTTTTTTGAGGGGGGTCAATTGTACCTCCTCAGTCATGGGTGGCTCTGCCACTGGTTGCGATTGCTAAAGTTGATAAGTTGTTAGTAATATTTTGGCTCGTAAGACCTTATATCGACCTCTAAAACCTAAGGTTAGGTCAATAGGCCATCGCAGCAATGGCGCCACACGCGCTACCCGATGTTTGCGACGGAGCACAGCTGCAACTGGCGCTAGTTGGTCAGCGTTTTGATGAGCTTTCCGGCAACTTTTGTGCAACGACGTCGGGGGTATCTGAAGCGCCTTAGGGTGGCGCATCTTTCCAGCCAGGCGACGCTGCCATTGGAGTAGGCATGGCGGCGCATACGCTGGTGAAAGCCTACACTGACGAGAATCGGTACTGTAGCGGCGGCGATTTTGATGAGACCTTTTCACCAGTTGCTATGCAAAAGTCCCTTCGTATCATGTTTGTCATTGCTACATATTATGACTATGAAATATGTCAAATATATGTGAAAATTATCTTTCTCAATAGAGAGATTGATAAAGATATTTATATGGAGCAACCCATAGGTTTCACATGCAGTGGGAGAGAGCAAAATGTTTGCAAACTCCAAAGATCAATCCGTAACTATTCATGCTCTTATTCAAGGGATGCTCAAACATAAATGAAAAATCACAAACCATAGCTTAAAAGAACCACAAGGAGATGAGGAACAAGAATATATGCTTACCTCTTGGAATGGTTGAAGGATGAAGAAGATTGAACTCAAAATCTCAAGGAATGAATAGTGCCGGGTGGTTTTTCCTCTGTCCTCTTCCTCCCCTGCGTTTCCCCCCCTTTTTTTCAACTGAGTGGTGAAGTGAGGTTATAAAGGTTGAATAGTGTAGTGAATTAGGTTTAAGTAGATTCAAGAATCGGGTCATTTGATCAATAAATGAGAGAATTATGGCTAAAACTGTGTAATGTGGCGAATCTGAGCGTTAGACTCGGTTCGCCAGCATTGATCCTCTTTAAAAAAATGAAGTATATATATAGAGAGAGAGAGAATGGAAAACAAATTAAAGGACCGTCGAGAGTAATGGAATCCGGCTTGAAATATTAACTAAAACCTGCAATTTCTGATCACTAAAACCCTAAATTGTAATTTCCTAATTTCATCATCATCAGCGGCATTGAGATTTCATTTTCTTACTGTTTCTCTTCGTCCGAAATTTCTTGGTTATTTTCTTACCATTCATCTCAATTTTTTTTGTTCATTATATTTACGGCAACTACAAAAGGACATTGGACTAAGAATCTAAATTTTGAGAAGATTACATTTTATATAACACTTCTTCTGCGTAACAATTTCTAAATGGATTATCGCTCATTCCGTAACAAATGTTTATTGACTCTGTATTTTATATAAATATCTAATTATTTCTCTTTTTCTTTGTGTATTTTCAGTGTCTTAGGGTGCTTTACTTTTCAACATTTTCTACAAATCCTTTTGCACTCATTCTCTCTGATTATATATAAGAATTATAGATAGAGTCATTTTCAAATCTAACCATGTCCCACTAGAGACAAATAAATAATTTAGACTAGGATAAAATTACATTGGTGAATAAAATAAATAATATAAGAAAATTTTAAAAAAATCTAAGAGTAAAAGACAAATGAAGAAAGAAAAAACAAGAAGTTGAGGTAAGGTCAAAGGTGAGGGCAAAAGAATAAATAAATAAGCTAAAAAGGAAATTAAAAAGGAAGAAGAAAATGCTGATGAGTAAGAAGAAAAGCATGAACAGAAACAGGATGGAGTTTCAGTGCACTTTCCTTGAATGGATATCTTGATTGAAGCTTTCAAATTTGATCTTGGTATATAAGCTTTCATGCATTGGAGTGAGAACTGAGAAGGGTTTTGCTTCTTGTTTACCGTAGACTTGGAACGAATTGAATTTGTTGGCATTCACTCCCTTTTGTAGCATGTCCACTTATTCATTCACAATCGAAGTGTTTGAATGAAGTTACGCATTTGGCTCTCGTTCGTCAGATTTCAGAAACCAGATGATGTAAAGATGCAGGATTTCAGAAACCAGATGATGAAGATGCAGAGTTTGTGACTCAGGAAGAAGGCATTCGCTTGCCAGAGAGTTATTTTCCAGATGAAGATGTTTAACACGTAATCACTCCGTACATAGTTTTCACATGTGGAAGTTGTTCATAGCTCTTGTTTCAATTGAGTCTGATCCTTCATGGGACGTTTCAGTAGCTAGCCTTCTGCTTACTATTCCCCTTGTGATGGTTTTTTATACTTGTTTTGAAAAGCTAATGACTTGAACGGAAAATGTGGCTCGATTATGCCGCAAGAGTCTAATCTCTCTCTCTCATCTCTGTGTGTGTAGGTTTAAACACAACTACCTTTTGATAGGAGCACTTCACATTTTTGTGGTCCTAACAGTCAGATATTCGAGTTCCAATCAAATGACTAATTTTTCATACTTGTCATATAATGTAGTAGTTGTATATTATAACTTAATCAAACTTCAACAAATACATTAATACCGAGAAACATTAACCTCTTTGGCCAAGATATTCAAGAATGGAGAAACATTAGGCATTAACCCTCGTTTTCTCTTTATTGTTTCTCATGTAGATTCCAGCAAAGGACGATAATCAGGAAAAGGAGGCTCTAGGCAGCCCGAGCACCACCATTTTCAAGGTTGCTAGATCCGAGATAACTTCTAATACGTGTACCATGTTCGGACAACTTAGGGTTTTGGATATTATACAAAGTCGAATCAACCCAAGGAAATAACAAATTTTTAACATAATGAACAAGAAGAAAGTGGGAGAAGAATGATCACAATCTGAGTTGAAGAGCAAAACCGAATGAGCTTTTTATTATTTATATAGTTTTTGTTTTTCGGTTGAATGACCTTTTATTTTATATATAGATACCAATGTAAATAAAAATATGCCTCCTATTTACAGGAAAAAATTGACCCAACAAATAGAAAGCTCCTAAAATATATTATGAATATGAGCCCAAAGAAAGAAAAAAAAACCTGCCAACCAACAAAAAAAAGCCAACTCACATAAAAAATTATGTCCAAATTCAGATGCAGCAGATTCTGATGGATTATACCTCCCCACTTGAGTTGCTATTAGATTCATATCAGCATCTTCGGCTATTTTTCCCTGTTACGTTCGCTGCTCGAGCTATTCTGACTGAAAAAATCTGTACTATAATCTTGACTACCAAATGCCATTCTCCGAAACAATCTGATCTCTTCAGATTGTTGTGCAGAGTTGAATATTTCACTTTCCCCCACTTTCATTCCGTTTGTCAAATCCGAGGTCGCCATACTGTCGAAAGCTCTCACAACCTAGATATCATTATAGAACATTGCACAAACACCATAAGCATCATAGTAGGCAGTAGCCACCAAAAAGTATCAAAATTTTTTAAAAGAAAATCCCATCACCTGTCCCATTTTGGGTCTCTTGGCCGAAGAATGGCGCACACAAGCTGCTGCAGCTTCGATCAAACGGAACATTTCAACATCAACATAGTTCCCTTCAAGCTTTGG
The DNA here is from genome assembly GCA_037834125.1 of Lippia alba. Lineage (NCBI taxonomy): Eukaryota > Viridiplantae > Streptophyta > Magnoliopsida > Lamiales > Verbenaceae > Lippia > Lippia alba. Next base: position 20,403,391 of record JBBMKE010000010.1, on the reverse strand, counting down.
ATCAGCTAATGCCTGAAAATCCTCAGTCTCAATTGCATGGCTTAATAAAGGACGTGCCTGAAAGAAACAATAGTTGTTATCAATTACCAAATATATGGATAGTGGGGGTTTAGTGTGATGATGAAATGTTTAATAAACCTACCCATTCAGCTAAACTCTCCTCGCCTAATGGTTGAGATGTATCTACAGGCTTACGTCCAGTAACTAGCTCCAACAGCACAACACCAAACGAATACACATCGGACTTGTCGGTCAATTTTCCACTAGATGCATACTCAGGAGCCATGTACCTGGGAGCCAGAATTGAGCATGGTTATTAGGTATTATAATGAAGGAATAGAGAAAAAAAATCCTGTTTAATACTATAAAGCCAGTTTTATATCACTGCTTACCCAAATGTTCCCATTACGCGTGTTGTAATATGTGTATTTGCATCCATAGCTAATTTAGCGAGTCCGAAATCAGAAACCTGAAAAGGCAGTTTTTTCAGTAGAAATTCTTCAAAAAATAGTAATTTTTCTCTCCTGACATTCATCATACCCGAGCTTCAAAGTTGTTGTCCAGAAGGATGTTTGATGACTTGATATCTCTATGGATTATACGAGG
>JBBMKE010000010.1:20380304-20393677 GCA_037834125.1 Lippia alba | reverse complement strand
AATTTATCACATCCTGATTATCACCAAATAAAATAGCAGTATTATAATAAATATTTGGGAATATTATCATTATTGTGGAATTTTCAGAAATACTATAAAGAAAAGCAAAAAGATTACGAATTCTTTCCCAGCAGTATTATAATAAATATTATCATTATTGTGGAATTTTCAGAAGGGGCAATATTTAAATACTATCAAAAAGTTGAAAAAATTCCTTTTTATTTTTCAATTTTGAAAAACTTATCTTTCACTCCCCAACTCCAAAACAAAATGTTTTTTCACTTCCCAATTTTTCAGAATGTTGTATCAAAAATTAGGAATCACGTAACTAAATCCCCAAATGATGTATTTTTTTTCACAAAATGATGTATATACATCACATTGCAAAAAAAAAATACATCATTTGGGGATTTAGTTATGTGATTTCTAAATTTTGATACAACAATCTGAAAAATTAGGGAGTGAAGTTTGTTTTTGAGTTGGGGAGTGAAAGAAAAAATTTTCAAAACTGGGGAGTGAAAGGGAATTTCACTCCCCATGGGAAATTTTGAGGAATTGTCCGTTTTCAAAAATACTATAAAGAAAACAAAGAGATTACGAAAATCATGTTTCTTTCCCTTCATCCTGTGGACTAAATCTACCTTAACTTATATAAGGTTTATATAAGGTTAAAGGCTTTAATTTCGTTCATTATTATTTAATGGGAAATTAATGTTCTACTTGCATTCTTCAAAAATAGGGAAATTAACGTTCTATTTACATTCTTCAAAACTAAGGGATTATTCAGTCACAATTTCGGTCACAATTACTAGATTTTTGGTGTAGAATTCAACGGAGATTATTCAGTCACAATTTCGGTGAGATATTTGGTGTAGAATTCAACAATTCGTGTAGAATTCAGCAAAGCGTCACTTGTCGATCTATCATATTGATAGGGGAAAATTGCAAAAGTGGAACAGTAAATTTTGAATATCATATCTAAATAGACCTAATTTTGCTTTGATCAAATTGGAACTGTAAATTGAACACAACAATGAGGTAACATTAGCATAGGACAAACGCCCAACAACCAACAGGTACCATACACTGGTATAAGAAATATTACCATCAAGTAATTTACCTCTTCTTCTTTCTTTTCCCAGGAACCTAGATTGTAATGAAGCAAGAACCAAAGGAAAAATACCGGGGAAGTGGGAACTCAAGAGGAGAACCGCAGACATTAATTCGAACATGTACATACGCGTCCACGCTAGGACTTTCCATTTCCCCGAAATCTACAATAGCATTTTCCTTTGGGATAATTACGAACGACCACTTGAGGTTTGACGAAAATACGGATTCCTCATTGAAGTTTGATAAATTACGGATTCCCCCCTGAGATTTATATTACAAATTCCCCAGCCGTTATTAACGGCGTTAAGTTTTGATGATATCAGCAATATTATTTTTAAAAATTCCAATCCTATCCTTGGGGTGCATATTGTAATAATATTTAAATTTTGGTGGTTATTTTGCAATACTATTGCAACTTTGGTGGGTATTTTGTAACACTATTGAAACTTTGGGGAGTATTTTGTAATACTATTAAAATTATAATGATATATTTGTAATGTTGGTTAAATTTTGTATTTTTTAATTTGAAAATTTTTAAGTCTATTTATACTTTGTTTGTTCAAAATTATAAAATTTTTCAATGAAAAAAATATTTTAAATGTTGGTGAATTCTAATACATGTAATTTAAATACGAATAACTTTTCAATAAAAACATAAACTATTAGTGATTTCAATATGAATAACATTGGTGATTTTTAATTTTTTTTTCAAAAAAATATTTGGTACCCATAAACTTTAGGAATGAAATTTGTGCATTATTAAAACGTCAAAATATCATTAAGTAGCAATAAAAAAAATGCTAGATAAACACATAATTCAAGTACTTACATCAAAACCTCCAAGAATTTCAATACTTACATTAAACTCCTTGCTTTTGGACTTTCATTACATATACCCCCCTGAGTTTTAGAATATGAGGGGTAAAATGGTAAAATCACATATTCTGTTAATTTTAACAGAGGGGATAACGTGTCGGGGGGAATCCGTAATTTCTCAAACCTAAGGGGGGAATCCGTATTTTTTGCCAAATCTCATGGGGCATTCGTAATTATCCCTTGGAAAATTAATGTATATTAATTAGGATCTCCAATACCAATTTTGCCCACAATACATAATTAAAGAATGGTTGGAAATCGGCCAAATAATCACAATAAATTCACTAATTATATTCAAGTGAACTTCAGTCACCCTGCCGGCGCCGCCCCCCACCCCCTACCTCGGGGGCCGTAACCCCCCTTGAATGGTCCCCCTGTGCCTATATATACACTCCCAAGAACGTAAACTGTGCAAACTGTAAACTCAATAATGCAAAAATGCTCAACAAACTAATAATCACTAATCCGCACTGATTTCCACACACTTCACCCCAAAGTTTCTTCAACCACTCCTCATATTCAACAAAACCGTTCTCATAATCTCCCACATGAGGCTGCTTTGGGATTTTCTGGTTCACCATTCCTTGTTTCAGTCCTCCCACACTCCCTCAACCCTGTTGCAGAGCATCGACTCACACAGCGTGACGAGAAGTGCCCGTGATTCCGATGAATGTGCAGGAGAATGTGTAGTGGGTTGTTGGATATGGGCATTGGAGCTGTCCACTTTGCAGAAATCATCTCAAGATTGTGCCAAGAAATGGTGATGAGTTTGATGGCCAAGTTTTGGTTTTTAAGTATTCCGAGTTTGGTTCCAGTGATGATAGTACGTCGTGGTGGCTTCGTTGAAGTGATTTTGATGAAGCTGGAAGCTCCGGGGAGGGTGTTCTTGGCACCTTCGTAATATCTGTGTAATTTGGGTGATTTGGTTGTAATAGTGATTAAGTGACGCTTTTTTGGTATGTATTGTTGATTATTTTATGCATTTCCAAGTTTCTTAAAGACAAATTCATATTTGATGGGGATGAAAGCATGATTCACATTTTGGTACTGATTATTGCAGAAGATTGGGGCCATTGGGCCCGAGTCCTTGCAGAATTATTAAACTTGGGGTATGGGAACAAATGGTTACGTAAACCACATAATAAATTACTACACGATGAAATGAGCACCTTACCTTTTTTCAATTAAGAAAATGAAATGACAAGCATGGAATATGTTGAAAATGACAGAAGTTTTGACTGAAGATGCTTAGATTTTTGAAGTATAAAATTAAAAAACATGCTTAACTTGAAGTCGTTTTTCACAATAATTTCACTTGTTTCCATTGAATTTGATAAATAAAGAAGATACAAGATTAAAGAATAAGAAAAATGCACCAGTCTTGTAATCATTTACTCTACTCTAGAGTCCACATATACAAGAAAAAACATTCTCACTATACCCCTGTTTTCATACAAACCAAACATGTTGAAATAAATAGAGGTGGAAAAGAACAGTAATAAGAAAAAGAAAAAATATGTAGTATTACGAATCGATGCATTCAAGCTAGGCAAACATATACCTTCTACAACAATCACATTCCTCGTCGTTCCAGGACCAGTTTAATCGCATTTTGCTGAGGCTTTGTTAAACTCTGCATTTGAAATTGAAAGTATCGTAAATAACCAGAGTTAAATTATCAGCACGGATTAAGATTAAGAATTTCAGGGGGACCTGAAAAAGATGCTCAAAATATGGTCTGTCAATCTTAGAAAACTTGGCCAATGATTCTACAAGAGAGTTAACCAGATTGATCTGCAAGATGGGTTTGAAATATCAGATTAGCACAAAAGGTGACTATGATTTGTGAAACACCGTTGAATAAAGGTACCTCGTTAAGGGGATCTGCACAACTGAGAAGTTCATCTTCATAGTCGTCTTCTTCATCCTTAACCAACCAATACAACGGAATTCCATTAAGCAAAGAGGAAAAAATTGCAAAATTATACGAATGTTAGGAACGAGATAAACCTCGTTGAAAGCTTTAGCCATGGCATCAAGATATGCATATGAAGGTCTGCTATGTGGTGCAGCATCAGCAGAATACAGGAAATCCTCATTATCTCCATTCTGAACTTCTTCCCAATCACTATCCTGCAAAATTAAGTTTTCCAAGAAAATTCTTACTCAAGCTCAAAGAGTGAATATCATATCATAGGAATGTGGGTTTAAATACCTCATTATCTTCATCCACCTGTTCTTGGATCTCTAATAAAGCATCCGCCAAAAGAGCCAGAATCTGTCTTGCCCAGAAAACATATAAGAATAAAGACGAAAATAAAGTCTACATTGAAAGATGAATACAACAATAAATACCTTTGCAGGAAGTGGTATCGTTGTCCATTGAACTGGAGACAGCTTAGCTCGTGAACGCGTAGTTATCCCTGCCTCAGACTATACAATGTATAAAAAGGAGTGAGTTTTTGGGAAGGTGCAATAAATGCAAAATAATATGAAGAATATAAACCAACCTTGACAAGATGGCCTTGAACATTGGCATTACCCAATTCAGCATGCCTCGTCAAGAGCAACAAAGCCAAAGCAGTTGTTGTTACTTTAATTTGGTAAGCTCCCTGAACTTCCCCTGGATTCAATAAGCAATAGACCAAATAATTCATAAGATATTTCAGCAGAGAAATCATCAGAGTTAATATCACGACTTACCTTGGAGTCTGGTCCACTCAAACATTAAATAAGCAAAGGAGTTTCGATGACCTTCAGTGGGGATTGAGACCAGCAAATCAATGAACTGTTCGACATGAGGCACACTCATGTGGACCTGAAATACAGAATAATTTTAACATTTTTAATTTTATTAAAGCGTGTGTAAAAACCACTCAAAAGGAGCAAGCATTTTTGTGACTGAATATTATGAGCAAACACAATATTTTAAGCTTTTGAAGTTATAACAATGAAATCATTGATCTGGAAAAAGCTATAATCAAATTTAGTAAATATGAACTAATTTTGTGAACGGATATACACTGAATGGTACAAATCTAAGCTTGATAAAGGAAAATCAAAATGGAAGCTAACCAATCTAGCAAAAATTAGAAGCAATGAACTTGTCAATCCAGAAATTTTAGAAGATTGCATGCGTCTAATTAGTGCGGTCACAAGGTCTCTGATATGTTGTGCCATCTGTGTTGGCAGTTGTAAGATAAGTTGTAAAATGTAGCTGCCAACAAAAAGTGATCCAGAACTTTCCAGATCAGGGTCAAGGAGCCTGCACATATAGAATCAACAAACAGGTGACGAAATATTCAGTATTTGCATTGTTCATATTGGCTTAGGGGTTAGGCCATGTCACTAGATGAATAATATCCCAATGCACAACTTTCGCTGAGACAAAACCACGCAAAAAACAAGATATGGCGAACTGAAGGATCACCTTGAAGCTACATCAAGTAAACTTCTCATTGTATATCCAGGATCACCACACCAAGCAAGCATATCTTGTTTTCCACCAGAAACAAGAGCAGCTAGAAACTGAGTTGCATTCTGACATGTATAAAAGCAGTAATACCGCTGTTATTTTATATTTCACTACCACATGCAACCTTCCAGGAACAAAAGCAGATAAAATGCGAAATCGTGAAAGGAGTCTTTACGCTACAAAAGAGCATATATAACCTGCATCTCACTGTGGTCATTACTCTGAAGGACTATTCTAACAACAGGGTCAAAAGAAACTTGATAAACTGCTTTCACCAAATCAACAGGAGCATTCTGCAAAGCATAACTTCATCTGATCAATAACACTCTTCCAGTCACATGCAAAACAGAGAAACAAAGTGCTTTAACAGGAGTATCACCTTCACTAACATTGTAATCAAATCCAGTGAACCAGCAACTAATCCTTCAGGTTGTTGTTGTGGCTGAGAAAAACAAAGAATATAATAAGAATTGAAAATGCTATTTTCCACTGTTAGATCCTATCCTTTTATTGTTAGCAATGGGTAGATTTTGCGTACACTACTGAGAATTGGTCCAACATAGGGTAAAACACGAGAAACCAGAGGATGAATACACCCAGGAGCATCTTTTATTGCCTGTAAAGATGAAAAAAAGGCAAAGATGTAAGCAACATCCTTCAGTAAAGATGAATACACCCAAAAGCATCTTTTATTCAGATTTTACTTAGGAAAGTCTGGTTTATTCATTACTAATGTAGTGCCCCTCACTAAATCAAATTCACAAACACAAAGAGCAAAGTAAATGATCTACCTCCAAAACTTCTAGAGCATCGATACTGATGAAAGGGTCAGAAACATGAGCAGCCCACATGTTAAGTATGATAGGAGAGATAACTGGCTCAACTGAGGCTGAAATTTCATGACCTACAAAAGGAAAGAGCAAACTGATTATCCAATGAACAAGTCAGAGAATGTCTTAGACATGCAAAACCTGAAAATTAGCTCAACAGCAAAAAGAAGATGAATAGCACTCCACTTGAACTAACCAGCTTTCAGAGCAGCTTGTAGTGTTTCAAGTACTAGGTGCATAGTCTCATCAGAAGCCTACAAAGCAGGAGAATATAACCATACTATCAACAATAACAAAGAGAACCTTCTTCCCACAACAAAAATCAGGGGACACCTCACATTTTTAAGAAGATCTATAAGTGATGAGAATAAATCCAGTGCATGATGTTGAATAATTCCACTTGTAGCATCTGGTAGAAGCTGGGAAAGAGCTCGACATGCACCAACTTTCACTGGTGGAGGCCTGTAAGAAGATAATGAGTGGCATTCTATCGAAGTTAACTGGAGAATGACATGTTAAGTTCTTACACATCCATGCCAACTGTCTTAACAGCAGCATATAGGAAATGCTCTGTTACTTGGTTGTTCATCTGAAGAAACAATAAGACTAAATAAGCTTTATGCAAAGCTGACAAAACATGAAATATTTGGGTAAGAATAGGGTACGTGATTACCACAGAAGAAAACTTTGCAATAGATGAAAATAAGCGGGCATACAGAAATGGGAAGTCATTCACACCTACATAATGAAAAAGGAAATTTGAATGAACATTGAAGCACCATCTCACAACAGAAAACAAAATTTCACAGCCAGAACTAATATCAAGGAAGCATCTACAAGCAAATTCTTACCAGTTGCCACATCATCAGTTAAAATTTGCTCTAGCATATGTCCGATAGTGGGTCCAGAATCCTAATAGAGTAAAAACAAACATTTAGCAATACTTACCGGAATCTGCATACAATAGAAACCAAGTCCAGTTTCAGACTACAATTATAGGACTGACCTCTGCTTGAAGCAACTGGTCTGACACAGAAGCCAAAGCAAATAGGGTAGCCTCCCTTAACTGCCACCACACAACAAGGTGAAATGATCAAAAGAGCATACAAACAAAAATGAGTTCCAAGTAACAGTTAACATGTGATAGTGAGTGTAGCACAGAAACATGTGATCCCTTTTTGAGGTTATTATTATTATTTCCAATATCCTCATGAGAAGGGACTTGAACGGCATAAAAATTCAGGATAAAGATTCTTAGAAGCTTTGTGGAGCCAATAAACTGACAGTTCTAGAATGTATACCATACCTATAAGTTATATACAACAGTAAAACAAAAGTTAAGAGATCGTTGGACTTACTCTCCACCATCCAGTAGAGCCAGCTTCTTTCTGTTTTTGAGATTCACTAATTCGCCTATTCACAGAGTCAATTACAGCATCTATTCCTTCAATCCCACAAGATGAGATGATCTCTTCCAGTAGAAGGGCGCCTGCAAGAAATCATTTTCACAAAAAAAAAAAATTTGCCCAGAAAACACAACCCCAGGAATATATAAACAGGATAGGAGCACTATACTGGCAGGACAATATCAACAAATTGTATTAGGTTTAAAATTCAAGGAGACCAAGTATTGTCGCATCAGAAGTTGCAGGCCTAAATCATAGAAGCTCAAGAAAAAAATTTCTGGTAGACTCTAAGATGAAGTTACATGCACATGTGAGGCTTGAAACTCTATTAAGTATTGCTACCCACATAAAATCTTTAATCATATGGAAGTGCATTTATATATGCATTTGCCCATATACAAACATATCATGGAATAGCAACTAAACAACAAAGTTGTAAAACTGCTCACACCAATTACTTACCAGATACACGACAACTGTAAGTATTCTCATCCTCATCTGCAACATACTGATTAGCATCCAGAGACCAGGAATGAAACTACATCCAAGTTGCATACAGAAAAGATGGTGAGAAAAATGAAGAAAAAGGGAAAGAATGACTCTCAACTTGCTAATGACAACCAATCATATTTAGTGTTTTACAGGGTAAAAAAAAAAAAAAAAGACTGCATTTGTATTACTTCTGATCAGAAATACAGAACAGATAGCTCATTAAAATTGCTTTCCAGAGAATAAAGGGAGCCAAATCTAAATGTAACTCAAATTAATTAGAAATGAAGAGGAAACATCTCTGGGTTTCATAATCTTCTAGAATTAAGAATGTTCCGGTACATCATGTAATTCTTGAAGCCTGTATTTAAGCAACATGTGATTCTCTACAAAATGCAATTAAATAGAAAACAAAAACCAAACAGGTTAATATTACCAAATAAAAGAAAACACAAAAGATGATGGTCTCTTGAGCAGAGTACATATAGAGGGTGTACCTGTTGGTCCGTAATTTGAAGGAAACCAATTGTATAGTATACTAGCTCTTTCACATTGTTCATAACTGCCTATATGAAATAATATTAACACCATAAAGATTTGATAGTGAAAAGTGCAGCAAGAGAAAATAATAAGAAAGGGCGACAAAAGGAGGAGTTTCTGGAGCATACCTTGACGAATCTTGGGCTTCCAACAACAGTCAGCAGAAATTCAAATAACTGCAGAACAAAGACAGGAAATCACACATTAATCTATATGAAACTATTACCACTAGTTCAAATCAACACTAAACTTAAGGGTGTAACTTCTCATGTTGCAATTTGCTTGTTTCTAAAATGTCCTCTCAACCAGAAAAGAAATTAAAGTATCCCCGCAAGTAATTGTTTAGCAATTAGCACAAATAATTTTCCTTTTCTCTATTGATTTCTACTTATCGAAAGAACTTCTCCATGCAGGAGCAAATGCAGCACTTCACACACTATTGGACAAGAGTGTACCCAAACATGAAAATTTTACTTCTTGAGAAGAAAATTATCCAGTACAAAGTAGATAAAGGGGCTATACCGGAGTTGTCTAAAAGAAATTCTTTCAATAACTACAGATAACTTCCTGATTCCAACATGAAAGTAGCTGGAGAGGTTGATTCATTATCACATTGTAGATTATAAAGGTATCTGGAAAAAGGGCCCAGCAGCTGCAACTGCAATCCATACAGTTGAAGAAATATTTCATCTTTTGGGTCCTATATACTTGAGGAATTACATATAAAATGACACTTTCTCGTTATGAATGAGAGATGGAATCAAAACAAAATGTCAGGAGAAAAGAAACAAACAGGGAAACATGCCTGTTGTATGATTAATTCAACTAGTTAACAAAAAAAACTTCAACAGTCAAAACCAATAAAGCACTAGATAGTCATTTTAGCTTTATAGTTACTTCTCCATCGCAAATATCTAGAGTAGTAACGAATGTATTAACCTGGATAATGAAGTACTCTAGACTTTTCTCAGTACCATCAGAATCATATCTTCCATCAAAAGAATCTTCAACACCTTCAATTGATGAGCGCACGTACACTTCCAAGGATGAAACAAATGTGTGCCATAGTGGTCCCACAATTACTGCAATACCGTCATGATGTCAGCAACAATGAAGAGTAAATACAAGAAAAACAATATATTAGCACAAGCAATTAACTGCAAGATCTACAGGAAATTTGATCAATATACCTAAAAAATGAGATTCCACTATCTCTGGGAAGTTTTGAATGAACTGATTCAAGCACTTCAACAACTGACAAAAGGTATCTTAATGTTCAGGACTCCGAAACTAGCATACAGATGCATCACAAGAGATAAGTCAAAGAAAAGAGCTACCTCCATTCTAATGCTCCAATCATCAGGATCTTCAGATGGAACTGGGTGTTTCAAGATTGATGAAAATTGCTCTATCCATAGCTGGAGCATTGGTGACATTAGGGCGCTAGTCTCTACCTAATTACCAGACAACATCATGAAGTTAGTTTAGCAGATTATGTGCATAGACCTGCCTGACAATTATGAGCTATAAGTGAATACCTTATAGACACCACTCATAGTCCCAAGCATAGAGGTACAATTATAAACAATTGAAAGTGCTTTAGACCTCAAAGCTTTGTCATAGATCTGCAGAGACAAATCCACAGAAAGATAAGAAAATAAGCAAACAGCTCCTATACCGAGAAACTAATGTTTATCGAGACAAGCTCTAAATAATGTTGCAAAGCATGAGAGCATATTAACATTTTTCGGTTTTCCACAGTTCTTGTAGGAAAGAAGTGTCTCACTACAGAGAAGATTAAGAACACACTTCCCTAAATGCTTTAGAACAAGCTTGTTCTGTGTGTTTCTACATGAATGTCATGAAATGAAAGCAAAAGACAAGGCAATAAACAAGATTAACCTGAGGAGATGACACAATCGTGTGCAAGCATGGGAACAAAACTGGAATAAATTTAGGAACCATCTTATCATCCATGTCTGACGAAAGCAGAGCCAAGCATCTTAAAGCACCGTGAACTGCAATAAGGACAATACAAAAGTTATCTTCCCATTCAAGAATTGTCAGTGATATTGAAAAGTTAATGAGCGCTCACCGGCATTCAGCTTAGTCTGATCATTAATTAAACTTAAAAGGAACGGAACTAGTTCAGGCCAATCATCTGGCCAATCATACTGTGCAATTGCCGAAACAGCCACACTTACTGCAGTGCAGATCTTCTTGGAAGGATCATCCAAAGAAACTAGAAGTAGTTCTCTTATAGATGCCTGTAGAAAAAATAGAATTAAGGTTACCTTTTAGCATGTAATCAACTCTATATCACTAATTCACTATCCATTACATCTGAAATTCCACTTGTCAGTCTAGCCTAACTGACCGCAACATGAGTACATTGAAAATAACCAGCCACTTGTTCCGCAGAAAACATAACATGAAAACACCTGAGCAATACACTCTGTAGTTTTCAGTTAATCAGAAATCACATATATATATATAAATCACCTTAGTAACAAACAAACGCCAGACAATCACGTGTGTCAAAAACTGAAAAATAAGCATCATGAATGTGCTCACTCACTGAGTTTGCAGCAAAATATTCCATATCTAAAGATGGATTTTCAATATGATTTTATGCCTTCACATTCAGTTCAAGGTGGAACTATATCTACAAAACTATAATAATAGTTTTGATGCCTTCTGAAGCACATTAGAAAAGAATAACCTTCTCATTGCTTGGAACAACAGGATGCTCAAAAGCTTCCTCATCTTCACTCCAGTGTTTCCTGATATATTGCTTCAGCAGAACTGCTGCTAAGTGAATACATGTTAATTTCACAAAGCTTATAAGAAGCATCAGTGGGCCAAAATGTGACAAAGGAAAAGTTATTTAAAATAAATCAGAATGTGAAGGATATCTGCCTTAATCCAAACGGAAGTTCCCGGTTCGCAGCAACTCTAGCTAAGGCAACACCATAACCTTCCAAGAGATGGAAAAAACATACAATATCAGTTATATAACTTACTCTCGTAATTATAAGAGATGGAATAACTCATAAATTTTGAAAATGAGAAAATGGATTTAGTTCTCAAAAGATTATGCAGATATCAATAAATCAACATTTTCGCAGCTCCATTAGTTGATTGCAGGTAAATTTTTCATCTTTGCATTTGCAAAACAAATTTTTTAAAAAAATAAGAAAATTCCAAACTTTATCTATCAACAAACTTCAACAGTGCCATCAGAATTTCATACACTCGCTAACCAAACGGTTCCTCAACACCCAAAAAAAAACCCTTTTAACTCTACAGATAACAGAACTCCATCCATAAAAAGAAACAAGAGCATCAAATGATTCTTTTTCAAAGTAAGTGTCCCAATCTACCTGGCTGAAGCGAAGCTTGCTGGAGAGACGTCTCCGCAAAAGTTCGAACTTGTTGGTTGGGATCGAGCGAGGCGTTCAAGCAATTGACAAGCCACTGTTGATCTTGATCCATTTCTATATGCTTCTACACACAAGTGACTCGATTATGGTATGAATTTCCACCAATTTGTGTGTGTTGGGGGGTTGGATAAAGGGCCGAAACAATCGGCAAAAAGGAGGGAGTTTTCAGAGTGGGGTTTTTGTAATGGGGTTTTTTTATATGCTTTAGGGTTTTTCCAATTTCTGACGATTTTAGCTGGTCAACACACCGTTAAAGCCTTTTCTTTCCTTTCTTTTTCTTTTTTGAATTTCCCTCCTTTTTTCGTTTCTTTTTCTTTGGCCTACTCTGGTATTTTTTTTTAAATGGTTAATTAATTCTTTTCTTATATTTTTTCATGGTTTTTAATTATTTATTCTAGATATTACTTAAATGGGGATTTTCGATTGATTAAAATCTCATGCTAATAAAATAGTCATATATTTAATTAACAAAATTAAGAGTGTGCACAAAATGTTTATTTTATGTTCAATTAGAATGCTAGCGTCACGTATTGACCAACTTTAAATTTTAGAAAACCAATTCCGGAACAACGCAATTTTAAACCACATAAAGTTATTCGAATTCTGATTTTTATGTATGAATAAATTTTCAAGTACAAAACGATTTTAAATTTTAAAGAACGTCTAAATTGAGTTTGAATAACTTTAAAACTATGGTAGATTGTGCAAGGTGTCTACGGTAGGTTGATGAAAATTGTTCCTCATATATCAAATTTTTAAACAAATCGTGTTTTTACTCAAACGACTTAAGGAATTGAGTAAGACCGTATTTCGTTAAAAATACAACAAATTGGATCATGTGACTTTCACCATTTTTACCAACAAACTAGCTTATCAAATGAAATCCTTGGAAGTAAAGGATAATGCCAACTACACCACACCAAAATTAGGTGCAAAATAGTTGAGTAGATGTGTTATGTATATTCCATGATGGTCCATTTGTCCGGAAACGAAATACAACACTCACGAATTCATAAATAGTAAAGACAAGGCCAAATCATTATAATTGTGTTGTGTATCATCGCCTCCGCAGGCCTTGCTGTTTACTGTCTTCCAACCAATTAGCAACCTTACAAATACATCTACCTCATCTTGATTGCCCATGTCACCTCAAAACATACCATTAATTAGACATACAGACTGTCCAAATTATGCACATAAT
>JBBMKE010000010.1:20368074-20378380 GCA_037834125.1 Lippia alba | reverse complement strand
CCCTCTCCCTCATGGCTTACAATTACAGATGAAGAAATGAAAATATGGAATGGAGAAAATCAATGGGTTTGGTGGTAATTTATGGGAAGAAGAAGGGATCGTAGATGGATAGATTTGGGTTAGAGGTTTTGACAATGATAAAAGAAATGAGAGGTAGAAGAGCACGCAGAGAGAGGACTTGGCGTGAGCTTTACGTTCTTCTTTTCGAGAAGGAACAGTGTTGATTGCAGAGGAAGAGTGATGGAAAATGCAACAGTAGTTTATCTTTGGGGATTATGATTGTGGCGGAAAAGTGATTGAGAATTCAGTGGGATTTTGTGTAAAGGAATGAATGAATGGAGCAGTGCAGTGCAGTCCTATAAATTAGCAGCATAGCTGCTGTTAACAAGTCTCATTTCCTGTTTGTGTTGCCCATCAATCACTCTTTAGTCTTTTCCTTTGTCGCTTCATTTATATCTTTTCCCTAAGATTTCCTTTTCCCTGTTGCCTATTTTATTTGCATTTAAATTAGTGCTATGGTTTTTCTATTTTTCTAATATATAATGAATTCGGAATGTATAATTCTATGCATGTATCATGCAATTTTTGCATCAATGAAGGACGTCGCAAGACGAGAAATGGTGGGAGAAAGAGATCCTTTCCCTTCTTGCGGTAAAAAAATATTATGTTATTCTCTTTGCATATCATAATTCTAATATGCTTTTAGAGTTGTGTGGTTTATATGCAATTTACTAATAGTTACATATTCAAATCGAATATTTGCAATTCATCCACATCTCAAATGAACTTTACCTATTGGTAAAATACTTGTTTTTCCCGTAATGAGTTCAGATTAGAATTGAAGGATTGAAGACATGCGATTATGTGAATTCTATATCATAAGCAAGTAATGACATGCATTTTAATCATAAGAAGGCTAGTTTGGTAATTTACTGTGAAAATAATTAATTTGTTGACTTTGTTGCAGATTCACTGTTTGTTTTGACATCATTCAAAGGAAAGATAAAGTAAAATAATAATATAGCAAGACTTTTAGTTGATGGAGATATTAGAGTTGTTTGCTTATACTGAAAGAATTTCGAACTAAGTTAAAATAGTTGTGGTCCAAAAGAGATTTGTAAACTTACAATCAAACTATGTTATATTGCCCATCAATTTCGCGATCTTGGGTTGATTTGCAATGTTTATAATCTATATATGTCGCCTTGGCTCCTAAAGCAGGCGAGTAGTCATACATACATACATTAATACTTTGTGCCTTTCCTTTTTTTTGTTAATTGACTTGTCATGATTTAGTTGTCCCAACACTTTTGGCTTGACAAGAGATTTAGTATTCCAATTTATTAGTATTATTGTTGTTTTGAAATAATAGTTCTCAAAGTTTGATTTTATTTTTATTGTTATGCTTGAAATTGGAGTTTGTAAGAAGTATTATGCGACTATTACTTCTATATATGAAAGTAAAGTTTAATAATCACTTGTGTGGTGAATAAGCAGGACTAAACGTATTAAAATTAATAACCACTTGTCTTAATATAGAACTATAGGCAAGAATTTGTACTTAATGCTTCAAACCTTAGAGACATATAAAGATTATTCTATGAAATAAATTAACCTTTAATTACACACTCAATGAGCTTGGCCATTTTATCGAATATCAACACAAATAAACAAACAGCAAACAAAATATTTTATTTAAGAGGAGTAATGGAGAGTCCCAAATTATATACATCCAATAAAACTCAAATTCAAACTCAAATACGTGACTTATCAGTTCATAAGTATAAATACTTGTAGCTTAAATGATTTATTCGTTTTCAACTATGAGACACAGACGCGCGTGGCAAAATATGCAACTCCAACGGCCCTTTGGTGTGCACTAAGCACGTCGGAAATTAGGGCATAATGTCACTACCCACACGCCCCCAAGCACGCCCCATCCCTACAGGCTACAACACACCATCATTCATTCGATACTGTTAAAATCCAGTTTTTGATGGCTTAGTTTAATAGTCTCAACAATAATGATGTCCCCTCTAATCATTCTTAATCGCATCGGCACTCGGACAAAACAGTTTCAGGCCCATACTTGTTGCTATAACTTACCATAAACACTTCAATTTACTTAAACAACAATTTGATTGTGGCCATGATTGAGTTACATGTTACCAACGCCTTTGATTAAGAGTATTCACCGGATCTGCCGTACAAAACATGCCTCTTTCTGGATGCTTTGTCCCACTTTTCTGTAGCACTTGTCCTAATGTGTAATCATTTTTGGACCCATTTTTTTATTAAAGAGGATATCTCCACTCGAGGCTTTTCTAATGCTTTATTTTGATTTAAAGAGAGGTATACCACAGTTTTGTGTATTTGATCTATGCATGAATTGAAAACATGATGAAATTTAAATATTTTGATTAATTAGAGTTCGAGTTTTTTTTTTATTCTTTTTTTTCCTTCTGAAGTATATGAGGATAAGAGAAGTGATTTATATTTCAATACATTTCGATTATATTTAAGTAGCTAGATCTTAATTAGGCCGGATTACTTATCCACTAATTAAGATTTATATGGGTCTGGATTGCACACGACTATCTCATAATTTTGAGTTTCTGGTTTCACCACTATATTAATTCCTTTTTAATCGGTGAAAAAAAGGTAATAATCTGTTTTGGACATGTGAATTTTCAGGGTTTTTTTTTTCAAATTTTGTTATCTTATTATATAATATGGCGCTATAATGGTTCTAATTTATTTTCTTTCTTGTTTTCTTTTTGATAAATAAAAGTGATATTGTTTAAGACTTTAAGCGCTGTGTTTCATAAGTTTGGGGTAAAATATAAAACATAAAAACCAAGAAAAAATGCAATAAGATGAATAAACTAAACAAGAATATTAGTTTGAATAACAAGAGACCTGACACAATACATGCCCTCATTCTACTAACCACACGGCAAGTGCAAAACATTCGTTCTTTTATTACACCGGTTTAATTGAGCTAGACTCCAGCTATAATTACCCCCAACTTTAGAGTAGAGATGTATTATTGGCAACGAAAATAAGGAAAAAGAGAGAGAAATTCGTAGACTATCATTAGTTGTAACAAAAGCCTTTTAAAGCTAGCTTATGCTTATATCATAATCCAAGACTTATTGCAGTATGGGGCACGGAAATTACGTGCCCAGAAAAATGTTTTGATCCGATCCTCCATATCATACACATAAACGTTGCTGTCGAACCACTCATAATACATTGAGTTTCTCATCAAACCTGATTTCTTGGTGCACAGCAGCGACATGCACCCAGAACCAGCAACATAGATGGTGCGGTCTCCGATAATCATCAACTCTTCCCACTCTCTTTCGATAACGTTTACTTTGAAAATAAAAAAATATGCAGTTTCTCTTCTAGATCCAGAGTGTGGATAACAAATCATGCATACTAACAAAAGCTCGTTACGTGAATACTCAACTAGGTAATTCTGAAAGAAATTACCAGAAAAGATATTGTACCACTCATATGGTTAATGAATCAGAAACGAATACGCTAAACATCTTGGGTGATAATTTTAGGTTTGTATAATTTTTCGTCCACTTTTTTCTTTCATAGATTAATCCAGATATTTATATTTATTATATATGAATGTTTGTTTACTTTTTACAGATTGATACAAAAATATTCTTTTTATAATATGTGATGACACTTTCATCAACTTTGAAAATACGATCTCAAAAAGGTCTTATAAATAATTTTTAATAATAAGATATTTAGTTGTTACGCTGTATTTATCGATTTCAAAATCTTAAACCCTTTTATGCAATTATTTTCATGTATCATGATTATTCTATGGAGTTTTGGTGTTGGCGGAGATATATCATCGTAATTCATTCCAGGCATTATAGTAAATCTTTTGTTCTCTTCATGGAAAATGTCTAAAACACCAAAAATTATCGTATTTAGAAACTTTTTATATTCTAAAATTCAAGTCAATGAGAAGTTACAATAAAATTTAATTTAAGTTTATACTTTATATTAATTTTACTTTTTTTATCTAACTTGAATTCTAAATAAATTGAGAATATAATATATTACTAATTTATTTTATGTTTTATAAAGATATATAAAATTCAATTTTTAAAAGAAGGTTTTCTTATATTTGTGTTTGATAATTTTATATCTTAATTTAATTAAGTATGTAATATATGTTTTAATTTTTTTAAATTATTTATTGATTTAAATTGAATTTTTAGCAAGTTTTGAATATTTATTCATTTATTTTATGTTTTTTAAATATATATGTCAAATTTAATTTTAATAAAAAATTCACCTATATTTGATTTTAATAATCTTTATCATTGTCTTTAAGGTATCAGACAAATTGAATTTTCAAGATATAAATCTACTTTATCTGTTCTTTTCACATTTTGCACATTTAGGATTGACATATTAAATATTATGCTATAATTTATTATTTTTTCATAACATACATTATTTATATTTTCACGTTTTACATCAACAAAGGTAAAGGATCTCGACGCATTTTTTTAAAGTTTCAACGTTACACTGGCAAAAAGTTTGTTAATTTATTGAGCTTTGTTGAACAATATTGTCAAGATCTCTTAATGTAGATGATAATTTTTCTTTAATTAATTTCACTTTTCTTTATACACATTTATCTAAAATATTGTCAAGTGAATTGATAAATATTTTTTATAGTTGATTGACATTATTTATAGTAATTTTTTATTTTCTAAATTATTTAATAAATTCACATTAATTATCATTTAATATTCTTAATTTACAAAATCATTTAATTATTTGAAAGAATTATATAAAATTAATTTTCATATTGAGAAGTGATTATAAAATATTTTTAGAAACCTTTAAAATAGTACAAAAATTACTCAAAATCTAGAATAATCATTATTTGTCAAATATATGAGAAAATTTTAAATTATATATTATATTTCATAATACCTTTATAAATTATTTTTCATCATTGGATAATTTTAATATTCAATATGAATTTATAAAGGTGAATTGTATAAATAATTAATTTATTGTATTCAACTTTATAACTTATCTTAAAAAATGTATAGTGATCTCACACATGCAACGCACATGCATTTTTTCTAGTATTGATACTACTTACCTTCCAATGAAAATTTTCTTGATTAGTCAAATGGAATATTAAATGATATAAAAATGCTTATTCTACCCTAATCTTGTGAATTAAACACTTTCTTACTAATTTTGACATACAAGTAGCAAAAGACAATTACTTTTAGGAAACGTTCGTCAATGATTACACAATAGATGTGCATACATGCATAAGAGAAAGATAATTATGACGAAAAGATATCAAACTAACACATGACCATGTAATTTTTTGGCAAGAAAATGCATCAAACAAGACACTTTAGAGTTGTTTAGGAAGAAATGACACCTAAAACATGACCGACAACCTAATCCATCCTCGAAACTAGTTCATTCTTATCCTTCATACAGCAAAAGCCGCGAGGTAAAGTATTTGGACAAGTCCTTAATAGGCAATTGTTTTGCTCCTATCTTTGTGATCATATAATTCCACGTGTCCGTCAATTTCATAATACACGTGAGTCTTTCTAGAATTCCTTGTGAGCCCAGAATTCCCCAAGAAAATAGTCCGATTGTCTATGCTGAACACATCTTCACACGCTTCGGTATACGGATTCAGAATTGTGATACATCACTTGTGGTTCAATAAAAAGATGTATGGTATACCAACAAGAGCTCATTAGTGGAGTATTCAACTAGATACTCAAAATATGCATACCAACGACGGGGCAAAGGAAGCTTTACCAATTCCCTGTAGATAAGTTGTTGGCCGACAAATCTAACTTCAACCAAACTATTTTCAGTCGTGATCCCATAGATTTTCCCATTTAAACTTCTTGCTGTCTTAAGATCTAAGTTTTTTATGTTAAAATTTTCATCCCCAAGGCGACAATATCGGAGATCTTTGATGTTGAAGAATTCACATTTGGATAAGACCAAAAGATTGCAGTCCAGCTCAGTGGACGGCTTAGACAAAACGCATAGGTATTCCCAAGTTACTCCGCACCTAAATTCTACCGGTCGGAGTGAAATTTTGTATTGGAGTTAGGACTGTTCAAAATAACCGAAAACCAAACCGAATCGACCGGTTCATCTTCAAATTTCCAAATGAGCTCTTTCACATTAAGATATCAATACAAACACTCATTTCAAATTCATATCTAAAAGTATCTATACACTATAAGTATCTAAAAAGTACTTTCAAATCGCTTTTTTCAGGAGTTAAAATTAAACAATTGAAAAGGCGATTTCAAAGTAAATAAGCAATCGCTTTTTGTTGGAAACTGAATTTGAAAAAACGATTGCTTATTTACTCTCAAATCATTTTTTTTCAAGAGTTGAAATTAAACAATTAAAAAAATCGATTTCAAAGTAAATAAGCGATCGCTTTTTATAGGAATATGAATTTGAACAACTTAAAAAAAGAGATCGCTTATTTACTTTGAAATATTTTTTTCCAGGAGATAGATTTGGAAAAACCAGTTAGATTTGGACAACTGAATAAGCGATCGCTTATTTATTTTGAAATCACATTTTCTAGGAATTCAGTTTGGATTACTGAAATAATGATTTGAGCGTAAATAAGCAATTCCAATGCATGAGAAGCTAAACAAATTACAAGAATAAAATTCAATCCATCACATTGAGCTTTATATCAAATAGCTCATTAGGTAAAAATGTAAAGACATCATAAATAAATTCAAATACCAACAAAACACCATTGAACCTTATATTAAAAAATATACCAAAAAATACCACATAATCTAATATAAAAGTACTACTTTTCATCAACTTTAAATTCTTCTAAAAAAAGTTCTATAGTTAAACGTTTTCGCAAACCTTTAAGTGTTACGTCATTGAGATTCTCTATAGGAAAATTAGCCATGTGAAATTCTACAAAAATCAATGCATATGGCCGACAATCTCCGCTGCAATTTAAAAACAATAAGAAAATTAAGAATGACATTTAGAAAAAATAAGACTTTAACAAATGACATGTAGCTTCACAAATATATGCAAAAATAAGAGTTTCGTCAATTTTACCACCACCTAAAAGAATTAATATAAAAATTATCATACCAATTGATTTGTTTCAAAAGTGTATAAAAAATGTGTATCATATTTTCAGCAGTTATTTGTTCATTCTCTAGCACGTCACTATGCTCACTCGCCTCATCCTATTTAGGACATCAAGAGAAAAGGATTCCGCTCCATATGGTCAATTAACACCTTTCAATAAAAATAAAAAATGATCAATTAACATGTTAGCGAAATTATAACAATGTTGTTATGCACTCCTCCATGGAATTCATATGCATTCCAAAATTTCAATTTTTCCCATTTTAATATCCTAGAGATAGTTTACTTTATTATAAATGAATTTATTAGTTATTTAACACAACTATATCTATGTATACTAGAATATTGTAAGGGTCTTATACTATCGACAAAGTCAAAGAAGATATAAGAATGCACAATGCTAATTAACAACTCCAGAAAAGAGTTTTTAATTAACTAGGATAATCTATTGCAATAAACAAATTAAATTGGGTATTTAACAAAATTTTAACACGGAATCCAACTAAATAATAATTAAGAAAGTAAACATTTTCTAAGAGGCATTCCATACTTGTCTCAACAATATTAATATTAATATTAATGATGTCTCCTCTAATCATTCTTAATCGGACATAACAGTTTTGAGGCCCATACTTGTTGCAATTAAACCTTCTTCTATTTACTTACTTAAACAACAATTTGATTGTGGCCATGATTGAGTTACATGTTACCAACGCCTTTGATTTAGATTATTCACCATAACCCATTTGTCCTAATGCGTAGTCATTTTTGGACCATTTTTTTTATTGAAGAGGATGCCCCCTTTTACCCTCCCCTCGAGGCTTTTCTTATGCTTTATTTTGATTGAAGAGGCTGAGTTATACCACCATTTTGTTTATTTGATCTATGAATGAATTTGAAATATCATGAGTTTTGGAATTTTTGATTAATTAGAGTTGAGATAATTATTTTTCGACACATCAAATATACTTAAATTGAATTATATATCAATCCATTTTGATTTTATTTAAATAGCTAGATTTTAACAAATTAAGATTTATGTCTGAATGGGACACGATTAACTCCAAATTTAGGTTCCGGCTGTGTCAGTGCTCACTACATTAATATTTTTTAATTGGTGAAAAAGGTAATAATATGTTTGGACATGTAAATTTTTTGGTTGTTTTTTTTCACAAGTTTTGTGATCATATTATAACATTGGATTTCTTTATCAAGTTGGTACCAATATCTTCGTAAAAAATCGCAACAATCCTTTAGTTTTTCCCCAAGAAAAACACCTAATATATAGCAATCGGGGTGCTTCTGCAATCTTAAATCTAACGAAAAAAGAATTGTTCGTTAAAGAAATTACATAAATAATACTTTCAGCTCAGGTTAAAATAATACTAGATAATAATTATATTTTTTTAAAATTGATGATATAAGTACTAAACAAAAATAATAAATATGCAAAATTGAAAAAATTATAACTAATTGGTTAACCTAATTTCATTTTACTATCCAGAGGCAAGCTCAAGAAAGAACGATATATATATTTTAAATACTCTCCCACAAAAGTATTCTCAATAAATAAAAAAGAGAAAAAATACATAACTGTAAATGCGACTTTAGTTCATCTAAGAAATCATATTGTCCCACAACAGCGTTTAATCACTCCATGAGAAGATAATGAATCTCCTCAAACTGAATCTTCACCCACTCGCCCAAAACCACCGCCACCGCCACCGCCACCACCACCGGCCGCCGCAACTCAATCTCCGTCAGCCTCCTCGATTTCTCTATTTCCCCTCGCGCAAACAAAATTTGAAACTTCTACCGTCCTCTGCTGCACCTATATACTCGTTCGCTAAGCATGCCAAGACTTCAAAGGTTAATGCGGCAACCCCATTTTCGATTGGAAAGAGTGAAGAGGAAGAAACTGAGGAGTACTTAGCGGAAGATGGGGAAGTTTATCAGAAGACCTTAAGATTGGTGGAGTGTGCCATGTTTGCCGCTGTTTCTGGTTTGGCCTTCCTTTTGAGTAATTCGCTTGCCATTGAGGTATTTCTGTTTATTTAATTGTGATTATTATTTTCAATTTTCCTCTTCTTTTTGAACCCAATTTGAGCTGTAATTTTCAAATTATGGGTTGGTATTTTCCAATTTAGTTTGTGTCTGATCATCTCCAAGATTGAATTTTGAATATTTTTTCTTTCCGCAGTTGTGGTGTTGATTCTTCCATATGATATTTTGAGCTCTTGTGTTGCTTCTTTGGTTACTTGTTTGAGTTGGAACGGTCAAGAATGTGAACTTCATTGCTTCTAATGAGTGATTCAGATGTTTTACTCACAATGATGGAACTGCTATCCCTAATCAGTTAATGAACACATTTTGGTTGATTTGGACAGAAATACTTTGCCTGTTTCTTCGGTTTGCCAATTGTATTGTCCACTATGAGATGGGGTGTTGCAGCTGGCAGGAAAACCATGGTATGTGACAGTTTTTCTGATTTTTTTCAACAAATCCATGCAGATAATGCAATTGTAAAGTTATTCTTATTGATCTTGCTCAGATAGCAACTTTCGTTTTGTTGTTTGTCTTATCTGGTCCAGTGAAAGCAATTACATATTTGGTGAGTTCATAACATCTTACTGTGATACCTACGCTTGCTCTTGATTAAGCTGATCAGTGCTCTTGAAATTCGTTTTAACATATATTTTCTGTTCAGTTATTGCATGGTTTGCTTGGTTTCGCCATGGGCAGTTTTTGGAGGTAAGCATCACATATCTGCAACGTTCTGTTATATGTGATACACTTACTGGCGCGGAGTTTATCTTCTTTATACCCCTAATATCTTCCTAGTTTCTGTATTTACTCTTTATAGCAAGGAAAGACGGGAAATTAAACCATAAACAACTCTTAGTTTTCATTCTTTATGTTACTATTCCTTGAAATTGCGGGTTTGTGTGTGTGAAAATGTACAAGTATGAATGGTTTTATGTTAATGTTGTAATTGTTGATCTCTTCATTTATAGGCACTCTCTTCTTTTTCGTTGTTGTCTGAACTGACCGTTGTCGAATATTTAAGTTATTGCGATGTTGACATAATTCAAAATGTTCTTTGTCAGGTTGAAGACAAGTTGGGTTG
>JBBMKE010000010.1:20310672-20323768 GCA_037834125.1 Lippia alba | reverse complement strand
ACATGGTCTGAGGAAACATATAATATATTTTTGGAGTAATCTTCGAGTGCAATCCAAGTTATGGAGAAAAGTAGAAACCTAATTTGTCCTTTTTTGGTTACATTATTTTTATTATTGTAATAATTTGTAACGTTATTTTGTTTCGACTTCACTCTAGCTTTAAACCTTTTTAAGTTGTTGAATTATTTCCCGGTACTTTTATTTTCATATTTAATGTGCTTAAATTATTATGTTTTATTTTCAAACTTATAGTCTCTAAATTTAAGTTTATATAATAATTGATCATATTTATTAAAATCATTATTGGACCTAATTATTGTCGGAGTTTATTGTATTGTTTAGTAACCCATTAATCTGTCACAGTTAATTGGCTTGGGATTAATTTCATGTTTTAAGTTTGTGTTTGTCTCCTCTTTCACACACATATAGATATTAAGTGTATTAATAAAAAATTGAAATTATCAAAAATAAATAATTATAATATAAAAAATATTTATTATATCTCTCTTCTAATCTCTAGCTTATATTAATACACTTAGCAAGTGAAACAGAGATAAAACATAGACTTAAAATCGCAGAAAATCTCAAGCCAATCGTGAACATAATTATATAAAGACTAAAGAGAGTATAATTATTTTTTTGGCACATAACAAGTTTGTTTGTTATTAATTCGTGAGTTTCACTTCCCACAAGAGTGTTTTGCGAGCTAATAAGGTTAATTATGGAGACGTGATCGATTGTCATAATCTGCATATAGAAAGACAATTATTATCTTAAAATGGCTAAATGTACCATGACTCTTCATGCGTATGCGTATTCCATTTCCTTAACAAACCTTTCTTGCCTTATAAACTTATGAATTGAAAATAAAGCTCATCTGCTTTCAACCGTTTGGTAAAAAAAGGTTGACACATTTCCAGGTGAAGCTGTGGATGATACAAGTGAATAGTACATATAGCACTTAATTAACCTGAAACTTCCTTATATTGTATTGCCCAACATTTTGGTTTATATTGTTTCAAAAAAAAAAAAAAACATTTTGGTTTATATTCATTTCATCACATTTTGAACCCTGCTTTTCTCTTCTAAGTGAATTACAGATGCAACAAAATCTAATCATCATAGGCATAGGCCCAAGCTAGACGCAACATCCAATTCCTAAACCCGCTGCATGCAAGAATTTTCCCGAACACCTACACAAACGTCGACGTCCTCGGAACACTGCCCAGCTGGCACCATAATAACAGCGAAGTGAGTTAACAAAACGTTGGATGAAAGCCCCACTTAAAGAGAATGTTGTCTCATTGATTGGAAAATTCCAACAAGTGTCTCCAGTTGGAGCCCAACCCTCGCAGTGAAGTCGTTGTTATAATGAGCAAACGTGTCTGACAATTCCAGGGGCAAAAAGAATGCAGATGGGCACTCTTGTCCACGTCCGAACACAATTACAGATAATAACCCCAAAACCTGGAGATGCATACCGACAAGGCAAGGATGCAATCAATTGCAGTGACTTATCATTTCCGGGGGCAACATCTCCTATCAAGAATATCGAAGAACCCTTTCTGCAAACATTGCTAATGTCCAAGACATCGTGATGAGATGATGTTTGCACTTTGCCATAAGGCTTTAATTTTGATGACCCTCATCAGCGATTTAATTTCCAGGCTATGTAAAAATAATCATTTGTGTTAATACCTGTTTTGCTTTTTTGTAGAGTGGGCCTAATCTGTATCGCGGTTTAACGGACAGCGTTACGCTGTTGAAGCTGACAGGGGAATAAATGAAGAGCAGTTAGGTTTATTTATAGAGGAAGGGATGAAGTCTAATTTACAAGTAGTCAAGAAGTTTGCAGATTTGGCCAGCATTCAATGAGTATGATGTTTCCATACATTTATGTTCACATTTTGTACCTTTATTACTAACAAATGCATTGTTCTTGAATCTCTGAAGGCACGGAAGAAGGCAGCGAGGAATCAGGGTGGACGCGGTACATAGATCCACCAGACCATGATGACGATGATGATGATCGTAGTAGATATGAAAAACAACATGCTTCTGAATATGTTGATACCGATGACTCAATGGCTTCCGATGCATCCTCGGGTCCAAGTGATCAATATGGACATGTAAACAAGATTAATCATAGTTTGGGCCGTGAAGACAAAACGTATGAGTGGATATCACAATCTGGTAAGAAGCATCAGCAACAGCAGAAGGAAGACAAGAAAAGGCAGTATCATGAGCAGGCAAGAAAGGCAGCAAAAGACAAGTCGGGACATAAGACAGATAGTCCTGGAAAATCGAAAAGAAAGTAAGCGCGCTTATAGTTCCATGTTCTTCCAGGGATAGTTACATGTGAGCATGGTTTTCAGGAAAAAATTCTCGATTGATACCCTGTTTAAATGCAATAGTAAGAAGTTTTATTCATTTACTTAAGCAGCTTAGTTCGACCCGTACAAACTGCTGCTTTTTTTGGTGGATTTAATAAGAATTTGTGCCCGTGAGGTCTGCAAGAGCTCTTGATATTTTGTTCTTGATTATGTTTGAAATTGTTCTTGAGTGTGTCCACATTGTTTTTATTGATCTGGAAATATAACACCGATGGCTTTTCATATTTGCCATGGACTGGAAATTCTAACTCAAACCCTGTTAAATTAAACCCCACTCAATTATATATAAGTGCACTATGATTTGTATTAAATTGATAACTTATCTTCAAATTTTTCCCAACTCAATTATATGATAAGCATATTGCAATTTGTATTGAAATATTAAATTAATAATTTATCTTAAAATTTTCACCGATCACACGATAAAAACAAAACACTTTCACATTTAAATGAAGGCTAATTCGAGACACCCCCTATTTTGGTGCTTAGTGCGCGATTTGCCCCTTACCTTTAAAATATTCTGTTCAAGTTGAATTTTAACCGTCAAGTTTTTTTCGTTACGGTGACCCAAAAGTCAAAACAACTAACGACGTGTTCCTCTATTAAGGGGAACGTACAAAACTCATATCTCATTCGATTCTATTGACAGTCGGAAGAATTGGGATTTGCCAACAAAACATTTCCGGTTTTGTGTCATCTTGACTGACTTTTTCATTTATTGTTGAATTTTGATTTAGAAATCATTGTTTTGTTCTTAGCGTTGCAGTCTTTGATTTGATATATAATATTAACACGCTTGAAGTTTGATTTGTATAAATTTTATTTATAAATCAAGTATTAGACGAAATATTTCCTAAAATTTCATTGAAAAGAGGTTAAATGTTGCATATTACAAAAATTAAGTAGACTATCAATTTAAAAGTTAGAGATCAAGATACACTAAATATTAAAAAATAAAAGGTATCTGAAATTAATCCTAATTATAAATTGTGGCTCACATAGCACTCCCCACGGTTTAGATGTGTAATTGTAAATAGTGTCTCATTAGATAAAATTACACTTACATACACCGTAACTAAAGTTTCAATAGTTGGCACTTAAGAAAACTAAAACTAAATTTAGAACCGTTTTGTCTCGACTACTCGTTATTAGAGACGAAATCAATATTTGTAGCGAAGGCAAATTAATTTATGCTTCGTCTTCCGACTTTAATTATTTGTAACTTAATTTATTTTATTTTAAATTAGTATTTATCACCTTTAAACTATTGAAAAAATAAAAGAAGAACTCTTGAAATCATTCAATGAGCGTCCAGTGATGTATGTTGCTCAGTGATCCCTCCTCCAAAATCCAATAGTTAAATAAAAAGCGCTATGAAGAACGTACTTATCCTTGATGAGTACAATAAGCGCATTTAAAGAATTTTAAAAGTTTTATCAATCATTATTTTCTAAACACAACTCCTAATCGGTGAAGTGCTATATTTGATTGAAAATTTTGCTAGAACTGCCAAATTGCCAACGAAATCTAAAATAAACTTAAGGAATTACATTTTTACGATTGTTCTAATGACTAATTTAGTCTCAATTTTTAAATGAATACATATATATAGTCCCACAAGTTTCACTATACATGTAAAGAATGGAGCGAAATTGATCATTATATGTAATACGGGCTTATTTTATTAGGCATCAAATTTATATTGATTGTGGACGTACTTAGAGATTGGGACGACTCAAATATGTTTAGGTATATGTCTATTTATTAACTAAATTTATTGGAATTTTATAGATTATTTCTAAAAAATCTTCGATGTACTTTAAAATATTTTAAAGTAATAGAATAGTATAAATGATTAATATCAATCATTACATCAAATAAATCTCATCCATCTATTTTTTTAGTCTGAGACCTGTAAATAGGCTAAGGTTACTTCGCCTAAAGTTCAAACAAATCAAATAGAGGGTTATGTTAATATGCACCTTCCTTTCCTTACTATATATTAATTCACACAATTTGAGGCTTTGTTCAAAATGTAAACAAAAAGAATAAACATACCTACATATCCAAAATGTATACAAACAAATAAATAAATTTCAGTGAGAATTTCAATGAAATCAATTAAAATTAGTTCTTAATAGTGTTTCACGCCCTTGCATTCCCGTGCTTTCTTTAAATTGGCGTGGTTTCAAAATAGTCTAGGATCTTACAAAAATTAATAAAATTCAGAAAAGATAGATAATAAATGATTTTAGAGAAAAAGATATATCAACATCTAATTCTGTTGATTCATTTGATACTTGTTCTATTAACATATCAACCATTTATTCTATTTATTCTTATTCTATTAAGATACCAACATTTATTCTATTTATTATTTGATTACTATTGTGTATGTATGAAAATTTCAAATTATATATTTAAACGAAATTTTAATTTTGGCACCGGTCCAGTTAATTAATAGAATTACTCCCAAAAATAACTTACCTAAAATTTTGATAAAATAACGCAATATTATCTTAAAAGTTTTCACCTCTCAGATATAGGTCCCTAGGCCCATTAATATTTTCTTTAATCTTCCAGCCTCTGTAACTGCTACTACTTTTCAAAAATGACAATACAGAAATCAGAAAAGAAAAACCACAACTTACTTTCAAATGACAACAATATATCCACTTCCGACACCCATATGGCCATATAAAGATAATTGCTGCTAACCAACAAACAAATCTCACCACACAAAACCCAGCCACGAAATGCTGCTCCACTTCCCCAATCACCTCTCCGCCACTCATCCACCCTCCAAAAAGCTCACCAACCACCGCCCTGCTGCCGTCTCGGCGGCAGCCGCCACCTTCTCCATCTCCGACGACTCCCTCTCCTCCCGCGGCTTCACTTTCCACCGCACCGTCGAGAACCTCAACCTCGACCAACTCAATTCTGTCTTCGCAGCAGTCGGGTTTCCCCGCCGCGACCCGGATAAGATCCGATTGGCCCTGCAGCATACTGACGCTATGCTGTGGGTAGAGTACGAGAAAACGAAAAAGCCGGTGGCGTTTGCTAGAGCGACGGGCGATGGAGTGTTCAATGCGATAATATGGGACGTCGTGGTCGACCCCAGCTTCCAAGGTTTCGGTCTGGGGAAGGCCGTCATGGAGAGATTGGTCGCCGAGCTGTTAGAGAAGGGGATCAACAACATCGCGCTGTATTCGGAGCCCCGAGTTCTGGGATTCTACAGGCCTCTGGGTTTCGTGGCGGATCCGGATGGTATTAGAGGGATGGTGTACTCTAGGAAGCAGAAAAAGAAGAAATAATACGGATTCTATTACATCATTCTTTTTCTGGGAGGTTTTGTTTAGACTTTAGATTGATGAAGAAATAGACCTTTCCAGTGTTCATAATGTAACAGTGCTATATGGTTATTTCCAAAATTTCCCGTCCAAGGTCATGTGTAACATTGCATACAGAAAACAGAATGAAAAATGTAAAGGTTCATCCGTTAAACTTCTACATTGGAATTAAGGTGAAACGATAACATGCGTACATGATCAAGATCAAAAATTTTGACTCATTTAGACAACAATAACAGTTTAGAAGTCGGCACAATTTTGCAGAGAGAACTCATTCTTGAAACTTGGTGTTGTATCGGGCGAAGTAGAGCCTTATTGAATTTGCAGCATGGAATGCCTTTCTAACCTGCAAAGTAGTGGCAAGTTTTTCCTCAGCCCTGCTAGCTGATGAACAGCTATAATAAACTATAGCACAGTTTCTCAACTAGAACAAAGCAATTCTTTGATACTTGTTTCTAAACTTGAGAAATTCAGTGGGAAAAGCGTAAGTTTGTTTTCAGAAAAAACCTGGAGATGTGTATCAACTATCAACCAACCTATGGCGTCCATATGTAGAAGGATCGAAATGTATATCGCAACATATATCATACGATGTAATCAAGGAAAGGGAGGACAGTTAATGGCAGAACGAGTAGACGCAACAGTGTTACTATTGAACCAGATGTATATTCAGTGTGAACTAAAACCACAAGAATGAATAACAGACTAGCATTTGACACACCATAAATGGCAAGATTAAGCTTCTTTCTCACTCGAAGAGGTAACTTCACCTAATTGGAGTCCTTCAACACATGCAACTAAACACCAACTATATCACAAAAGGAAACATAATCAGCTTTAAAGGGCTAAAAAAGTCGGCTTTTGCACTTCAAATTATGTGAAAATTTTATAGCCAAGAATTCTCTATGTTATCTGAAAAGGCGAAGAATCATCCAACTGAGTCTATAAACACACAATTCAAAGCTGCATCCTTGAAGTACTAGATTCAAATTGACAATGAAAGACAGATTTCAGAACAATCATACTGAACAAAAAACGCAATCCCTAAAACTCCCAATAGGCAATACGACAGTGAACAGAAAAATTAAATAAAATCAGTACACAAGACCCAGAAATTGAAGAGATGAAAAACACAGGAAACATCATCATCACGGCATTATCGAATAGAGGAATCAAAAACACTCACAGGAAAAACACGAAATCGATCGATCAGGAAATCTCCTTGGCGTTCTGGAAGAAAGCAGCAGAGCAGAGAATGGAAGCGATGAAGGCAAATAAACCCAAGCCAATCATGAGCGAAATCCCGGCCACCATGAAGTCCAACACGAACTGCAAACTCAATCCCATCATCAGCATCGCCATTTCCTCTTCGATTACTCCTTCCCTTTGTATATATTCTCCAAAAAATTAAACAATTAATTCAAATCCTCCTCTTTTGTTACATTTATATACACACACTCATAATTCATATTAAATATGTGTATTACTACTATTATCTATAGAGATGCATCATCGTCTCGGGAAGGTTGCCACATACTCAGGCAGCTGACACACCGACTACATCTCTGTGGCGGTCCAAAGAGCCTGAAACTAAATGGGCCGAATATTTTCTTGGGCTTGAAAACAATGCTCGGTTCGAGTCAGGTCGGACCCTTAGATATAAGATTTTCCGGTTAAAACTTAAAATTTTCTCTATCAATAATAAATATATTTTCATTAGCTCGAATTCGAGAACTCGTATTCTAAGGTATACCATTTGGTAGTAGCTTCTGTTTCTAACACTTTATTTGAATTTTCTTTTATATATAATTTAGACTTCAATGTATTTAAAAAGAACTTGTTAAAAAGTTCCTAAATAATAATAATAATAAAAAAAAAGGGTTTGAATTTTGGGTATAAGTTATTTTAAGGTTTTAATTTAAGAAGATGATGGCAACTTGCATAGTTGCATAAGCTTATTTCGAAAATTGGAGCCATTTCTTATCCAATGCCACAGGCATACATCTTTTTCCGCCGCCTAGAAATGAGCATAGAAAGATGGAACTGCAAGTTGATGCATACTGATATGCCTTGAAAAGGGCAGCAGTGACAGGATACATGTAATACACATGCATGTCGTCGGATGTATTGCCCGAACACTTCTAAAATATTGCCTCGTCATGTCGGATATAAGTGTTGTGTACTCTTGTCCGTGTCTGTGCTTTGATAGACTATCGACTATATTGGAATTGTGTATATGGATGTCTGAAAGCAAAGTTCTTGAATGCTGGAAAAGAATTTTACCTATGTTGGATCAAACTTAAGCAGTCATTTTACATCTACGTATGCAACATACATATATAACTGCATTGTTGAGGCTGTACAAAAGTCTCTCATGTTTGTCGTGCTCGTGTTAATATATCTCTTGCAAGAAAATCACTCTGCTGTTTTCCAACCGGCCCTATACCTGAGGTTGGCATAGGCGGCGGTCTCCTCATCAGCCTAGGCATTGGTTCCTTAATTTCAGTAATCACAGCATCAGCTATCAAAAATGTTTTGGCCACTGATGCAGCATGTTCCAAGCAACATCGGACGACCTGTTTCCGTGTAAAAACAATGTTATCGTTATGATAATCATAATTGAATCATTTTGAGTTGACGAAAGATATTATAGGCTAATATACCTTTGTGGGATCCAAGATGCCGGCAGCCATCAGATCCTCATACCTGTCCTTTGCAGCATTATAACCAAACCTTATGTCATCTGATGACAGAATCTGAAAATATAATCAAATTTCAAAATGCTTAGCTCAGGTGCTTATTTCTTAGGGATAATTACGCTAACTACCCTGAGGTGTGACCTAATTACATACTTCGAGATCTGATCTACGTACAAATATTGATCAGTACAGTGCCGAGATGGTATCAATAAAATTAATCGGGATCGAGATGTAATGTTCAATAGAGGAAGTTTTTGTAATTTCTCAAACCTAAGTGAATTTTGTGTAATTAGGCCAAACCTCAGGACAATGTAATTACCCCTGCACTTATTTTGTAAAGAGTGTGAATATATAAGAGACCTTGTCAATGACAGTATTCCCGTTCACACCAGCATTCTTGGCGATCTGTCTTGTAGGGTATAACAAAGCTCGTTTAAAAATGTCTGCTCCAATCTGCTGATATGCTTGATTTTGTGAAATTATCATCAAATGATTTGAAGAATTACTAACAATATAAACCGGGGCACCACCTTTTGCTCTTCGTTGTCCAGTTGTTCTCTGATACCATTAATCTTTGTGGACAGCCTTAGGAGACAACAGCCACCACCAACTACAACTCCTTCCTCAATTGCTGCCTGATTGAAGGAACAAATAAATGATATAATATAGTATAATAAAGATTAAAGCATGCTATTTAACAGAATTAGCTACCTTAGTTGCATTTAGTGCATCCTCAACTCTTAGTTGTTTATCCTTCAGCTCGACAACCGTTTGTGCTCCCACCTATTTAAATATGATAAGGAGTTACTTTCTAAAGCTCCTGAGACACGAGATGCCGGCATCGAGAAACTGAAGTTTACCTGAAGAATTGCTATACCACCTGATAATCTGGCTATTCGTTCGTTCAAGATTTTCTTTTGGAACTTTTCTTCAGTATTCTGTAAGACGATGTCGCAGCAATTCATAACGTTGTGAAAACCTGAAAGTTCTGATAATTGACCCTCACACAATAGGTCGGTAAACTAATATACCTCAACAAGCCTTTGCAACTGAGAAACTCTCTCTTTAACAAGCTCTTGAGTGCTTCCATCCGTCACTATCAACGATGAATCCTTCGTTATTGTTACTTTGGTAGCAGAGCCCAACATACCTTTGTGTGCATTGTCAAGAGTCAATCCCATCTCATCTCTGATTACAGTTCCTGCATAATAATAAATAAAAAAAACGTTAGACCTTAAATTCTTCTAAAATTTATCATGCAATAATTGGATGTTTAGCACCTCCAGTTAAGATAGCAATATCATCCAAACAGTGGCTCTTGCGCTCCCCAAAGGCGGGAGCTTTAATAGCAGCTGCCTTGAGCGCTCCCCTGAGTTTGTTCTTTATTACTGGAGCAAGAGCTTCCTTCTCGATCCCTTCTGCAACTATAACAACCGGATACTTTTCTTTGACTGCATTGTCCAGTATCGTAAACAAGTCTCTAGGATGCTTGATTTTCTTGTCAACTAATAGCAACTGCAGTCACTCTTAGAATTTCAGATGATTTTCTCAATGAAAACTGGCTTAAGTAAAAAGAATTAGAATGAAGCTGCATACTTTGCAATCATGAAACTCGACAGTCATTCTCTCTCTGTTGGTGACAAAATATGGAGACAAATAACCTCGATCGAACTGCATTCCTTCAACAATCTCTAGATTGTTTTCAGAGTAGTTTCCTTTCTCAATAGTGATGAAACCCTCTCGCCCCACTTGGCGAACAGCTTCATAAATCATATTTCCTATATTGTAGTCATTTCCAGCACTTACAGCAGCAACATGAGCAAGTTCATGGTCCTCAACCTGAAACAATTACATATTCATATATTCAATTACGTTCAAATTTGAAAATCGAGCAAGTAATTAACGGGAACCTCTTTGGACATCAATTTGAGTTCGGAAATAAGAGCTTGAGCTGTTCTGTCAATCCCTCTTGAGATCTGAACAGGGTTTAAACCAGCTGCAACAACCTACACCAAACAGTCAGTGTTTTCTACCATCCCTTAATTCAATCATGTCCCAAATTGCAGAATCACAAGGCATACAGTTAACAGAAAACTACAAAGCCACATACCTTAACACCCTCTGCAATAAGGCCCTGAGCAAGAACTATAGAAGTGGTGCATCCATCACCAGCAAGATCGTTCGTTCGTGCTCCCGCTTGTCTAACCAATTTCACTCCAACATTTTCCACAGGGTCATCCAGCTCAATCTTTACTAGTAACCATAACAAAATAAATTATTCAATTCTCAATGAACACAATTTGAATCCATAATTACAAAGCAAAAAACACATACCAACAAAATTTCCCATATCCATCAATCTCAATACACCTCATCATGCTTCCCAACAATTATAAAAGC
This sequence comes from Lippia alba, assembly GCA_037834125.1. Classification (NCBI taxonomy): domain Eukaryota; kingdom Viridiplantae; phylum Streptophyta; class Magnoliopsida; order Lamiales; family Verbenaceae; genus Lippia; species Lippia alba. The sequence goes on along the minus strand of JBBMKE010000010.1, from coordinate 20,312,926 downwards.
ACCCATTCGGATAAGTTTTCAATGCAATTATCAATTACATGGAAGAAGAATATGAAAAATCAAGAATGTAAACCTGTTTAAGAACAGTTTCACCATCATTGACAATTTTAGGAGGTCCATACTTGTTCTGCAACACCACATTCCTTCCCTTCGGACCCATAGTCACCCCAATCAGCTCCGCCACCTTATTCACCCCTGCCTGAGTAACAAAACAGTATAAATAACCACATGCATCATCTTTATACATTCAACATATCTACCATGGAAGATTTACCAGAAGCTTTTTCGTGGCAGAACCGTCGTGGTTAAAGAAGAGGTCCTTCTTCACAGCCTTAACAATATTCAACTTGGATGATGAAGATTTCTTTGCAATTTTGGTGGGCCGTGCTTGGTTAGTGAAGACAACTGCAGGCAATGGCTTCACAGACACACCCATGGCTGCCATTCTTCAATTTCAGACAAAATAATCTGCTTTTTTTCAATGTAGTTTCTCAGAATGGATTCATCCTTAAAGGGTGTATGATATCTCTTGCAGATGGTCTGTTTGTAAATTGTAAGGATAAGAGTCGAGAGAATTTGAGAAAGAAATATCTTTCCTACTGCTCTTCCGCCTTTTTTGGCTTTATTCAGAAATCAAACGCCACAACAGAAAAAAGAATATCTTTGGTAATAATAGTAGTAAAACTGTGAAAAAATCTTCGATTTCCCCCAAATCCCAAATTATTTCATCCAGAATCGAGGAGTTAAATCAGAAATTACGGAATTAGGGTTTGAGTCGGGATTTAATTAGTCGAACAGGGTTAAAAAGATTTCGTCTTTTTCTCTTCTTATTACGATGAACAGTAACACTGTATCCAAAACGTTTTCCCAGTCTGATCCACTACGTCGGTCTTGGTTTTTAGATTATTTGTTTGTAAATTTAAATTATAGCTTAGAAGCGTGGTTACGTTTTGCTTCTTTTATTTCACGCCTCTTATAGGCTCCCCTATTAGCCGTTGCCGCGTGTACAATAAATACCCTTTGTAATTGTATAATATTGCAGTTTTTCATTCATTAATAAAATTTTGTTTTCTGCAATCCCTAGTTCTTCTCTTAGCCGCTCTCGGTTTCTTCAGTCGGGCCAAGATTGTATCATGGGCTCTTACCACTTATCCAAACAATGGATAATGTATCGATTATGGATCAGGTTGGAGTCATTTGTTGCTACCAACACTAAAAGTGGCACTGTAAACAGCACTTGCTTTTGAGAGGTTGAGACATTATTGGAGGTATGTGAACATGGAGTCCTAGGCAAGATTTCAGCCATTAATTTTGTTCTAGTATAGTGTTATACGGATACGACGGCCTCCGCAGTTTGCATCACGCACACTGTTGCCTGTTCTGCTTTGCAGTTTTGTCAAACTTCTAACTTTTTTAATACGACAAACTATCAGCATCCATGTCCTGAATGCACTTCAGTCTTTGTAATGTGGTGAGATTTTGTCAAGATTTTGCTGCGTAAGCGTATTAGTTGAACTGAATATGCTTGTTAAGACTCTCTGAGTGGTGACAGGTTTGGATTTCCATTGTCAATACACCCCTGTTTCTTGGTGTAAATTGTTTCTTTTGTGGTGTGGCATTTGCTCATTTGACCCGTCTCCTTTGATATGTCTTTATGTTTTAGTTGCATTAGTTGTAGCGACGCGTGGTGTATATGCTTCAACAGTTCAACTTTTTGATCTTTTATTGTTAAAATCGACTATTAGGAGCATACTGTGAAGTCTTAAGCATGGTTCTTGATGAGACTCCTTTCTCAATGTTGAAAAGGATGCAATGATTGTTTGAATTTGAATCAACTGTTGAAAAATTATGCAATGCAAATTGCTTACTGAATTAGAATGAGAACGAAGTTTAAGAATAAGATAACCAGTTTATGGAGAACTTGTCTGCCCCTGATATACCCTTTTTGTTATTGCAAATACCAGGTCTTGGTTGGTTAAGGGTTAAATATTCATTTCTTGCTGTATGCTTTATTTCCTCTCGTTACAGGCTATATCTGCTCGTTTCCTTTTTCTCCGATCATTTTGTTAGTTGAAATCAGACCATCGGAAATAATCTCTTCAGAAAATTTCTTGTTTGATGACCTTTTTCTAAAACAATGGAATAGCTAAGCTAACGTGATGGAATAACAGTGAGACGCACATCCTGAAACACCTGAATCAAAGTTTCTTTTGTATTATATCTGATATGGTAAAGTGTGAGTGGATTTAATCTG
>JBBMKE010000010.1:20196890-20208112 GCA_037834125.1 Lippia alba | reverse complement strand
GGGTAATCCCCACCTCCAAGAGGACTCTTGAAAGCTGATACAGCCATTTGGGTTTGAATAGGGCTATCCAAGTTACGCGACATGAAAGGTGGAAAAATGATGAATCCTCGAGGTTCTCACAGCTGCAACTAAGATGGCAACTGGTGAGAGCTTTTCTTTACTCTCAGTAGAATGCCAAACTTAGCAGCTAATTGTGGTGGAACCAAAAATATATCTGTACGAATACTGATCATCAATCAGCAAACCAAGGCAAGTTCCAAACCTCAAAATGAATCACAGCCCCAACATGCTATAAGAATTAAGCAGAGGCAGAGAGAGAGAGAGAGAGATGTATCCAGAAACTACATCGAGACAGCCATGTGACACTTCTAAAGAAGCCTCACACTATAATCTGAAAGAAGAAAAGGAACAGGTCAAATATCATATCCATCAACTCGAAAACTGAGACAATTAAAAAGTAAATATTTACATAGAACACCACCAGTTATTCAAGAATTCTCTCCCGAATGTCAGAACATATATATTAGTGGTTGCTAATTGCCAGAGTTGAATATAGGCCAACTGAAATTGCGAAAACATGCTCCCTCACAATTAAGAAATAAAAATACGACATTTGATCCAAAAAAGACTTCTTCAATCACTTCACAAAAGCAGAAGAAAACCTAATTACCGACGCAGTAAAGAACTCGCACCAAATGAAGCAAGAACCAATTTTTTCCATACGTTACCATTCTCAAATAATCTCAGGCAACAACAAATCTCTGAAGAAACATCAAAACGCAAATGCATGCCACACACACGTGATCCACCCACTGAATCTAGATTCGGCAAATTCATTCACATTTCACAATCAATATTCCAAATTCACACACACTGATAACGGGGGAAAAAACTGCATCCCATCAACATAAAATAAGAAGATTGCTCAAAGCACACAACAAATAACTCATCCGTTTGGGGGAGAGGAAATTCATGCAATTCCACATCACTTTTAATAACCCAATACTGGGAAGTAACAGAAGAATGAAATGCAAATATCGGCAAATCAACTCACCCGAAGGCCAGATCTGAAGATAATCTTCCTTTTTCTTTCCCCGGTTCCTGTAATCATCAACTACAACACCGTTGAAATACAAATGTTGGGAATATCCAACGGGCAAAAATAACAGAGAACCAGTAGGTATACGGCTAGGATTAGGAGTATTTTTCCGCTGTGATTCACCAATGAAGCTCCTTTACCGTCTTCCTTTGTTGCTCTGGCTTTCCTTCTCCCTGACCCTGTTTCCTCTTTTCTCTCTCTACATCTAAAGCTGGACATATGTATGCGCATATATATAATAAAATTATTATTTTCTATTTTACCCCTTTTTTTTTACCTCTACAGTGACTCACTCACGAGTTAACTGCGGTTAATTTTGAAGGCAACGTCAGCCCACGAAATCTGGCCGTCGATGTCATTGGAGAGGCGGTCGGTCCCATTCAATCTATTGGATGGAATGACGTGCCACTGTTAGATTGACTTTTGACTGCTGCTGAAGTGACATATCTTCAATGGAGAACTTGATTTTAGTGTATCTATAGTGAATATTTTTTTAAAAATAAGCATGTCCCCGTAAATAATCTAATAAAAAATTAATAGAATCCCAAAATTCTCTTAACCTTATTATATGTTGAAAGCCGCTTGAGAGAGATGAATATATATCATCATACATTTATTATATAGTTAATAAAAATGATCTCATGAATTGATGTTGGGATTAGGTATGGATTAATTGGAAAGACAACAACCTCAAAGTTGTATGTATTAATTAAAGAGATGTGTCCATTTCGGTCGGCTATTGCCACGTTAAATTTGGCCCCTCCTGCACTGCTTCAATGTCTTCTCCTTCACAAATTTTGGTATAAAAATATAAAAAGAAACGAGGTTGTGACAGCTCATGATTCAAGTTGCCCGAAACAGGTATTAGTATTACTAGTATTATTGTGGATATTAGTTACGTTTGGAATAATGTATCTGGTCTACAATTAAATGCCCGATTCATTGTAGTTGCGCGAGGTCCCAGAATTGCAAGTATCGCCACAGAATATCACTTATAATTTTAGTACTATTTTTGTGAAATACTATATTATTACTTGAGATTTTCTAGTCTTTTTTTTATATACTAAAAAAGGACTACACAAAAGACCAAAAATATAATACATATCTCGAGTCCCGATGATAATAGTTTTTCTGACAAATTGTTAATAAAAACATTATTAAAAACTTTGATATTCGACAAATTAACATAATTTTAAGGCATTACCAATGTCTGGATATGTGGGATTTTGATGCAAGAGATATTTTGACCTGATGCCTTAATTATTACGGGTCTATGGATGTAATGATGTAAAGACAAACAAGTGAGAACACATAATTCTTTTGTTATTATTTAGTAGTACCATACTACTCTTTCACTTTTGGGGAAAGTGGTCTGGTCAGTGTTGATTGTGGAAGGCAGGCTCAATATCACTTCTTACTGGGCTTTCTTCAGCCTACAAATTATACAACAACGAGCCCAAATTTCCCATAGAAATTGGGTTCAAATTACCATGGTGATGAATGATGATGATTACTTCTAAATTATAATAATAATTAGTTGTCAATTAGCTCTCTAATTGGGAAAACTTGCTTCGTTTAGTTCTATTGGTCAGCTTTAATGTCACATGTAATATGCACAATTAAAATTTTCGGGCCGTTGTTAGTCACTGTACACCATTAGTTAATCTATACTATATTACTAAGCGTTAGGGTCGTTGATGTTATGGTCTCTAAATTTCTTTTTTTTATATATATTTATTTATTTTACTTCATAATACCCACGTTTTCTTAACTCATTTTTTCCCTCTCATCACTCTAACTTTTTTTTATATAATCTTTATCTCTTTTTAATTATATTTTTAATTTTTAGTTTATACTATTATATTAAGTGAGAGCTCATTAGAGTAACCGCTTTGTTCTCCTGGACTCCAAAATTATTTTTTTTCTATTTTTTTATCACACTCTCAACGTATTATTTTTTACTTATTTTTTCTTTTTTCTTTTCTCTCACCTTACTCTCATTTTTTATTATATATTTATTTTTTTCCAATATTTTTAATTTCTATTTTGTATTATCTTTTAAGTTTATAATCATATTAAAAATAATAATAATAATATTAATATAATTTTTTTAATTTAATATATATTTAAATAATAATAATTTTATTATTTGCACACACATAGGGTGTGCATGAATTATTAGTTCTTATAACGAGTATTGGCCCAATTAGATTTTTTTATTTTTATTTTTTTGTTCAACAAGAAACCCCAAACCAGGGCAAAAGAAAAACAAACTACTCAAACTCTTCTGGGGGAGCATCCCAAATTACACAATCAACATCAATCTTGTGCCCACGTTTTGCTAAGTTATCTACAACGCCATTCCTCTCCCGATATACATGCTTAAACTTCACTTCCCACACTTATGGAGAAGTCGGCGACAATAAAGAATGATACTCTTCAAAGGATGATCTTCGACGTCTACGTCTCTCACCCAATTCACCACGGTTTCTGAATCCACCTCAATCTCAATTATTGGGAACCGTCTCTCACAAACGAGCATTAAGCCTTTCCTAAGACCAAATAATTCAGTCATGTTGATGGAAATTCGACCAAGACGTAGCACATACCCAAGTATCCATCTCCCATCACTGTCACGAATCACACCTCCCGCTGCGGCATTTTTCGTGTGACTGTATAAACTCCCATCCGAATTGAGTTTAACCCATCCCTCAGCCGGACATTCCCAGCTCATTCGTCCTCTTTCCGGAGAAACAGTTCGCTTGCGCTCCATGGTCATCATCATGTCTGATGCCAAATTTTCAATATTTTGTACAGTAATTTACGGGGCTCCCTTACTTGCTGATATTCAGCCTTGTTTCTCGCTCTCCAAATACACCAAATCGTAGTCAAAGCTACAATCCACCGTGGCCACTCCGGATTAAGTAAATGCTCAAAATTAGCTCTACCAATCCTCTCAATCCAGTTTTCTCCAACTAAATTATTTAAGAGTGGTCTACACCTTTTATGAATGATTAATTCCCACACTTTCATTGCTGCTGGACAAAGGAAATGCAAGTGCGTGCTAGATTCTCGTCCATTCCTGCAGCGATTGCATTGATCCGAATTACCGAATCTGCAATCATGCTCCAAAGCGTTGGTCATGAGACTATCATGTTTACACAGCCAAAGGAAAATTTTGATCTTAGCTGGGCATTTGAGTTTCCAGATCTGCTCCCAACCTTCAGCACTACTTTGCTCTCGCTCCTATAACAGAGTGTACGCAGACTTCACTGTAAACTTCCACATCGAAGTGCCTGTCCAAATTAAGGCATCCGCATCCGGGCTTGCTGGGATTGGTAACGCATGAATTTTCTCAACCACTTTCTTAAGCAAGGGAGTTTTTAACTTAGAAAAATTCAATCGCCCCTGCTCATTAATGATATCTTTTACCACCATCTCTCGATCTTCTTCGGCAATCAAATTCCTCATCCTATCCAGCAATGTTTTGGAATTTAACCACCTATCATCCCAGAGCCATATATTCTCCCCCGTACCAGTCCGCCACCTACTTTCATGTTCCACACTATGAATACTTCGAACAATACCTTTCTATGTTCGCGACGCATTCTGTTTCGGTTCATGCTCTAGCATATCAGCTGTTTTTAAGTACTTCTCCTTAAAAATCCTACTCCACAACGTATTCTCCGGCTTGGTCATTCGCCATCCAATCTTGGCGAGTAAAGCAAGGTTTGTTCGATGCGCCTATTTTATTCCCAGCCTGCCAACTCGTTTGCTTCTCACAACATTTTCCCATCGCACCAAATGCGTGCGTTTCTTGCTGACATCCATAGACCAGAGGAAGGTGCGATTTAATCTATCCAACTTGTTACACACCGAATTCGAAAACCACGTCATTTGCATATGATAGACGGGTATCGAATTTGTAACCGATTGGATCAAGGTTGTCCGCCCGGCTAAATTGAGATTTTTGGCCTTCCACCCCGACAATTTTTTCTCCACTTTCTCAATGATTGTTGCCATCAACTCTTGCCTAGTGCACCCGTGTGCCAGATTCACTCCCAAATACCGCTCCAAATTTTTCGTACCAACAATCCCAATTTTAGAGCATATTTCGTTCCGGATTTCCAAAGGCACTTTGGGTGCAAACCAAATAAGAGACTTACTGTAGTTTAATTTTAAACCTGAAGCACTACAAAAACTCTCAATCACTTCTTTAATGCAAATTGCATCCCCCTCGGTTGCTTTTGCTCCAAGTATAATATCATCCGCGAACAAGAGGTGCGAAATTGGCGTTCCGTTTCTGCTACCTCTGACCGACTTCCATTTTCCTCTGGACACCGCCTCATCTATAAGATATGTGAGACGTTCCATAAAAAGTACAAACAAGTAGGGAGACAAAGGATCGTCTTGTCGTATTCCACATTTAGGTTCGATTCTCTCCGTTGGTTCCCCATTACATAAAATCTCCAGCCGTATGCATTTAACCCCATCCATAATTAGTTGTACCTGTTCTAAGGAAACTCAAAGAAAATCAGAGTTTCACGTTGAAAGTCCCAACTTATCTTGTCATACGCCTTCTCAAGGTTAAGTTTCAACAACATTCCTCCATTTCTCTCCTTCGAACAATGAAGAGTATGCAAAACCTCTTGAATCACCAAAATATTATCGTGAGTGCTTCACCCCGGAATAAAGCTATTCTGGTTGGGACAAACAATATCCGAGACAAATAGATTAAGCCTCTTTACTATCAATTTCGTCACCATTTTCATTAACACATTGCATAGAGTTATGGGTCGGAATTGACTTATGTTTTCCGGTTGTGCCACCTTCGGGATTAGGCAAATGAAAGCTCTACCCACGTCCTTCGGGTACGTGCCTTTCTCTAAACAAATATTAACAAATTCTGTGAATGATCCACCAATGATATCCCAATATGTCTGATAAAACAACGCTTGAAACTGTCTGGTCCCGGAGCTTTGAAAGGGCTCATGGACTTAACTACTTGCTGCACCTCTAAGTAAGTGGCTTTGTTTAAAAGGCTCTCTTGTTCATGTATATTCAAAATGCACTGTAAAGGACTAAGTGCCAGCGAAACCTGACTCTCATCCATCTTGCAACTGAATACTGAAATAAAGTAGTCCCTGACGTGGCTGCGCAACTGATCTGCATTCGTTTCCCAAATCCATTGATTTTTAGTGCATCTATCCGGTTCCTTCTTATCCTGGTAATAGTAGAGATGTGAAAAAACCGTGTGTTTCGGTCCCCCAACTTGAGCCAATTTACTCACGATTTTTAGAACCAAAGAATTTCCTCCCGTTTGAGTATTTCATTATACTCAGTTACAAGTTGTTGCTCAAGTTTTCTGAGATTCGGGTGCAAGCTTCATCTGCCCAAACGCTGAATCCCATTTATTCGTGCTTTTAGAATACGTTTTCTATGAAAATATTCCTAAACGTACTCACATTCCAACTTTTCAAACGCTCAGGAAGCCTTGCTAGTGTGTCTAAAATTTGGTGTTCTTCCTCCCATGTTTTAGCTACAATAACTCGACAACCCGGATGCTCATTCCATGTCGCTTCAAACCTAAACAGTCGATTCTTTGGTGGCCTAGAAATACCATTGCAATAAGTGATTAACGGATGATGATCCGAGTGTGTTATAGGAAGCACTATAGCTGCCCCTTTCGGAAAAAGTAGTCGCCACTCCGGATTAACCAACACTCGATCAAGCCTCTCTTCCACCTTCTCTCCCCCTCGGACCGTGCCACACCAAGTGAACTGTGGCCCCAACGCCCCTATATCCATCAAATTACACACATCTATTTGCTCCTTGAACTCCAAACACCTATTCCAATTCACTTCGCGACCTCCTCTCTTTTCACTCGGCCCCAAAACTTCATTAAAATCACCCGTAAGTAGCCATGGCAGTCTCCACTCGTCCCCCAACAGCTTGAGATCCCGCCACAACTCTCCACGTCTACTTAGGATTGGACTCACATATATCCGGAGCACAACCATTCAGATTGGCTTCTCGGACCTATTATTGCATGTATAGCTTGATGCGTCATCTGAATAATTTCCACTTGAATATTATTGCTATCCCAAAGCATCCATTCACCTCCCTCTCTTCCAACTGTGGGAGCTATGCACGAATTTGGAAAGCCTAGATTTGCTGCAATATGTGTTGCCCTCGCCTCATCCACCTTAGTCTCTAAAAGAAAAACCACACAGGGTTTTAGTTCCCACGTTATATCTAGGAAATTTCTCCTGAATTCCGCATTCCCGGTTTATTTGCAATTCCATGAAATAACCTTCATTGGAGTACACAAAAGGTTTGGAAGCGTAACGGGGTTAAACGAGATCCCCGACCACTGCTTGATCATTTGCTGCCATATCAAGGCTGTCAACAAGCATTGTCTCTCCATCTCCTGCTCCGTCAACTTTACTGATAGCGTGCTCATCCGACGACCCGGGTTCCCATGCAAATTGACTTCCATCCCCACCCGTACTTGCCAGAATAACGGTGTTATTGTCAGATGGCGAGCCCAATCTATGGTCAGTTCGTACGTTTCCCTCATCATCGATTCTTCGAGGTATTCTTCTATCCAATCTATTTCCATCATCTCCTCCTCCGAATCGGAATGGGCTATCCTGCTCTTCTGTTTTTTCCTCAGTCAAATTATTGATTTCAATGTCTCCAAGAGGTTGTCTTGGGATGACTTCTTGTTTTCCAGTTGTTTTCTCTCTCTGTTCTTTCGGTGTTGTAGTCTTCTTATTCTCCGTATCTTTCAAATTAAAACCTCCCAAATTCTCGATTGTCTTTCGCACATATCTTGTTCTATTATGTTTAAGACTCTTGTTGGCTTGTGTTACCTCTTTTCCTTTATTAAAAGCGGATGATGCGGGATTCCAGTTGAGAAGAATCCTTTTATCCCCGCCTCCTTTGCTATTTTCCTCTTCTGTTCCGGTATTTTTGGAAAGAATATCGTAACGGTTTTGATATAATGGTTTTCGATTCTCTTTCCCTCCAAGTTTTCCGGCGGCCCCTCCTTGTTTCGACGGCCGCCGTTTCTCCGCCATCATCCACGGTCCATACCCTGGTATCTCCTCTTGCCTCCGGTCTTCCTCCCTGGGTGTCGACTCTTCCGGTACTACTATCTCCAATTCTTGGGTTTGTTGCGCCTGAGTGGTTGCCACATCTTCTTTCGTTTTTTTTCTGTTTCTTCGCCATGCACTCCATCTCTCTGTGCCCCACTCGGCTACAGTTAAAGCAAATCGAGGGCAAATTTTCATAAACCACCGGAAGCAATTTGCCATCAACCTCTACTCCCCTTCTTAGAGGCTTATCCAAATCTAGTTGGACACAGACCCTTGCAAACCTCCCTTTCTCTCCATAATACGTCTTCTTATCAATCTTAATTGGGACCCCCAAACCTGCTGCCATGTGGTACAACAGAGTCTCTCTATAGTATTTGACAGACAGTCATGGGATCCACACCCATGTTATGGCCGTTTGGACTTTGTCTTTCGGCCTGAAACTGTGGTTGCCATTTCCGGACCACCAAATAATGCCCCCCAATAACCCATGGTCCTTCCTTCAAAATAAATGTTGCCTTCTCCCTATCATGGATTTTAGTATATAGCAACTATGTCCCAGATCAATTAATTCATATGCTCCTTGTAACCTCCACATGTTATTGATTCTAGCTGATAACATGTTCGTGTTTATTGACCGGCCCAGCAACTTCAGAATTAGCGAATCCTTCCACGGCTCCTGGATGGCTTTCCGATAATCATCTTCAATTACCAGTCTCGGGTATGGAAAGTCCGACGTTGGTTCTATAACTCTGATTTTATCCCTGTCCAACATAGTGGATTCTTCAAATTTCTTGTGCACCTGTTCTTTTTTCCCTATCGGTGATGAAAGATATGATTTCATCGGGGGTTCGTCATTTTGATCAAGTTTCTGCTCCACTAAATCCACATCTAGCCCAGCCTCTACTGCCGTCCTTATCTTTTTCTTGCTTCGCCGGAGTTGATCGGACTCCTCCGTCGAGAGAGAAAATCTTGCAAAACTTTCGCTAGCCATCTTATTATATATCCGGCCCAATTAGATTTATGAAACTCATTTTATTTTTTTTGTTTTTTAATATCAAACACTTCTTATATTGTTAGGTTGAATTGAATTTTTATTACGAAATAGTCCAGAACCCGATTGATTATAACTTATAAGAATGAAAACATTCCTTTGCAGCTGACCCGGTACAAATAATATAAAGTATTTTTAGTTTATTTTCACTCAATCAATTATGAAACCACATAAAAGTTATAAAATATAGATCTTCCACAATAGTTAAAAATAAATAAAATCGCCTAACACCCTAATTTATCAATGGAACTTGTCTTTGTGGTGGGGTATTGTCATGGCATCCACCACTCTAACAAAAATAGTTTGGTTAGGCGAAAGTTCGATGAAACTACACTCATAAAGTTTATTTAAATCCAAAAGATTAGGATGATCGTTATCTTATCTTTAATAATACTGAAAACGAATATACTAATAAAGATATTATCTAAAAAGAAAAAAATTGAAATGGGCATTTCATGTCAAGCACATATCATGAAACCATCAACTTTCAATGATTGTGTCCGCCTTAGGTTGCACCTTGTGACATAAACCATAAATACAAATAGTTTGTCTTTTTTTTTTTCTTTCTGCGAATAAAATTAATTTTTAGAAAAGATTACATATAATTATTTTTCGAAGGTAAAATCTCGAATTAAAATCCTTTTGATCATTTGGAGCGGGTAAAAATAAATAAAAAAGACTTAACAAATCTAACAGTAGTGAATTACATGTGATATTTGTTTTTCTCAGAAATGTGAAAACATATGCCAATAAATATTTCTAATACATTGAATAAAATATTTAAAATGATAAGAGCGAAAAGTGAAATCACAGCACACAGCTGAAATCGTTTGTCCATACCATAACCAAACAATAAAGCCGGTGCAGTAGTTACTGCTACAGGAATTTCCCCAATTTGAACAACTCCCCATTTCACAATAACAAAATCGAATCTTTAATACATTTCAAGATTTATTTTCTAGGCTCATCTTTCTCCCACCATTTCTGGGTTTTCAATACTTCTTTTGATTGCTCGGTGGTGTAAATTTCGTGGGTTTGTTCAGTTACTCGATTTCGTGCTGTTTTTCAGCGAAAAGATACGGTCTTTGGGGAGAAAAAGGATAGAAAAATGAAATCTGGAAAGGGTCATCGGGAGGAAGAGGAGGAGGAAGAAGAAGAGTATGGTACAAAGAGGGACGCCACACCATCTGCGAATAACACCAAAGGTACGTATAATTGCAATTGGATGTTGGAATCATTGTAATCTATGTTCTTGATTTTGTGTGAGTTTGGTTTGAGCAGATGCGAATGCGAAGAACAGTGATAAGGCGAATGCTGTAAGGTCGAAACACTCGGTTACGGAGCAGCGCCGGAGGAGCAAGATCAATGAGAGGTGAAGTTTCAATTCAAAGTGCGCGAGTATTGAAATTTCAGTATCTTGCACAATTTCAGAATTTCAAGAGTTCATATATATTTGTGTACTGTATATTTGTTTAGTTTATTGGTGCATATAATCCAATTCGGACATATGCATATGATGATGACTTCTCTTTAAAATCTGCAGCTCCATTTAAGTAATCTCGTATTTCAGTTTAATTCATAATACTATCTGCACATTGGCCAGGGAAATCTAAGAAGTTTTGAACTCTGTTGTGAATAATTCCGAGTCGTTTGATTGCTAATGTTTTCAATTTTTTGTGGGGTTTAAGTTTGGTATTCCCTTGTTGCTGTAAACTGAATGAGTTTTCTTGCATGCCTCAGATTTCAGGTATTGAGAGAATTGATACCAAACAGTGATCAGAAGAGAGACACTGCATCATTCTTGTTAGAGGTATATTACTAGATTATAACATATACGTTATGGTTTTCTTTACTTGTATTCCTTAAAGACTTTTTTTGCCACTAATCATTTCCCAATGCAGGTGATTCAATATGTACAGTTTTTACAAGAAAAGGTACAAAAGTATGAGGGCTCATATCAACCTTGGAGTTC
>JBBMKE010000010.1:20110866-20122701 GCA_037834125.1 Lippia alba | reverse complement strand
ACACGTATATCTTTCAAATGGTGTAGGTTTCAATCCTTGGATGTTTCTGTAAAATTACAGATTTTTGATCAAAGTCATGACAATGCAGAAACTCGGCTGCAGGAACACCGTTTAAAGACAGGTCTGTTTACTATACTAAACGAAGTTCAAAAATTCTGAAATTTTACAGGTATATTCCCAACACATATAGGTTCGTCTCTATAAATCAGTTTTGCAAAATTCGAAGGTTTAGTCTCTCTGCTCAGTCTGTACTTTCAGATTAGAAAACAGGGCGAAACAGGGGACAGAACAGCTGTGCCGTTCGGAATTTTTTCGAGGTATCAAACGAGCTCGGAAATTTACGAAATTTGGCAGATATGTACTTCAATATGTTGTTAATCTCCTGTTAGAACAGTTTTTGAAAGCGGCATCACACGAGCTCGGAATTTGCATTTGAATCTTATGCAGTCATGCTGTCACATAAGCAAAAGGCCAAGAACTCATGCCAAAACAAGACTAAAGCACTCCTAAACATATAAAACACTTAAAAATCAGGAGTTCAGGCTTTATAACCTATCAAAATCATAAATTTTATCTAATACATCAATAGCCAGATTGTCAACGAAGCACAAGCCATGTATTTATCAAAGAATTCCTCTTCTAACATGATTCCCAACATGTTCGATCACAACTTCAACAAAAGTCATAAGATTACTATAAAAATCATAAGGTTCATCAACGTTCAGCATCCTAGAATTTAAACAAATAGAAGTTATGAATTTAACATAGAATTTATCTCCCAACATGGTTTCCACCATATTTAAGCAAGATTTCGTGTGAGTTGTAATAATAGATCAATTTAATACATGTATACACCATCATATCAGTCTTGAGGGGGAAATAAGGAGGTGAACGGAGTGATTTCTCACCTTCTCGAAGAAAATAAAAAGGTTGAGAGAGAAGAGAGGGTGGTGGTTTCGGCTGCACGTAGAAGAGGAAGGTGAAGATGGTGATGTTGCTCGTGAATCTTAATTTCTGAAATGTTTCTCGTTCTTCAAATATGGAGAAGGAATGGGGATGTTGAGGTTGTATAAGGTTGTGCGTAAGTGAACTGAATTCCTCTTCATTTGTTTTTGCTTTCTAAAAGTGTAATGAATAAAGAATTCTGAATAAATGAAAACAAGCATGAAATGTGGAGGATTGGGAGGTGTAATACGTGTATTGCTAAAGGACACCAGCCATAAAAAATCTGATCAAATGTTCTTGAATTGCAATTAAGTCCCCTCTATAAGACTTATTATATAAACTAACCTATAAAATAAGAGCAATTAGGTTTAATTTAGTTTTGTTGAAATTATGAAATGATCCCACAATTGATATTTAGCATATAATTTCATTAATTTAAGTAATTTGGAAATTAAGTCATGCTTAGAGGTAATTAAGCACCTATTATTTAGATAAGATAATTAAGGCCAATAAAATACGAGATTATAATTTGGCAAATAAACGTATAACTCCGAACTCACACGTAACGACGTCTTGTCCTATTTCGGAAATGTGGGGTGTTACACAAAAAATTCCAGAGTTTCTCTCAAGAATTCCCAACGAATTTTATCATACGTTTTCTCCAAGTCGAGCTTCAAAATCATACCTCCTCTTCTATCATTCGATCTATGTAAAGTGTGAAGTACTTCTTGCAAGACAAGTATGTTGTCATGCGTACTTCTTCCTGGGATGAAGCTGCTCTGGTTCGGGCTAATGATCATTAAGATAAAAGGTTTAAAATGGAGCACTAGCATCTTAGTAGCAATTTTCATCAGGACATTACAAAGCGTTACGGGTCGGAATTGACTCATGTGCTCGGGTTGTAGTACCTTTGGAATAAGGCAAATGAAGGAACGTCCAATACCCTCCGAGAATTTTCCATCATCCAAACAGTTGTTAATGAAATCCACCACCGAGCCTCCCAAAAAATCCTAATACTTTTGATAAAAGAAAGCTTGAAAGCCATCTGGGCCCGAGGCTTTGAATGGAGCCATCGAATTTACAACCTTTTGAACTTCCAAAGCTGATGATCATTGCATTAAGGAAGTTCTCCATTCTGGTGTGAGAACACGTTGGAGAGAACTTTTAGGTAATCTGACTCTCTCTTCCACGTTCCCCAAGTTAAAAACCTTATTGAAGAATTCCCAAACATGATTTTTGAGCTTAATCTCGTCAGTCTCCCAGACCCCGTCAACCTTAAGAGCATTGATACGGTTCTGTCAGCGACGAGTGATAGTAGAAATATGGAAAAAATGGGTATTCTTGTCATTGAACCGGAGCCAATTAACTAGAGACTTTTGGTACCAAATGAGTTCCTCTTAACGTAGAATTTCATTGAACTCCTGCACCAAAGTTTTCTCCAGTTGCACCAAATGTGGATGCAGTCTGTTGCGTGCCAGCCTCTAGATCCCTTTTATGTGTGCCTTAAGCAGCCTTTTCTTACGAAGGACATTCCCAAAAATACTCGTGTTCCATGCTCGCAACTCGGCAGGTAAGGTGGACAACTTGTCCATGATTGAATAATCTCCAGCCCACTTATCTGAAATAAGTTTTCAGCAACCCGGGTGCTCATCCCAAATTGCTTCAAACCGGAATGGATGATTGTTGGGCGGACTGATGATTCCAAGGCAAGAGGTCATCAATGGGTTATGGTCCGAATGAGTACGTGGCAACATCATTGTTGTACCTTCTGGGAAATTCAACCTCCATTCCGGATTCACCAATACTCTATCAAGTCGTTCTTCCACAATGCAGCCACCACGGACCGTGCCTCTCTAAGTGTATCTCGGCCCTATAGCACCTAAATCCATCAGATTGCTACTGTCAATATTCTTTTTAAAATCCGAACATCGATTCCAATTCACTTCCCGACCTCCATATTTTTCGCTGGGACCAAGGATGTCATTGAAATTCCCAGTCAGCATCCACGGCCGATTCGCACTTGTTCCAAACGCTTTGAGCTCACGCCATAATTCCTCTCTATGGGTGATGATAGGACTAGCATAAACTCCCGAACAGATCCATTATTCATTTGTCCTCAGACCAATGATCTCGTGAATTACCAGATGAGAAACCTGAAGAATCTCAACCTGAATATTATTATTATCCCAAAGCAGCCATATACCTCCCTCCCTGCCATTCGTCGGTGCTTTGCAGGAATTCGGATATCCTAGGTTCGCTGCGATTCTATCAGTTATGGCCTCGTCAACTTTAGTCTCCAATAGGAACACTAAGTCCGGCCGATGCTCTTGCGTAATGTCCAGAAAGTTGCGTCTGAACTCAGCCTTGCCAGTTCCTTCACAATTCCATGAAAGTATCTTAATGGGAGTAAGAGACGGTAGCGTTACTGGATTACTGATCCAGTTCCCCGAAATGTCCACTAGGATCTGCTGCCATAGCAAATTCATCAACATGCATTGTCTCTACATCTCCTGTTTTGGTACATCGATGGCCATTGAACTCATTCGGCGGGTTGGGTTCCCACGTGAACTGACTTCCACTTCCACTAACACTTGCCAAAGCAATGGGTTGATTGTCAGTACTCGGATGAAATCTAAGTTCAGTCATAATTCTCGAACATCACCGCTTCCTCTAGATATTCCTCGATCATATCGATTTTTACCATCTCCACATCCAAATCGGAAGGGTCCATTATTGATGATTAAGGTGCTCTTTTCCTGCTTAGTGTTAATATTTTCGGTATTAGGCAAACCACTTTCAGTACGAACTTGTTTTCCGGAAGTTTTGAAACTAGCTACATCCACAGAGGAAATACGGTTGTTCAAGCATGACTTGTGCGGATTTTCCTTCCCATCTTTATCGCTTCTTTTCTTAACATATTTCGGTTTTGTATTGGTGTTTGACTGTTTGGGACCTCTATTTGATTGAGTAACAACCTTGCTATTTTCAGTCCCAAAATTTGGGATTTTTTTATTTTTCTGGACTTTATCTTCAGACT
This sequence comes from Lippia alba, assembly GCA_037834125.1. Classification (NCBI taxonomy): domain Eukaryota; kingdom Viridiplantae; phylum Streptophyta; class Magnoliopsida; order Lamiales; family Verbenaceae; genus Lippia; species Lippia alba. The sequence continues at coordinate 20,118,719 of JBBMKE010000010.1, read as the reverse complement.
TAGCTTTTTTTCCTTGTGTGTATCCTGGGGTTCGTTGGAAAGAATATCAAATCTGTTGCGTTGATTAGGATTACGATACTCCTTGTCCCCTGACTTTCCGTCTCCCCCAGCGGCCTTCGTAGGCCATCTCTTTGGTGCTAACATCCATGGCCCGTACCCCGGTGTCAGGTTGCCATCCTCGGTTCGAACTTGCTCATTCCCCTTCTCATTTGTCTCATTTCTCTTGCTTATTTCTCTACACTCGCTCTCTCTGTGGCCCACCCTTCTACATGTAAAACATATGGACAGTAAATTCTCATAAACAACTGGAATGAGCTTGCCATCAACTTCTATTCCACTTCGAAGTGGCTTGTCGAGATCAATTTGAATACAAACACGATCAAAACGACCCTTCTCCCCGTAATATGTTTCCTTGTCGATCTTTATAGGGCTTCCCAACCTTGCCGCCATGTGATAAAGCATGGCTTCTCGACATTATTCAACCGACAATTCTGGCACCCGCACCAAAGTTATAGTTGTCCTCACTTTGTCCTTTGAAGCTTGGAACTTCGGTTGCCATTTCCGAACCACCAAATAATGCCACGCGATCACCTAAGGTCCCTCCGTGAGGATGAAGGATGCCTTTTCTCGATCATGGATCTTGAGGATATAACAACTATGACCCAAATCGATCAGCTCATAGGCCCCTTGAAGTCGCCACATGGTATTGATTCTTGCTGAAAGCATATTAATGTTAACAGTCCTTCTCAGGATCTTTAAGATCAAATAATCTTTCCATGGTTCCTGTAAAGCTTTTCTGTACTCGTCATCAATTATCAATCTGGGATATGGAAATTCCTCTGTTGGCTCTATCACCTTGATCTTGTCGAGATCAAGCATGGTTGCAGATTCAAACTTCTTATCTGTCCGTTCCTTTCTACCTATCAGATAGGTCAGGTAGGATTTTGGTTGTGGTTCAACACTTCCTTCACCTCCATTCATTCCCTCACCGCTGTCCAACCCCGCATCGTCGGCGGTTCGAACTTTTTTCTTGCTTCGCCTCAGTTGATCAGACTCCTTCGTCGATATCGGATGAGACATTAGGATTCTCTTATTCTGTGTTAAATTCGATCTTGTTATAGTAACTTTAAATCCGTTTTGGTTCTTATAAGAAAAGGAATTGTGATCTAAGTAATTTTTTTCCTTTTTTGGGAGCATGAAAATTTTTGTTTGTTCGACAAACTAATATCTAACTACTGAAATTGAGTTCTGATTACATAAAATCATTGCATCTTCTTAGTTGTCACTTGACAAGAGCATTTTTTTGTTCCTAAATCATATTCATCGTCTCTTTTAAGCTATCAATTCTCATAAGACCAGATGTTAGGTTTTTAAACCATCCATCAAATATTTATCAATTCAGGAACCATATTTAATTACCACTTATAAACATACTTTCTAAAACTCAAGCAATCTTTGAATTAACCTAAACTATTCCACTGAATTAAGTGTAAGGATACGGAAAAAGGGAAAAAAGAAAAAGTGTAGGTATACTAGTGCTTAACGAATCAGAACTTATCTTCTTATCTTATGAATTGTTATTACTCTTGCAGGAAAATAATCCTAAAACTCTATTTATTACTGAGCCTCATACTTGATCAACGTAACTACCTCTTTTAGAACTTGCGTCTAAATCACCATACCCTAAACCAAATTTGGGCACGACAGAAAAAACTCGGTATTCCTTTTCATAAAATCTTCACTTAAACATAAATCTTGATAAATCCGAGTTTTATGTAGATCAGGAGCCCACAAATTAACGGACGATGAATATTGGCCCTAGTATTTAGCTTGTTTGCTAATATTATGTAACGTGGGTCACATGTACATAATATCTATTTGGGCTTTATACCTATTAGGACCAAAACAAGCGTCAACCCAATTTTCTGAAGTCTGTTCTTTCACCAGACCACCGCCGTTAAAATTAACCCCCCACTTTCACCTTCAACAGGTACATGTCAGGGCTTAAACCATAAACCCTAATTGAAGCTCCTGCACGTTCTGTTCTTAGTCTTGTAACCTCACCTCTCAATCGCTTCAAACCTAATCAACTTAGTAATTGGAAATTCGGCTGCTGGAAGCCAACAATGGTGAAACCCAAATCCCAGTCCAAAAAGCAAAAAAAGGGCGGAATCGACTTCAAAGTAATGGACAGATATATGTGATTTTCTTTGAGTTCTAATCGCTGTGTAAAGCCTTGATTTTGAGCTGGTTTACTATGTTTCTTCATGTTTTGATTTTTTATTTTCTTTTTCTCTCCCAGAAAATTAGGCGGAAAATCGGCAGGAAATTGCCGCCTCCGAAGAATGCTACAAACACTGAAATAAAATCTAAAGCCATTGTTCTCCCGGAGCAAAGTATAGCGTCTGAAAAAGCTGGTTTAGCTGTAAGCAAAAAGGGATTGACACTAAAGGAGCTTCTTCAGCAGACCAGTCACCACAATGCCAAAGTCCGTAAAGGTCGGTATTTGTTGGGTGCAATTTTGATATTTACGCTTTACAATATTTGCAGTGGCAGCGGATACAAGGTCCCACAATTCGTTATAAAGCCCTCTTCTTGAATGCTGAACAAGGTGTTTATTCTTCTCTCAGATGCACTGCTAGGCGTGAAAGATATATTGCTTAATCACCCTGCTGAGCTGAAGTTGCATAAACTCGCCGTAATTGAGAAATTGCGTGAACGCATCGGTGATGGTGATAAGCTGGTCCGTGAAACGGTGTATCAACTTTTCAAGTCAGTAATTTTCCCTGGCTGTGCAAAGGTTAGCACATGTTAATATTACTGTATATGTTTATGGAATGTTGAACTTATTACTTAGTAATCTTAAACAGTTTTTTACTTTATAAACATCCGTGATGAATATTAGTTTTTCATTTAGGAATATAATAAGATCAAAAGGATTTGGTTTATATATTCATTATAGTTTTTAAATGGCCTCACTTGGTATGGGGTTCGAGTATATTGCATTTGTTTTGATATTGCCATTCTTATTGTTATCAAGTAGAAACTGGGACTGACTTTAGTTTATATTTCGTTCCTATTTACAGGATAGCCAAGGACCACTTGTTTCCCTGATGATGGCATACATTTTTAATGCTATGACCCATTTAGCACTTGATGTTCGTTTGATGGCTTTCAAATTTTTCGACATTGTTGCCCAGTTTTACCCCTCTTCGTTTTCCTTGTATGCTGAAAAGGTATGCTTGCAATTCTTACCGACGCTCATTGCCTTTTGCTCATTATGTTCATGATATTTTTGAGATAGATTACTGCTTACTCTTTGGATTAGTTCATCCAGTTATTCTCATTTATTTTCAATTTGTGGCTTTCTGTTGAAAAAAACTTAATATCTTATCTTATCCTTGATGTTAACATGGACTTGAGAGAATTGTCCTTTATCTTTTGCCTTTTTAGCTGTCGTTAATGTTTCTGTCGTGCTACGGAAATTTCAACTGATGCAAATTCTTATTTAACCATTGATTTTTCTTTCCAGGTGTTTGTCCAGCTTATATGTGGAGCTTGCATGAGTATTTCATCATTCTCATCATAAACTATCTCTTTGTGCAGATTCTCCAGAACTATGAAGATATACTTCACAAGCACCAATTTTTAGAGGATAAGAAAAAATTAAAGAGCATTCTTGCCGGATTAATTCGCTGCTTATCACTGTTGCCATGTAATGCAAGTGAAGATCAGTCGACTGCCAAAAATGTATTCTCTCATGAATTGATGCCATTAGCAAAGCTTTGTTTTACTAATTTCTAATTTAAGTAGCATGCTGAAAGAAAGTGCCTAGTAGTTTAGAACAATAATAGCTGCCTTGTTATGCATGCATTGATTAGTCTGTATGTTGGATCTCAAGCTGTATTACACAAATCTTTCTGATTATCCGGGTTACTTCAATATTTCCCCGCTCCTAAAAGATACCTTCTTCTCTTCCTTCTTTTAATATCCCGAGCTAATGGTAGAGCAAAATGTGATGTTGCAGATTTTATGTGACAGTGTTTGCATAACATACCTATATTAGCTTTGGACTACTTTCTCTTATCCTGCTGCGTTTTTGCGTGGTCTTCTCCGATTCTGTTGTTTCTTCCTGAAAATACATGCATAAATCTCCATAATGACTCAAGTCCTGTAACACGTTTGCTTTATCTGCCGCCATCTGTTTTACAGAGTATTTTTATTTGTCGTCTGCTAGCCAGAAATTGTGTCTTTTCTCTTTATAGCTGTTGCTTTAGATTGAACACTTGTTCACATTTGACATTTACAGGATTTCCAAGCTCATGATATTCTTCATGCTTTTGAGCCTGAAATTGCCAGGGAGCCTATTGGTGAGTTCTAAAACATATCAACTCATTTTAGTTCCATTGATAATGTTTTGCTCTATACAATTCATTCCTGTGGTATTGTCTAATGTTGATGCATTAATGTGAAACTAGTGAAACCCCCTTAGAATAACCCGATGCAGTAGAATAGATAAAACTGTTGTGCACATGATCATTATGCATTTTTTTGTTTTCCCTTTGAGGTCAGGGGTCATATGTAAGCATGTTTTGAATTGTGATAATTGGTTTATATAATCCCCATCATGACTGCCAGTTATTTGTTAATCTGAAAAGTGAAGTGTTCCTCTCATTTGCTTGTGCTTTAGATACCTGTGATTCTTCCGACTTTTCTGTATGTTTACTAACATGAAAAGAGCCTTATTCCTGAAATGTATGAGGAGATTTTGGTCGCAGAAACTTGATTTTGTTTAACAAAAACTTAAAGAGGTAAGATTTGTTGGTGGTGTGATGCTATTATTTGCTGTGCCTGTTTGTATTAATTCTTGTATTTTGTATATGATGCAGATTTTGTTCATGCACAAAACCTATATGTAGATTTTCTCCCAAATTAACTGATGTTGGTTCATTCTTAGAGAATATATCGTGACCCAATTTTTTCTTTGAATTCTTAGTTTGGAGAAACAATTGTTGATACTTGTTCACTGTGATTCCTTGTTTAGCAGGGCTTCTTGACATAACCAAGAAATTGAAGGATCTTTTGCCCACCCTAATTGGTCGTTTCCTGGATTTCATGCCATTGGTTCATGGAACCTCCCAACTAGATGCACAGTCATGTGATTGTATGCAATTTATACTTGAAAGCATAGATCTCATAGTCAGATTTTTGGTTAGAGGGAATTGCACAAGTGAAATAAATCAACAAATTCTTCCTCTTCGTCAGAAGCCGGATATGATCACATATGACCCCATTATATCACCCAGGATATTGAAGAAGTTATGGGACGTTTTTCCTCTCAATCTAGTCCATCATGTCTCGGGGAAGGTACCTTACCCCCTAATGTATCGAATACTTCAGCTTTTAATTATCTAACATCCCAGTCCCCGGAGGAGGTTTTCTCCACCTGATTTTTGTTTTGCTAAAATCCTATCTCTAGAGTTTATTTTAAGACTTGCTCCACTAATTCATGTATGCCATAGGGCGCATTGATGTGGCAGCTGTTCTATATTATCGTCTTTCCTTTGCTTTATCATCTATGTGTATATGTGGTGGCTAATTCTATTAGTGGTTAGATAATCAAATAATCAATGACTGTCTTCTTTCAGATTTCTGGTGTGGCAGCTTTGCTATGTTATCTTCTTTTCCTTGTTTTATCATCTATTTGTATACTTGGTGGCTACTTCTATTAGTGATTTAGCATAATCAACGATCCGCCCTTTTTTCAGGACATTATTTCTGAATTTGCTTTCTTTGTTCCCTTGCAGGATGATGATCGGGTCTTCATGTTAAATACTGTAATCACCAAAATATTTTTGCAGTTGAGTAACTGGGACTACTCTCCCTCTGCTTTATTGGAAAAGTTTCTCGCATTCATTGAAAGTTCACTTTATTTAAAGGTTTGCTTATGGACCTCTATTATTTGGAATTATGGATATAATATAGTCTTTGAGATTATCATCTGGCACTTCACCATAAACTAAGTACTGAGAAGAGCTTAGCTGGTGCCATGATGAAAGTCTTTCTTTGTTTTTTCCATGTGTTTTTCTTTCTACTGCTTCTGCTTTTTTTATCTGCAATGGGAAATAGGGTATTACATAAGAAACCATGCTGCAATTGACTAATGGTCATCTGGGTTCATAGCTGTATTTTCTTCTACTCTATAGTTTCTCAGATCCATTCAAAATTTCCTTATTTAATCTAGCAGTATAAAATTATTTCTTTATTTGCAGATACAATTGGGTAAAACGATTCACGAGAAACACTTGCTTCCACTTATACCATACATCTCAAAACTAACAATGCAAATTTCGGGTGACTGGAGATCTCGTGTGCTTCAGGTCCGTATGGTATTAATTACCAATTACATAATTGCTGGTTGGTCAGTGAACACTGTTGGTTGTTTTGTTCTTTTCGACATCTCTACCTATTCCTGCTGTGCTATATCAATTTAAACTGGAAATTTTGTTTCAGGCTTTCACTGAGGTTTTCAAGAACTGTAACCCAGAGGCTTCAATGCAATTAGCTTGCATTTCTGCAATTGAAGAAATGCTTGCTCCTGTAAGATGGCTATTTCTTTGATTCTAGGGTTGTTTCAGTATTATAGAGATGTCACTTTTTGCGTTCTTGTGTTTCGAGCACATTATGGCTCCCTCGAAATTTGGTTACATTTTATGAGTTGGATATGGTTGACTAGAAGTCTTGAGACCTACACACCCAGTGATTAGTGCTTATGGGGTATTTCCGGATTAGATTTGAGATGAATCTAATGGAATTGTGTATTTCTATTTCACAAAGATGAAGTTCAGTCCTCGCTTGAAAACATGTTTCCTAACCAATAATTGTCAAAATTACACAATTTACATATATGGTGCTTGTTTTTTGTCTTATTAACTTTGTTGATGTTTTCTCATACATTCTGGTTGGCACCTGACAATGGATGTTGCAGTGTAATTTTGATTATTCCCCTCAGTGTTGCATCTGAAAGGATTTTTGCTTTTTGGCTTTTATGGAACAGGAAAGCAGCTCACTTTACAATGATGCTAGTGATCCTGTATTCTTAAGCTATCAGATTGCTTGGATACAGGATCTTCCTTCATTACTAATATTATTGGATGACAAAAATCCATTATGTTCCAAGGTAATTTACTGGAAATTGGGTGCTTTCTCCTGCTAGCAATGTCTATTTTTGCAATGCCAGGATAATTTATATTGCTAATGTTATTTCTGCAGGCTGTGTTGCGCCTTCTACTTCAGTTGGGACAGACTGCTCCGGTCAACTCTCCATTCTCTCTGGAATTTGACAGTATGCAGTATAGTTTCAGTGGTTTTTTCAGCAGCAGACAAAATGAGAATGGTAAGCACTGTTAATCCTTTTTTTTTTTTTTTTCCCCTTTTGTCATTCTTCTTTGGTTACATTGCCATACTGTTAATGGAATACTCTGTTTTTCAGCCATCTGTTATGGTCCGTTCATAAGGCTTGCAGCAGGTATTCAGGAGCTTGCCATTTCTTGCCTTTACTATTTCTCTTTCATGGACTCCCTACTTCTGCAGTCTCTAGTTTCGTGTTGCTTTTGTAAGTATCATACAGTTATGAAAAATTAAAGCTGCTTTGACTTTCTGCATTTTCTTTATAAATTTTTTATGAATTATTCTGGTCACTCTACCACAGGTGTTGATATTGAACCACAGCTGATACTACGAATCTTGGAGGTTCTGCACTCGGCATTCAGAGCTGGACATATCCAAGTTGCAGAATACACGAGTTTTTATGTCACCTTACTCTTGCAGTTCCGTGTTTATCCTGGTAACTT